>CM075816.1:21004751-21518335 GCA_037975025.1 Excoecaria agallocha
TTGGGCCTTGGATGGTGGTAGAGAAACGTACCAGGAAAGTCAAAGGTGCAGCACAAGTTGGGGGGAAAGCTGCTGCTCTCAGAGAACATGGATCAAGGTTTTCCATTTTGAATGATAAACTTAGTGATACAGTTGGAGAAGTTACTGAAGGGAAAGAAAACATGCCTATTCAGTTTAATATACCCATGCAAGAAGCGACAAAAGACAAGATCAACCCTTTCTCCTCACGTGATGCTTTCTCAACTCCCTCACGTGGGAGAGGTGGGGCCAGGAAGAGTGGAGTTACACGATACCAAAATTCAAAGGCTAAATCCCTTCCCACCAACAAAGCTAAAGCTACCTTGGGAGATTTCTTTGAGTTCAAAACCAGATTCCAATCTGAAGAATCTATTGTCCCGCTTCCTTCTTCACTCGATCCCAGATGCCACTCTGTAGTTGGTAAGCCCACCAAATCCACAAGCTCTATCGATTGCCCCCCTCTACAGTCGGTATGGACATGATACCTGATGATGGCCTACCTCTGGGTCAGTTCTCGTCCAGACGCCCGAACAGACCCATGAGCTTGAAGAGCTAGGCACAACCTCCATGGCCTTGGACAACCGGGACTCTGGTAAAGATGTTAACGATCCTGCAGTAGGATCTGATGATTTTTCGGAGGAGAAGGGCCACTCGATCCCTACCTGCGTTGAAGATTGAGGTTTGCTTCCCTGCCTTTCTCTGTTTTAATGATTTTAACTTGGAATTGCCAGGGTGCGAAGAGCCCCTCCTTTTGAGAACTCTGATTTGTTTTGTCCGAAGCTTTAATCCAACCTTGATTGTCTTGCTGGAACCTCGGATTAGCGGCTCTCAAGCTGACAAATGCATCTCTAAAATCGGCTTCCCCCGTTCTCATAGAGTGGAAGCCACGGGTTTAGTGAGGAATTTGACTACTCTGGAAAGATGATTGGAGTATAGAAGTGTTAGTCAATGATATGCAGTTCATCCATGTTTGCATTAGGATAAAGAACAATTTGGTTACTTTCTTCACGGCTATTTATGGGCATCCTGCTGTCTCTGTTCGCAATAAGCTTTGGCCTCGCTTGCAACAAATTAACTCTTCTATGGGTGGCCCTTGGCTCCTTATAGGGGATTTTAATGCCCTGTTGTATGCTCGAGAAAGGCAGGGAGGCTCTCTTAATAGGACGGTATTTGTAAGTATTTCTCTGAGTGGTTTTGCAATTCAAATCTGCTGGATTTGGGGTATAGAGGCCCGAACTTTACTTGGAAGAGGGGCAATTTACAGGAAGATTAGATCGAGGGCTGTGTAACACTGCTTTCAGGATGCAGTTCCCGAAGCCTCTATCTTGCATCTTGCCAGGATCTCCTCGGATCATAGGCCTCTTTTTTTGAAGCTTAACAATCATCAACCCTCAAAGGTCCTAGACCCTTTAGATTCATCCAAGCGTGGCTTACCCACTCAGATTTTGCTGATTTTGTTAAAAGAACTGGACTGTCAAGAGACTCTTATGGGTACCAATTACTAACTTTGTTGGGGAACTGAGGAAGTGGAATCAAACTGTTTTTGGCAACATCTTTCATAGAAAGAAAAATCTGTTGGCTAGGATCTCTGGTATTCAGAAAATCACAGCACACAGAAAGTCTTCTCGCCTAGATAATTTGGAATCTCAACTCAAGGCTGAACTTGAACAAACTCTCCTCCACGAAGAAATGTTGTGGCAACAAAAGTCTAGAAGCGAAGGCATGCTTTGGGGAGACAAGAATACATCTTTCTTCCACCAACGAACTGTTAGAAGAAGGAAATGCAACAGGATAGAGTTTCTTCAAGATAATGAGGAAACTGGCAAGATGACCCTACTATCCTCCGTTCTCTGGCTGTGAAGTTCTTCTCTACTCTCTATACTGAGGATTGCCATCAACGACCATCCCTTCGCACGGAAAATCGCTTCCCTTCCATTACCGACAGGCTATCCTCTATTGAGAGCAACTTCTCCAATGAGGAAATCTGGAATGCGCTTCATAATATGAAACCTTGGAAGTCACCTGGTATCGATGGCATGCATGCAGGATTTTATCAAACTCAGTGGTCAGTGGTTGGATTGGACGTTTGTAATGAGGTCAGACGAATACTCCATGGTGGTCGCTTGGATCATGAAATGAACAAAAACTCTCTTATGCCTTATCCCGAAAGTTGAAGTGCCTAAGAACCTCTCTCAATTCAGGCCTATTGCTCTGTGCACGGTGCTCTATAAATTGGTGACAAAAACTATAGCAAATAGACTCAAAGCCTTGATGCCCTCCTTAATTGGACCTACCCAAACCAGTTTTGTTCCGGGGCGCCACATCACGGAAAACATCATTATTACTCAGGAGGTTATTCATACTATGAGAAGTAAGACAGGGAAAGAAGGTTTCATGGCAATCAAGGTGGATTTGGAGAAGGCTTATGACCGCATTAACTGGTCTTTCCTTAATGAGACTCTAGTTGAGGCCGGTATTCCTAATAATCTGGTCAGAGTCATCATGAATTGTGCCACCTCCTCCTCAATGCAGTTGCTTTGGAATGGTGATATTTCTGACTCCTTTGTGCCTAGCCGTGGTTTAAGACAAGGGTGCCCACTCTCCCCTTACCTTTTCGTGCTTTGCATGGAACGTTTAAGCCACAAAATTTGTGATGCTATCAGCAATGGTGTTTGGCAGCCTATTCAGTTAAACAAGGAGGGTCCTCCTCTTAGTCATCTTTTCTTTGCAGATGACTTGATCCTTTTCGCCAAAGCCAAAGTGAGTCAAGCTCAAATCATCACCGACACCCTCAATTGCTTTTGCGCCAGCTCAGGACAAAAGGTCAGTACTCAGAAAACCAATACTTTCTTCTCAAGAAATGTGAGCCCTTCCTTGCGTAGTAAGTTGAACCAGCAGCTGGGTTTCAAAGAAGTTGAGGACTTGGGCAAATATCTTGGCATGCCCCTCCTTCACTCAAGAATTTCTCGAAAACAGTATTCCTACATTTTGGATCGCATGAAAAGCAAGTTGACAAGTTGGAGCTCCACCCACATATCAGTAGCAGGAAGAATCACACTTGTGAAATCAGTCTTATCCGCAATGCCTTCGTATATTATGCAGGCCTCGACTCTTCCCACCTCCTTGTGTGCCGACTTTGATAAGCTCTCCAGGAACTTTACTTGGGGAGGAAAGAATGACAACCGCAAGCTCGCTCTAGTCCCTTGGGATATTGTTTCACAACCTAAGAGTAATGGAGGTCTGGCATTTCGAGATGCTCAAACTCTCAATGTAGCCTTTATATTAAAGATTGCTTGGCACCTGTTTGTTCAATCCCAGCAACTTTGGGCCAGGGTTCTAGCTTCAAAGTATAAAATGCAACACTCTGGGATAAATGTTCCTAGAGCCCACCGAAATTCTACCCCTCTTTGGAGAGGCATTTGCAAGCATTGGGGCGAGATTACTAAACATGCGATCTGGTCCATTGGCAACGGTTCGAAGGCCCTTTTTTGGTTCGACAGGTGGGTGCCTGGCATTAGCTCACCCCTATTTCATCTTGCTCTGCACCCAATTCCTGTTGACTTGATTGATAAACAAGTGGCTCATTTCGCGAACGATCTCGGAGGTTGGTTATGGCACTTATTCAAAGACTTTCTTTCTCATAGCACCCTGCTCAAGATAGCAGCAATTTATCCCCCGAAGTCTAATGCAGAGAATGACTCTGTGTATTGGGACCTGTCACCTTCAGGAGATTTTACCATTAGCTCGGCCTACCATTCTTTGAGCAAGAAGCCTATGTGGGTTAATGATTCCTTATGGGATAGCATTTGGAAGTTGAAGGTTACTCAGCGGATTAAAACTTTCCTTTGGCTTGCTCTAAATCATGGTATCATGACAAACTCCGAGCGAAAACGAAGACACCTTGTGGACTCTGAGGTTTGTCCGGTGTGTGGTGGTGCACGAGAGAGCGGCATTCACGTCCTCCGCAACTGTTTTGCTGCTTTTTACTTCTGGAACTATAGCATGCCCGAGGATTTTGCTCATCAATTCATAGAAGCTGAGGACTTGAAGAGCTGGATACGCCTTAACTTGCAGCAAGCTCGAAGGAGAGTTGAGGGGGTTGAATGGCCTGAATTTTTTGCAATAGCTTGCTGGCACTTGTGGAAGAATAGGAATGAGTTTGTTTTTCAAAAGAAGCACAGACCCATCTCTCTTTTACTTAGGGATATCAAAGACTATGGCGTCCACTGCAATAGACTCTTTGCTCAGCCGAATTTATCTAGTAAGTCCAACTCCGATCCCACGTGTTTCATTTGGACTCACCCCCCCTCTGGATACATCAAGATCAACTCAGATGCTTCAGTTGCTGGAGGAGGAAATGCCACTTGTGGTGGTCTCCTGCGCGATCATAGGGGAAACTGGCACTCAGGCTATGTTGTTAGCTTAGGCGCCTGTCCCACCCTCTTGGCAGAATTATGGGGAATCTACTATGGTCTTCTCACGGCAAAGAATGAAGGGATAGAGAATGTAATTGTGGAATGTGATAACAAAACGGCTACGGACATGATTTGTGGCAAGTGTGAAAACAGCTCTTCCAGTGCCCCTCTCATAAACCGAATTCTTTGCCTCTCTAGTAACTTCAAGGCCATCTACTTTCGGCATGTTTATCGCGAGACCAATTCTGCAGCTGACTATATTGCCCATCTTGGTCATGGGTTCACCCCCGGATATCATTTGCTCACTCTTCCTCCTCGCGAGATGAGTGCCTGGTTTGATCATGATTCCTCAGGATTGTATTATGTTAGTTAGTTTTCTGTTTCTGTGAGCTTGGCTCACCTTTATTTACCAAAAAAAAAAAAAACAAATAAGGTTATAATTGTAAGTGTTAAAATGGTAAACTTACAAGTTTGGAGGCCGGAATGACAAAAGTATATATTAAGTCTTTTAAAAATTTTTATTTAGACATTTTTTTCATATTCTTAATATCTTTTTATTTTCCTGATAAAGGTTGGCACAGAATTTTTATTTTAATATTTTTCTTTTTCAGGAGTCTTAGTTAATTAATTGAGATACAAAGCCAGATATTACGGGTTCATTTAACCAGAAAACGTTTTAGTCAATATAATAATTTGTGATTAGGTATAAATCGATAAAGAAAGACTCCACGCTGTCCCAAACCTCACGATCTCGACATTTAACCGTTGACTGCTCTTAGAAAAAGCTATGATTAAGTTAATTTCATAAACTGTTACACTGTCGATTTTTCAAATATATCATAGTATATAAGCGTCTTCGTCATTTTTGATTTTTTGTTTAACTGATTCCGCAGATACGAATTTATGGAATGAGGTTTAATTAATTTAGTCATCAAAGATCATAGCTAATAAGCGTCTTTGTCATCATTGAATATCTTATTGTAACAGCATTAGCTCATAAGCACATCATCAAGATGATTAAATGATGGATTAATGTTCCAAGCAATTAACCCTACTTATTTCTCACGTAAAAGTTGACTAAAATATGAAATAGTCAAAATAAGACTGAAAAGTATTTTAAAAATTTTTTTCAATCGTTTGTTAAATTTTTTGGAATGAATTAAAAATATTTTTCTTCAATTTTTTAGTTATTTTTTTATTTTAAAAGATCAAAATATGTATATTTTGATATTATATTAAGATATATATATCTTGAAATATCAAAATATAGGTAGTTAAATTTTTTTTTTATGGGATTCATTTATTTTAATAAACGCTTGAAAAGATCGAAAAAATTAGAATAATTTTATTTTCTTTTTATTTCGATCTTTTTAAGGTTAACAAACACTACCTCGATTGGAAATTGTATGAACGTTCCAATAGGAATTAAGAATGTCATCACATTTAGCATGCGTACTAATTATGCGGGAATTATATCTCATTTTATTTTATTTTATTTGTAAAAAATGTATACAATAAAATTCACGTGGGGAATTCGCTTTATTTTATATCCACGGATCATTTACGTAATAATCAATCCATCAAAGTGCATGTGAATTAATAAAAGCAATTATTATTATTTGTATTGTGATCATTTTGTAACAGATTTTTATTATTTACAATTTTATTTCATTTAATATAATGCAAATAAAAAAATATTTATTTTATAACTCATACATGAATACTTATTATTTTTAATGATTTAACAAAAAGAAAAAAAAAACTCATAAAACTTTATCTGTTTAACAATTATAAATTATTCGTTCGGATTATAATTAAATTTTATTGATCCAATAACCAAATCCATCATAATCGGATTCATTTATCACCTATAATTTAGAAAAAATAAATTTACTTTTTTTATTTTTATTTTTATATAATATATCTTGTCATATTAACCAACAATTGCATGATTTATCATTAATTGGTTATCTGGTTCGTTTTTCTTTTTTAATCTAATTTAATAGACAGGTGGTCTTAATTTTGAAGGTATTATATTTATTAATATAATATTAAAAAATTATTATTTGTAAATTATGTTGACATAAAAATGTTTAACTTGTTTTGGTCAACAAAAGTCGACCTTTAATTAAGTGCATATATTTGAGAAACCTGTTCATTTTCATCACCAATTTATGAGAGAAATAGAGATAGCTTAGTTCTCCAAAATTGTCCAGATTCATCAAAAATCAGTATATAGGATCATCCCCATATAAATATAAATTTTCTATTTTTTTTTATTGGGACCCATCTTCAATTTTGCTTATATATATCCATCCTAATTTCCTAGACCGACCACACCTTATTTCTCTTCTAAATTTAATCTCCATATTCTCAGAATCAGATTATTTTTATTGTTATTATAATTATCACTTAATTAAGTTAATTATGTCTGAAACCAAAGCCCCTGCCCATGTTTTACCCGGCAAGAAGAGAGCTGGGCAGGATGATTTTGAAGGCGAAGATTTTATTGTTGCAAAGAAATCAATGTTGCCTCCCGCCGTAGCCTATGGGGAAGATCCGGTGGCGGCATTAGCTGCTGCTCGCCATGAGTTCGGTGAACACGGTGGTGTTAATATGTCTATTGAAGCCTCTGCTACCTTCACCGTCATGGAGCCTGAAACCATGCGTCGTCTGTTCTCCGGCGAGCTTGGTCCCGATCGTGACTTCTTTATTTACAGTCGTCACTTTAACCCCACCGTCTTGAATCTTGGCCGGCAGATGGCCGCCTTGGAAGGCACAGAGGCCGCCTACTGCACAGCTAGCGGTAATTAATAATTATCCTCTGAATTTTCATTAATCATCCTTAAATTTCTAATTTTTATTAAATTGAATTTATATTTGACAAAAAAGTATAATGCATGAACGTGATTAAAACATATAAACTAAGACAATTTTCGAAACTTTAAATGAAAGAATTTCAATTAAAAATTGAAAATATCGATTTTTTTTTATTATTTATCTAATGCGAAAGAGGTAAATTTCTAATTTCCGCTATAAAGGTGCAATATATATGTTTAGTTATGATGATATTAGGTTTTAGCTAAATTAGCTCAAAATTTTCAAATTATAATTATAAAATTTTTCAAAAAATTCACCACAAGTCAAAGTAGTTTCAGGTATATTATGATGCTTCTGCAAATTTCCATGAATGATAGGAAAAAAAACCAAACACGACAACTCAAAAGTTTGTACGGAAATGGACAGGTATGTCTGCAATATCATCAGTGTTATTACAGCTCTGCAGCAACGGTGGACACGTGGTGGCTTCAAGGACTCTGTATGGTGGCACCCATGCCCTGCTAAGCCATTTCCTACCAAGGGCATGCAACATAACGACGACGTTTGTGGATACTGGAGATCTGGGGATGGTTAAAAATGCAATAATTGAAGGAAAAACAAACGTCCTTTACTTCGAATCCATATCCAATCCAACTCTTACAGTGGCTAATACACCTGAACTAAGTCGAATTGCCCATGATAAAGGAGCAACGGTGGTCGTCGACAATACTTTTGCTCCTCTTGTCGTTTCTCCGGCCCGTCTCGGTGCTGACGTTGTTGTCCACAGTATCACCAAGTTTATTAGCGGTGGGGCTGACATCATTGCAGGTAAATAATTATCTTAATTTTTTAAGATTTGAGAGTTTGATATGTTAAATCTTGCTGATTCGTAGAATTTTATAATGTTTGGAAAGTTTTAAAGCGGTAAAGTAATGAAGGAAATTGATTTTCTTTTGGACCTATGATATGGTCTTTCACTCAATGATGGGGCACGAGACATTACCAGTTATCAAATCATAAACGTTTTACATTTATTAAAAATCCAGCTATAAATTTATAAAATTTTATCATTGTGTGGATAATTAATTTAATTTATGAATATTCCGACCAAAAAAAAAAAATTTATGTATATATAAATAAATAAATATAACCATATTAAGAATTATACTCTTCCGTTAGATGGTATGACCCTTTTGTTATTATTTTGTAACCTTTTTATCGTGAAATTAGGGTTACTTTTTAGTTAGTTAGATATTATTATTATTATATAGAGTTTCTATCTTTTTTTTTAATTGGTCTGAGGTTTATCTTTCTGATAAGTGATAAGATGTTGTTTTACAGTAAGGATCAAACATGTGATTCTGAGTTTGATGTTTTCCTTTACTTTGTTTTCTTTTGACTGACCTCACGTGTGACGTGTCCTTGCTCATAACACCTGTGTTGTGGACTCAAATTGTTGAAAAAGCTTAATTTTGTGACCAACTCCATTTTACAGGGGCAGTGTGTGGTCCAGCGAGCCTGGTGAACTCAATGATGGACCTACAGCAAGGGAGTCTAATGTTACTTGGTCCAACAATGAACGCCAAAGTAGCCTTTGAATTATCTGGAAGAATCCCTCATTTAGGGTTGAGAATGAAGGAACATTGCCACAGAGCAATGGTGTACGCTACAAGAATGAACAAGCTAGGCCTCAAAGTCATTTACCCAGGCCTTCAAGATCACCCACAGCACCATCTCCTTAGCTCCATAGGCAATAAAGAATATGGGTTTGGTGCCCTTCTTTGCATAGACATGGAAACTGAAGAAAGAGCCAACAGGTTAATGAACCATTTGCAAAACTATACACAATTTGGGTTCATGGCAGTTAGCCTAGGATACTACGAAACCTTAATGTCTGTCTCTGGGAGTAGCACAAGCAGTGAGCTTAATCCAGAGGAGAAGGCTTTGGCTGGGATTTCTCCTGGATTGGTTAGGATGTCTGTTGGGTATATTGGGACTTTGGAGCAGAAATGGAGCCAGTTTGAGAAGGCTCTTTCTAAGATGAAAGATTTAGGATTTGCCTTCAAGAATTGAGGTTTTGGATTTCCAAGGTTTTGTTTTGTTTTTTTCCTTTATGTGCATGGTTGCAACAATAATAAATTGACGTTTGTACAAAACCTAATGACTTGTTATGTTCAATGTTCCGTTGGGCTTCTAAGGTTTGGGTTTTTTGTTAAACCCATCATATCTTAACTTCTTATGGGATTGGCCTAAACCCAATTAACATCCAAAATAAATTGGGGATTTTTTCACAAATTGCACAGAAAAGAAAAAAAAAATTCATATTTGCACTCTCACATTTTTTTCTTTCATAAATACTATTTTTTAATTTTTTTCTTTTTTAATTGCCATTTTTTATATTTCACATTTAAAAAATGCTGCACATTCAAAAAAATGTTGTTTTCTCTCAATAATTACAAGAAAAAAGGTTTTTTTTATTTTGATTTTGGGATTTCATTCATCTATATTGTTTCGTTTATTTTCGATCAATTCAATCCAATAGATAGATCTGAATTTAAATATTATTGTTAAGAAAAATAAATGAGTATATTAATGTGAGACCACCATTGATTTCGTTTATTTTCGACCACTATTTTTCTCAATTTTTAATTCAAAACTCAAAGTGATATCTTTTGGCTTTTTTCCTCTATTTTCAACAAATATTAAAAGGTGGACCCATTAGAATTTAGCTTTAATTTTTTATCAAAAACTCAAATGGAGTTTCTGTTGTAATCAAGTTATTGTAAAAAACAAATTCAAGTAGTAATGATGATTCAGAATTATCTACTGACCCTTTAGAAGATAATGAAGTTCGCGCCCCTAATTGTGGCAAAACTCGCAAAGAAGTGGAGGATGATGATCATGAAGCAGATCCCTTGAAGATAGTTAGTCGTGTGAAGATAAACAATACACTTGAATCTCCAATATTAACTATAAAAGGGATATTCATGGATTCTAAAGAAGAGGAGCTGAGTTTCAACAGAGAAGAGCTGAAGAACGACTTAAAGTTGTGTTCATTGAATTCTACTAGAAGTTCCATCTCCTAAAGCACTATAGGTGACTGACATGGAACAATCTTAATCATTTCTGATTTAAAAAGATGTTTTAGTTTCTGATCTTGTTAAATTACCGTGTCTCTATTTCGAATGGTTGAGCTAGTTATATGAACCTTACAGCATTTTCTAGGATCATGAAAAAGTACGAGAAGGTTAGAAATTTATAGTTTGGCTTTATTAGATTTTCAGATTCTTGAAACAACTTGTAATGTAATTGGATAAACATAAAACATCATTAATTTTTTCTTATGATTTTCTTTTTACAAAATTACATATGTTTG
Source organism: Excoecaria agallocha (assembly GCA_037975025.1). Taxonomy (NCBI): domain Eukaryota; kingdom Viridiplantae; phylum Streptophyta; class Magnoliopsida; order Malpighiales; family Euphorbiaceae; genus Excoecaria; species Excoecaria agallocha. The sequence continues at coordinate 21,015,381 of CM075816.1, forward strand.
GCTGGATGGCTTGGAGCTTCCGTATTTGAGTCTAGTTCAAGATTTATGTACTTAACCTATTCTTATGCATTAATGCAGATCACGTCAAGGAGAACAGCCAGATCATACATGAAAATAGTGGATGACTCCTACCTTGGCAGCTGTGATGAGGTACAGCAAATTCAAATGACCTGTTAATGGATAGCATTAAAACAACTTAATTCTTCATTAGGTATAAGAAATCAATTCGATTTATAAGAAAAAACTCATCTTTTTCTAACTCTGTTTTCCTTAACAAATTATTCAATTATCCACTGTATATTTTCTTTTTAAAAGATTAAAAAAAGGAAAAAAGTACAAAAATGCTCCTAAAGTCATTTCAGTAGAGCTAAAATGCCCCTAATATTTTTTTTGGAGCAAAAATAATCCTCAACCAATAAAATAAGTACAAAAATACCTCTCTGTTAACATTCTGTTAGTTTAAGTCTAACAGCGTTGAAGTGACTTATTACATCGACATGTGGCTAAATGAAGCGGTTGACACGCAAGATAAGACTTGCCACCTAAGCACCACATCAAACGAGTCTCTAAATTATTTTTTTAACTGTGTAATTTTTTTTTAATATCTTTCACTTTTTCCTCTCTTTCGATTTGCAGTCTCCTTCAATCTTCACCATGGAGAATTACTCTTATAACTCATATCCAGATTCCAGCGACTCATTATCGAGATCCCAAAAATTTGAATTTGAAAATCTAACTCTGTGGGAGGACCAATCGCAACCGCCACCACAGAATTATAAAGCTAAGTTCATGTGTAGCTATGGCGGCAAGATCCATCGCTATTTCTTTCAAGTATCAGCTTCCCGGTGAAGATCTTAATGCTTTAATTTTCGTAACAAATGATGATGATCTTGAACATATGATGCATGAGCATGATCGCCTTTATCACGCTTCAGCTAAACCGGCCTGTATGTGGCTTTTCATGTTCCCGATCAACCCTTCTCCGGCAAGTTTTGGATCTGAAGGATCCAAATCAGAGTGCAATAGTTACTCAAAGAAGAATCTCAACAAATAGAAGGGAAATTCCAGTCAATAAAGCAAAGAAGATGAGGCCATAAAAGTGTACTGCTGCCAAACAGACAACATTATTGATCCTTACAAACTTTCATTTTGGGAAAAAAGTACGTTAATGTTGATAAGAAGCTAAACAAAAGCAAATGGTATTTACTCGAATTTAGACATATCAAAAACCAAACAATCGAAATTGGGAATTCAAATGACCAAAACTTGCACTTGCAGAAGCACAAATTCCCTAAATACAAAACAATTAAATAAAACAACTTCAAGAAAACCTAGCTAATTTCTATATGAAGATCTTTGAAAAAAAAAAATTAAAATGGTTGTGAAATTACCAGAATATCAAATAAAAACCAAAACTAGAAGCAGATAAGATCAAAGACATTTTGACTGCTTAGAAAAAAAAAATTAATGAAGCCATCAACTCAAAAACCCATTTACCTCTAAATAAAAAAATATAATATTGTAGCTTTGTTTTTTAGCATATAAATAAATGAATTTAGATATTGGTTAGATAAGGGTGTTCCTCCGCCTCCTGCACCAGTCAAAGTGCCTGATTTACAAAACATGCAAGTCGCCATGGGGTATACTGACCGGGTCATATGATCCGACGCAATGAGTATACAGACCCAGTTGCAGAGGATGTAGATTAGAGAACAGGAGCAACAAACTATGTATAGAAAGAATAGCAATGAAAATCTAGCCGGTGGTCATACTGGCGATTATTATGTTTAGAAGTTACCGAAAAAAGTTCCTCAAGAGCAAGGCCTAAGGTGGGTGGAAAGGCTGAGATCGGAGGAGACTGCAAATCGAAAGAGAGAAAGAAGTGAAAGAAATTTAAAAAAAAAATTACACACTAAAAAAAATTTAATTTAGGGACCCATCTAATGTGGTGCTTAGGTGGCAAGTCTTGTCTTGCATGTCAACCATGTCATTCAGCCACGTGTTCATGTAATAGATCATGTCAGTGCCGCTAGGCTTAAACTGACAGAATACAAACAAATGGACATTTTTGTACCTCTTTCGTAGGTTGAGGATCATTTTTGTTTAAAAAAAAATATTATGAACATTTTAACTCTACCGAAACAATTTCAGGGGCATTTTTGTATCTTTTTCCTTAAAAAAATTGTCGAGAAACATGAACTGCATATAGCTTCATAATCATTATGTTAGTTTTTTATTTTTCCTTTTTATGGAAGGTGGAATCGGTGATTTGTTGAAAAAAAATCTACCAATGCTTCGTTTTCTTGATTTACTCTCTCCCCTCCACACCACCACCTCCCAATTTACCCAATACCATGAAATCTAGGGGGACCATGTGACTAACAAGATGAAAACTACCTAAAACAGAATACACGAATAAGATTAAAATGAACTTGCAGTTGAAAACATCCGACGAAGATTATAAAATTTAATTTGTGAGTACAGAAAAACTTAGAAAGATAGAATCGTAGTTTGATGTTAATCGGTGATCGGAAGTTAAGCAGTGACTGTAGCTTCTGATAGTGAAGCGGAGGCAAGAGAGAAGAAAAGGGGAGTTGAAAGAGAGAGAAAGAAGCTGTTTGAAATTAACTGCAAAATAAAAAATATACATCTAAAAATGGACATTTTTAAATGTTAAAAACTATAAAAATATAAAATAATAACTTGTAAAAATAATTGAACATTTAAAAAACAAGAGTTAAAAAGCTGGTATATCCGTGATTTTCCCAAAGTTTTATGATTTCCGCTTCTTCTGCTGCCTCATTTCTTTCTATCTTTATTATAGATTGAAGTTATCATTGCCAAAGCTTAAGCCAGTGAAGATAATATGGTGTTTTAACAGTTACAAGCACTATATAAAGATATAAAAGAAAAAATATCTAAATATCAATGTGGAGAAAATAACTAAGCTAAATGCACATTCCAAGGTTTTACGAGCCACTTTGCTCCAACCCAAGAGAACATATTCAAAGAGACAGTAAGTGTATCCACTTTCCAGGCACGTTAAACGAACGCAGATCACCAGCAAACAATTGATCCTTAAATATGGTCGGCTATTCACATAAAGATGAAATCATAATATCATTTTTTCCTTTCAAAATCACACTAAAATAACCATGAATAAATGAATCAGGCAAGCACTTTTGAGTGCCTCAATTCTGTATAATATATGTACAAGACATAAGTATGAAAATTCAATCAAATGGAATGGCCAACAAGCATCCAATTTAAAAAAAAAAAATTAAAAAAGAGAAAATTAAAAGATGAGAGAGAGAAGTGCTGCAAAAAATGGCTTCTTCCAATCCAATGCCTGTTGGAAAATAAATTCCAAGGAAACCTAATTCAACACATCACATAACAGCTATCTTCTTCTTTGTTATCCACTTCTTTTTGGCGTTTTCTATGGCTTCTTCCCTCATCCTTAAAAGTTCTCGGATGCACTGATTATACTGCATGTCGATTGCATCAAGCTCCAGCTTTAGCTCATCCTGCTGATCTCTGTTTGCTATGGGTAGAGGATTTTCCAATCTTTTAGCGGATTTGTCATGTTTGGACATACCATCACCTTGTATCATGAGATCTGAACCCATATCAGACGTATTCAATTCAAGAATGCGGTCAAAGGATCCCAATGGCTTGTTAGTACTTTCATCTGAGGCACCTGTCATACGAACTTCAGTAGTTATGTCTGAATTGCACGACTCTTTAGTGGCAAGACTCTTCGTAAAGGCCAAAGACAAGAAATCATGCTCTCCACCTACTTTAGAAGTTGCATCATATTGTAGTCTACACGAACCATTAGCTGCAGTTAAAGTACTCCCATTTGGACTCCAGTGAGAAGCAAGCTTCATTATCAAGGCATCAATCAACTCAGCAATGATAGCGACATCTTCATTTGATAAATCAAGTTGTTCTACCATTTCTTCGGCTATTGAAATTGTTGTATCAGCATCAAGATAAAAAGTGAAATGGATATTCCTTACCCCACCTGTTACCAAAGCAACATACTTAAGTCAACATTGAAGGAAAAAAAAAACGTACCTGTCTACAAAGCAGATATGCTCACCACAGCTTTCAACGATGCGCAGAGACAATGAAAGTGTATTGTCATCATTTCTCTCCCCTCTTAACGTGAATTGATTACTCTCAGTGAACCTGTGGAGTTCTAGAGTTGTTGAACGCAAAGCCTCATCCATGCTTCTGGTAAAAGAGCCTGTTGAAAGCTTCTTGTAATTGATATCAATATCCATGGGATGAGATTCTGATTGCTGCAAGCTGAAGTTTTTGGACAAAGTATCCGGTAACCATAAAGAAGCAGAAACAAGTTCCTTTGAATTGTCACTTGCTAGGAAAGGATCTTTCAAGAGTTCATTTGCAGGCAATCTCATGGATGCTGGAAGGAGACACTTCTCTATAAACTGCTTTACTTGAGGATCATTCACTTTACCAAGAGAAGCAGGTTTTATGCCCTGTGATAGAAGAAGATAACAGAGATGTTGAGGCAACAAGATAGAAGAAAAGGTGACCTTAATCAGTAAAAATAGATAATGTCAAACTCGAACTCACTGAAGTAACCTTCTTGTATATCTGCGCAGGATTCCTGCATTCACTATATGGGTATTCACAGGTAACCAACTCCAACATGCACATGCCAAAAGAATAGATATCAATGAGTTCATTGTATTCCTCTTCATAGAGCTCCGGCGCCATGAACTCAGGAGTACCTGCAGAACAGTGAATTACAACTCTCAACCTTCAGTAATTGACTAGAGATTTAATCACCACAGAGAACACCAAATCATTACCTATGACACTTCTGGCTGTGGGTTGTTGCATCACAGTTGCAAGGCCAAGATCTCCGATTTTAACTTCTCCAGTGTTTCCATTCACAAATATATTGTCACATTTCAAATCACGATGAATGATTGGAGGACTATGACTATGCAAGTAGTGTAAACCCCGGAGAATCTGTCTTGCCCAGTTTTTAATGGCCTTGATATCAACATGCTTATGCTTCTTCCGATACCTGTGTCCCAAAATGAACCATGCAATATATAAGCAAATACAGAAGGCTCAAAATATGAAAGAATAAAATAAGATAATGGGAAAGAGGAAATTAAACTCACTGCCTCAAACTCCCCGAAGTGAATAATTCTGTTATCATATTGATGGTCTTGTCCTTATCATCCACCCATGAGTTACAAAACTTCATTATATTTTCATGTTTCAATGACTTTAGCAAATGAACCTCCGAATATAATCTTTCTAGTTGATCCGGTGACTGCAAAACATCTTCTATACTGACTTGATTCCAAGCAACTTCAATTCCATCTACTTCATCAAATGCCTTGTATCTAAAACAGGTGAACCAAAATACAGAAACAGAAGTCAACCTATAGATTCAACTTACAATCCTAAAACTAAAGAGCTGAACAAAAACCAATAAGAATATGAGTTGCAGAACCATACACGATCTTGAATGCACCTTTCCCCAATATCTCATCGTACTGAAGGAATAAAAAGAAACAAAAAAAAAAAACAAAACAAAACAAAAAATCAAATCACTAAAGCTAATAAAAGCAGATAGGCTAATTTTACAAAATGTTTATATCTAATTTAAGACAAAACAGCAAATGGTATGTGTCTGGTCTCTCGTCAAGTCATTAAACACAAATACTGGCACCTGATTCAATTATCCATTATGTCCAAAATATCAGTTCAGAATGGCTCTACCAACCACGTTCCAAGTGTGCAATTTTTTTTCAACATTATCCACAATCTATATCAAATTTAGCTTAAAAGAACATTTATCCAGCATCTAATCATAAATTATTTCCTTCAAATAAAATCATGATCTTTTCAATAACGTAAAAAATGACTATTGAAGAGAGAAAACACATAATCCGTACCCGTATATATCGGCCAGTAGGGTCTTTCTCCTCAAAGTCACCATCATCATCATCATCACGCGAACTTAAATCCATTATCCACAAAAAACACAGAAAAAGCCTCCACAAACAGGGAGGCAACAGAGCCAGAAAAAACGCACCACTAAAAATCAAAAAAATACAGAAAAGAAGAGCTGGAAGGAAGGAAGAAAACTAAAAACCCTATCAAGGCAATTTAATATTAACACCAAAAGGAAGCGAAGAAGTTGAAAAGAAGCGAAGAAATTGTTTGCGTTGCTGTCGTTCAGAGAATGCCTCACAAGCCACAGAATAGGAATCGAATGCCGACGTGAATCGGAATCGGCATCCAAACCCAAAAAAGCTCATCTGAGATTCGCAAGATTCCACTTCCATAACCAAATTCCTCTTGCGAATCGATTTATTTACGATCATTCGAGCCCTATATACATCCATATCGCCACCCACATCTTCTATGAACCCTCAATTGCGATTTGATTTTGGCAGAGGAAAACCCTAAAACGAAAATTTGAAATACAATTGGACGCAAAGCTGGAGAATTTAGAAGTCTAATCGAGAGAGCCAAATTTGGGGCAAAACGACTTAGACTATAAGAGGAATGCTCTGGAGAGGAATATCCACGCGTTATTAAAGGCGCGTGTTGCCGACGAATATAAGTATTATCTTTTTTATTTAGGAATTAGGAATTATCTTTACAAAAGGAAACCAAACGGAATTAGTAATGGTAGAGTCCTTTTTTCACGGGATAGGAAGGGTAGATATTAAGGGCAATCTGTTCCCTTTCTGGATTTTTTTATTTTTTTAATTTTTTATTATTTTTAATTACTTTTAGATATTACACAAAATTCCATTTCAGTTATTATCGAATTAAATTAAAATAGCTAAAATTAAAACTTGATAAAAATTATAAATTAAAAATGAACCAAATTTTAATTCTAATGGAATTAAACTAAAATTTTAAAATTTCTATCAAAATTTCTCTTAAATTCATTTTCAATAGTTTTGATTTTGTTGCATTAAAAAAAAATTAGTTTTGATTTTGTTATTACATGAAAAATTCTTAATAGGAAACAAGATACATATTTGAATATTGAGTTAGTATGCAATCTAAATATATCAATCAACGAAAATTCCCATTTTGAGCTTGATTTATGTATCCAACCAATTTATCAGTTAGATGCTTAAATGAAATTACAGATTAGATATATGCAAATAAAAATTGAATCAAAATTTGTTCATCCATTAATTATGGAAAATAATATAATAAAAAATATGTAATTGAAAGTTATGGAATTTAATTATTTAAAATACATAGACATAATGAGAAAATGGGATAAATTTGATACCAGTTAGAGTAATTATTTTTTTTTTTTTTTTGATAGAAGGATTAATTAATGTTTAGCTCAAACCATATCACAAAACCTATATGGTAATGTCTTCATGTATAATGTATGCATTTGTTTCATTCAAGAAAATTACTCTCTTATTCTCTCCATCTACAAATAAGTGTTCACTTTTTTTATATAAAAATTAAAAAACTAATTTATTACCCTATATTTTTACTAATTTGTTCTTTTTTAAAAAAACAATTAATTATTAATTACATTTTAAAATTGAATTAATATTTGTTATATGGAAAATATATTTAAAAAATCACATTTAAATATGCCATCTGACAATTGAATTCTTATTTTTGAATAGATGAAAATAAAAATATAAGTATTTATTTATCAACGAGAGAACACTACATTGTTTTTAAGATAAATAATTATATTTTAAAGAGCTCAACCTTTGAAGGAACTAAAAGGTGTAACATTATTTGAGAACTAAAGTCACATGTGTCATTATTTAAAAATTAAAATCACTTTACTTAATTTTGTACCATCCAATATTTAATGAAAATAAAACAACATTTCGCCCAAATTAAGGTTTAGTGCATCATTATCTTTAAACATGACACTATAAAATTGAAGGATTATAATTATACTATTTTAATTTTAAATCACACTCATCCCATTCACAAATAAAATTTCACTTTTCATTTTTCGCCAAAATTAAAAAATTTATACTGCTTTAGTTTTTACTAATTTATCATTCCAAAAGACAAACAATTATAAAAATTAAACCATATTAAAATATACCATATATTAATTTTTGTTCCAAAGCTATGATCATTGATCTGAACCATTAGATCATGTGATATTGCACGATCTAATGATTTAGATCAATTTTTATGGTCCTCCAATAGGAGGATTGTAGGCTTACTTTATCTTTTAAAAGTAACACTCATTTAAGTGGATACTTTCAAAAAGATGGATGTGTATTTATGAATGGAAAAAATACATGAAACAATCTCTATTCTGCCGTATACAAAGGGATTAGGAGAGTTGAATACAAGCAAATCTAGAAGCTCCTGTCTCTCTCACACATACCCACAACTTGTAGAAATCAAGTATGAACAAACATTCATGGCACCATTCAGTATTTAGTAGACACACACTAAGATGTTGCAAGTAGCAAAGACACGGCATAGACCCGTGATCGTGCGAGAATTCCAAGTTCGCAAGCAAAAAGCGAAAAGCCATAAAAATGACATATAAATGTTTGCCTCATCAGCTTATGCCCGCCTAGGAGAATATCAATTAATCTGTCATTAGCGCAATTTAAACACCGAAGTAATCAACTTCTTATCCATTACGCTGTAGGAAGATAAGAACCAATATAAAACTTCATAATTAAGAAATAAAGTTTCAACAACAAACAAGCGAACGGACCAAGATGGCATTCAACAAATTCTTCCACCTTCAGCATAGCAAAACCATTTGAATCATTAATCAAAATGGATCTCACCCCATTCTTACAAACAATAACATGCGTTAGCTAACATCAGAATTTCTCAACTTGATATATGTGCAGAATTAGTATCCTTATTGCAACCCTATGTTTCAACCTTGGCTCCTCTTCTGTAGATTGAAACTCTAGCATCGACAGAAAACGAAACATCCAGATAGCACGAGCCAGGGAGCTATTTTTTACTATCATTGCTAAGGATTCAAAGCTGAAGCAGGAATGAGAAACATAACAAAGTACCCTACTTGCATATATATCATTTTGGACTACTCTTGGTGACACTACTTGGCATTACACTTCCCTAGCTCAACTCCACAAATAGGCTAGCTTGAGGATGCAATCCTGCTTCTTTCAAGGACAAACAGAGTTTATCTGAACCATACACAACTCGAGGAAAATTTGAAACAAGGCTGTATGAATCAATCTCCACGAAACCTAAAGAGTCAACATAGTCATATAGAGACTGGATCGTGGCAGTATTGTGGAACCTTCTATCTTTGCGTTCTCCAGTTGGGAAGCGAACCAAAACCTGATTAGCAAAGTAGGATATAAATGATATATTACATTCAAAAGATTCTCATATCAACCACATGACCAGTACAAATAGACACTGAAGGATGAAAGCTTGTTGGCAAGACTAGAACACTAATATTGGCAACACTATAGAATAATTAACTAAGAGGTTATTACCTGGGTAACATCAGGTCCTCTCTCAGGTTCAGAACCAAGTGAGAGGGCTTTCTCCTCCCGCAATCTAGCCAAGGCAGCCGCTTTTTCTTCAGCCTCACGTGCTGCTCTCTCTTGAGCTTCTTCTTCCTCTTTGTGTTTTCTTTCTGCTTCAGCAGCTTCCCTCTCCAGACGTTCTTGCTCTTCTTTCCTTTGGCGTTCCCTCGCCTAATTTGTCAGAAGGGCCACAACAGAACATAGAGAAAGGGGAAAAAGAAAAGCAAAGAAAATGGAAAAACCATCAGCCATACACCTCATAAGATTTAGACAAGCTGAAGAAAATTAAACCAAACACAACAGGAAAAAAGAATTTGCAAGCTCAATAGCAACATACTTGATCTGCTTCAAGTGCAGCTCTGTAAGCAGCATCTTGTTCCTCTCTCAAACGCATATTGTTTCTTCTTTCCTCTGCTTCAAGCCTTGCTGAAACAAGAACAGGTGCACTTTCTTCAAGGACTCTCTGTACTATCATGAGCATTTCTTCAGGAGATTTTGGTCCCTCAGCCTGTAGAGCAAGAGTGAGAGAACAAAAAATTCTCATCTTCTCAAATTAAACATGATGAAGGCAACTTCCTTCCAAATAGTTTGGGTTCATTGCGACACAATAATTACTAACTTCAAAAAAAATAGAGAGAGAGAAGAGAAGAAGAAGAATCTGACCAATATAATGGAACAGGGCTTAAAAAACAATAATCCTGTGATTGCAATTTATTATGAAAATACCTACTGGATGAAAATAAAACCACCCAGTTATATTCTTTAAAAAGAATTGCTAAAAAAAGAAAAGTATTCTTGTTTTCTCAGTTAAATGAAGTTTCCAAAACCAAATCATCAGGTGAGATAGCAGACAATGACACAGAGAATCATAAAGCTAACCAGGCAAACCTCCAAGCAGTTAGTAAGCTAACATAAAAATGCCCATGTGAATCCAGATACCCAAAACAAAGTAATGCCAAATTCGCTTTTATCAACATGAAGATCATTAAGTTATACAAGCAGCTAAAATATAGATGCTTCATTTTATATTATTTTACACAAGAGATGCAGATAATTGCAGAGGAAACACTTGGATCAAATGTAGCCCAGGAAACAATTCAAAAATCTCATCTGGCAGCACATTCCACCATCACCAACCCATTTCACCTAACTCTGGCTAATTTCATCAAACAAAGGAACTACATCTAGAGTAATCACTATTTGATGAAAATGGCACCTAATGTTGCATAAGAAATATTATTTAACTTATATGACTTTACATTCTTTTTCCCCATGCTATGAACAAAGAATCCAACAAATTTAACAAACATGTAATAAAGCACATCCAAAAATTACACGCATGCACCATTAACATTTCAATTATAACAATCTTTCTTCAGTAGCCTGTAAGAAAAAAGACAGCTGCATAAAAGGTGACCAACTACAACTTTTATTAACCCATGTGTCACTTCCTGAAATACAATATCATCATCCATCAAATATGGAGGAAACGGACAAATAAAGAGGATGGAAAGCAACTCTATCCATGCAGCTTAAAAAAGAGTAGATTCAATTTCATGGTTAAGATTAACTATTTCTTCATCTTACAAAAGGCAACAAAAGAAACCATGGTTACATAAAATTTTGGCATGATACCATTAATGCTAGGGATTTATCTCCAAAAAACCTCATGGAACTTCAAATAGAAGTCAAAATGCCAATGTCAAAAGATCCACTCAGAAAGAGATCATTGAGCCTATTTTGCCGAGCTAAGGCCTATAGTTTTTTTACTTTCTATTTCTTATATAATAAGAATAAGCAAAGGGAGCTTGGGGCCAGGCTCCCGGTAGAGCAGAGGAGACGGTTAGGATCCTATGTTAACCCCATCCTCTTTGAATCTTCTTTTACACATCTAACAACACAACACCCTTTAGATAAACATTCAGAAATTTTTCTGCACATCCTATTCAACAGTAATTGCAGGAATATTGAGAACATGCACAAGAGCTCCCGTTATAATACTTCAAGTCACAACGAGACAAAAGTGAAAAATCAAATGGCAAAACAGGATCGAATTAAATTGACGAAATCACATCCATTTGCAACCCATTCCAAATTAGATTCCACAGCCTTGAATAATAATTAGAATAGGCAAGTGAGACAACCAAAAGTGCGAAAATTAAATTTATAATCAACCAAGCATATGACAAATCCCACAAATTCGTTACCTGTCGAAGCAACGCGATCCTTTGATTTGTGGCGGGCATAACAACGGCACAAAAAGGATATCTAGAAGCCTTCAAGCTATTGCTCATCTTGAATCCTTCGCTAGCTCTAATGCTTCCTCCCCAAGCCACGAAATTCTCATTAACAAACTCAGTGAAAACTTCCGAACACAGAGTCCTCTCGCAAAAAGCAGGCGTATCAGGATGATCCGGAGAATGCAAGTACACAAAGAGCAGCTTATAAGCGTTCCTAGATCTCTGAAGCGCATCCATGAACCCTTCGCTCACAAAATTCGGCCGTCTAGAGCCATACTCCCTCTCAAACACCGATACAAACTCCATCGCCTCTCGCGCCGCGGCCGAGACCGAAACTAATCTAGCCGAAGACTCACCATTCCGACTCGCACCTGGTCCCAACCCAATCATTCCAAGCGAGTAAGACAAAATCCCACCAGCAGCCCATAAACCGAACCCGACAGCACCAGCTATTAGCCCTAAACTGCCCGAAATCACAGAAATGGGCAACGTAATGAGCTTCCATGCTAAACCGGGAGCAGCAGCGACCACAGCGCCAGCACCGGAATCAGACCTGTCAAAGGTATCACGAGGGGCGGAATTCAAAGACCCCGCGGCGGAAGTCCCGGTGTCGGTGGCAGCCGATGTAGTAGCAGTGGAGGCAATTGTATCGTTGTTATTATTGGCAGTGAAGGAGGAGATCGCGAGTTCGAGGTCCCAGCCATGGGCCTGAAGAATCTCCGTGCACAAATCAGGATCTTCAAGGCCAGTGATGGCTTGAAAATACGCCAATTTGTCGGCTACATCCACCATTATATCTCCGGTTACTGGAATTCACGGTGATCGAAAAAAGAGAACAGAGACAGTTCTCTTGTTTTGAATATTGTTTTGTTCTTATTTACTGTATGCGAAAAATGAAACTGGAATGTTCTTTTGGTATGGTTTTGGGGGGTTTATGGTTAATGGCGGAGTCGGAGAGGAGTGGAGTATTATCGATGTTGATGTAGTTTTGGGACGGTTTACCTGCAATGGGCATGGTTTTATTTTTAAATTACGGGAATGCCATTCTCTTTGTAATAATTATAAGAAAATTGAAAGAAATAGCATTTTGGGGGGCTGTTTTAGTAGGAATGTGTTTGGCAAAAATAATTTTATATTTGGGATATTTTTAAAAATATTTGTGAAAATACGGTATTTTCAATTCCGCAACATAGAATTGCAGAATTTGACTATGAATTTACAATGTATGAAGATCAAATGCTGCAGCATCTTGCTACAAAAATGGGAATGTGATATTATCATAAAATTGCTACGGAAATGGTATCATATTTCCATTTCTTGCTACGGCATTCGATCTCCTGTATTGCGGAATCAAAAAAGACTTCATTTTTTTCAAATAATTTTGAAAACACCTCAGATATCCAATTATTTTTACCCAATGCATTATTATTAAAAAAAAAAATCCCAGGATTTTATAGATTTGTTATCTTAAATTCTTAATAATTAATACATGCAGTTGTATTGTAACTAACCTTTGTTAGTCCGAAGCTTATTGTACATTTAATTTTATCAAAAATCACTCTTTAAGGAAAGTCTCAAATTTAATTTAAATTTTATTGTCACTTTTAATTATGAATATAAGAGTATCCAATTATATATTATTTAATTTCGTAAATTTGAAAAACCAGATTGGATAGAAGAGGTCACATAAAAATAATTGTAGTTGTTTTAACATTTTTATCATATTATTCCGATGATTAATTTTGCATGTGACACATGTAAAGGAATGAAATATTTTATTATAACTAATTTCTTTGCTAAAAGAAAATTACTAGAACTAATTTTGCTATTGTAATTTGAGATAGTGATAATATATTTTTCCATGACTAAACTAATTTACGGATTTTTAACGGTTCAAAAATATGACCACAGTGCACTCATTAGTAAAAATGCTGGTGGGCATCATGCTCAGACCAGACCATGCGTAGGTTGAGCATGGGCTGTCTGAGTTTTTGCTACTGATTATGTCCATGGCCTGGACTACGAACCTTACTGGCTGCTAAAATCTAATGAAAACTTCAACATAATCTTAAGCCTGTGCATGTAGCCTATACATAACAAACGTACAGAGGATGACAATATCCCAATCGACAACTTACTCCATCTCCTCGATCAAAACTTTTCCCTTTGTCTCAGCACTGTTCTTTGCTCTCACTGGATTATTATCATTTCTATTCTCCATCATTTTCCCTTTCTCTGACTCTATAATGACAGACAAAGAAGACCAAACTTCCCTTGGCTGTTCATGAACCCAACACATCATAAAATAAACCTTCCTCTCACCAAGCTTCAGCTTGCTTCTGATTTCTGATTTTCTCAACTTTCTCGATCTATCTGCTTTCAGCTCGCTTTCACCAGCCTTAATCAGCCTTTGTAAATCGCAGAGTGAGCAGATTAAAGCAGTATTCCCAAGAGTGAGTATGCTCATTATATCGTTGATGAGACCTAATCCAAATTGCAGACCGCCCATGTGCCTGTATTCTGGAGAGCAGGTTTGTTCCAAGCAGTAACACAGAGCTTCCCTCACCGTTTCTGGTTGCCCACCTTGGCCTAAGACAGAAGAGATGTCCAACACCACTGTTGCTGATCCTGTGGCGTCTGATTGCCAATCCCCATTGTAGAGGCGTAGTGTGAAGCAGTAGCTATATAGAACATCAACCAAGTGAACCACTAAAAGTAGTGATGGCTCTGTTGATATAAGCTTTGAAACAGGGGTTAAGGGGTACTCGGGACCAGGAGGAACATCATTATACTGGTCTTGGACATTGTCATTTTGAGGTGATGATGATGTTTCACGCTCAAGCGATTGCACAAGTCGAGTTCCTTCCTTGCTAAGAGAGATTTTTCTGGCAGAAGGCTTCAACCACCATGGTTCCCAGGGCTCAATGAACTTGCTAAGTTCTCCAGATGCCACAGTTCTTTGGAACTGTTTCTTTTCTTCTGCAGATAAGTCATCAAAGCTGATAGAACCTCCTGCAACATGGATTGGAATATTTCTATTAGTTTTGGGCAACAACAAACTGGAACCAGAGTAATCCCAACATTCAACTAAGGATCTAGAGATTATATGGAATTAAAAAGAAACTAAAGGAAAAGTTAAAGGTAGGTAGAGAAATCTGTAACAAAAAAATACCCAGAAACACACCCGACAAAATCTTCTGAACTGTCTCTTCAGATAGGACACCATCTACAAGTAAAAAAGACAATAAATCGAGTAAGAAGAACCCCAAAAACACAATTGGTAACATAATGTTGAAAGACTGTAAAAAATGCATGTTATAGTTTGAAAATTTACTTAAAACCATCCATATACTAACAACTCATGGTTCATGTTTAAGGGATTTAATCCGCTGCTACAATTTGCTACCTCTCAATCCAAACATAATTCAAATACTTTACGTGAAGAAAGGGTGATCTGCCAATTGTTTCATCAATTTTCTGAATTTCAAAACACAAATCGAGACCTATCAATCTTATGTTTACATCTATCATTAACACAAGCAACTCCAACTAAGGATCTAGAGATTATACGGAATTAAATAGAAACTAAAGGAAAAGTTAAAGGTAGGTAGAGAAATCTGTAACAAAAAAATACCCAGAAACACACCCGACAAAATCTTCTGAACTGTCTCTTCAGATAGGACACCATCTACAAGTAAAAAAGACAATAAATCGAGTAAGAAGAACCCCAAAAACACAATTGGTAACATAATGTTGAAAGACTGTAAAAAATGCATGTTATAGTTTGAAAATTTACTTAAAACCATCCATATACTAACAACTCATGGTTCATGTTTAAGGGATTTAATCCGCTGCTACAATTTGCTACCTCTCAATCCAAACATAATTCAAATACTTTACGTGAAGAAAGGGTGATCTGCCAATTGTTTCATCAATTTTCTGAATTTCAAAACACAAATCGAGACCTATCAATCTTATGTTTACATCTATCATTAACACAAGCAACTCCAACTAAGGATCTAGAGATTATACGGAATTAAATAGAAACTAAAGGAAAAGTTAAAGGTAGGTAGAGAAATCTGTAACAAAAAAATACCCAGAAACACACCCGACAAAATCTTCTGAACTGTCTCTTCAGATAGGACACCATCTACAAGTAAAAAAGACAATAAATTGAGTAAGAAGAACCCCAAAAACACAATTGGTAACATAATGTTGAAAGATTGTAAAAAATGCATGTTATAGTTTGAAAATTTACTTAAAACCATCCATATACTAACAACTCATGGTTCATGTTTAAGGGATTTAATCCGCTGCTGCAATTTGCTACCTCTCAATCCAAACATAATTCAAATACTTTACGTGAAGAAAGGGTGATCTGCCAATTGTTTCATCAATTTTCTGAATTTCAAAACACAAATCGAGACCTTTCAATCTTATGTTTACATCTATCATTAACACAAGCAACTCATTCATCAATCAAAGTCTACTTCTAATACTTGAATTTATAAGTTAGAAAAGTCTACCTGCCAAATCCAAAACCCAATTTCAAATTAAGACATTGGCAATCAAGACCAATTGTGGCAAAGAAGGCCATATAGAGTAGGATAAAAGAGCAAAAAAACAATACCATCCTCATCCATGGAGTCCATTTCTTCACGGGAATAAAATCGTTTCAAAATGTCGAGCATTTTCTGCTTGGTTTCATCGTTAGGCTGAATTTGGCCGAGCTCCTCCACTACATTTTCTTGCATAAAAGATTCAGTACACCGAACGCTATGAGCCTTATAGCAGTGAAGCGAACAGTAGCGTGAATTGCATCGCGGGCAAGTATACTGTGAAAATTGCTTCTGGCACCTGCAAAAAACAGAAGCAAATATGAAACATAAACAATTGACAAATAAAAAAAAAAAAAACTGAAGAGGTAACTGAAAGTGGAAAGAACTTACACATGACAGATAATGCGAGAAGCAGGATCGAGAGGAGAAACGTTGGAAGTTTTATCAAAGGTAAGAACGGTGTTTTTCTCTGCCATGGTAACGCACACAATTAACTCTCACTATGCAACAGTAAAGCTTTTTTTTTTCCCGAAAGAGAGCCCTAGAAGAATATCCTAGTGAATAGATTTTTTTTTAAATATACAATAATATAACCAATAAGCAATCACATTATAATTTCTCAATATATCTTCTACATATCTTGGTTTTCATGAGCATAAAATAAAATTTATGATAGTGCATTTACTCAAATCTAAAAAGTTTTGATCCAACACTATTTTTGCCTCAAAAAATACAACCTAATAACTCATAAATGTCATAAATATTGAGAGATCAAAACCATCAGATAGGCAAGCTCAAAGTTACAGGACATAACTAGCACAATCGAACGAACTGTTACAAGTTGAGTAAGGTCACTGAAAGTGAATAACCAAAATCAGCAGCACAACCAAACCCATATAATATAAGGATACAACAAGCTTTAAGAAGTTTCTAAAAGTATAAATAATATATCCACATAATCGACCAGCTTATATTATTAATGTCATCGATAACAAATTGAAACTTGGTTAAATAAATAATAGAAAATAAATTACTATTATTTTATTGAATTTGAAGATAGCAAAGAAAATTTATGATAAAAAAAGTTATCAGTATGAAATCTCCAGGTGCATTAAACACTACTTCTGAGTATCTAGCTTAGAAGCACCATGCAGCAATAAATCCCAACTCAAAATTTTCCACTAACCGACCATTGAAACCTAAGAAAAAGGGATTGAAAACAGAATCTGAAAAAAAAAATTCAAATAAAAATTACCATTTAAAATAAGAAAACCAATGGCACTGTTAAAAGGCAAAAGCTACAAAATGTCAACAATCAAAATATAAAATAACAAAGCAGCAAGAAGCCGAAGCCATTATTTGCAAGTACAAATATGTAGCATGATTCATGTCAAATTGGCATAGAGATCCCTCAATGAAACCATAATCAAGTTAAGAAATTGGAAAAAATTGCTCACCTTCCATGATAGATGGCAGATACTGGCGTAGCTCCAATTTGCGGCGGCAAAGGTGATGGGAAATTGAAATAGAAGAGAGGGATGGAAAGATAATAAGGGACTGCAGGTGGTCGGCAACGAAGGCTTGGCGCGGTGGCCGGGTAAGGAAGCTACGGAGATGTGGTTTGGGTGAGAGTGAAGCCAACAGGGGGGAGGAGGACTGTCGAAGTTGAACGAACGTGCGATATGCGGCACAATATTAAGGCCTAATACATAATTTAACCCTTATACTTGCATTAATATGGTATTTATTGCATTAATATAAGTCCCATCATAACCCTTTTATATATATATATATATATATCAAATTCAAACAATAAAGAAAGCTAAAACCAACGAATCTTGACCATCAAATTTACAATAATTAATTTCAGAAAAAAAAAGTCCCTAAAATTTGAATTTCTGTTCATTAATCTCTCATTTTTAAAAAATTTCTGAGCACCTACTCTTCACAATTGTCAACTAATTTCAAATTCACATCACATAAAGACCAGGGGGAAAAAAATAAAGGCATAAGACAAGAAAATTCAGAAATGAAGTTCTAGTTCAGTTCATTAATTTTCGCACGAAATCACAATAAATCATACTTGATTAATCGGAGTGAACTAGTGAAGTAAGCCTCATTTTGTCTCTTTGTACTTTAACGAGCATTTACATTCAGCAATCAAAAAATAGGCACGTGCTCCATTCTCGCTAACAAAGAGACAATTTCTTTTCAATCTCTCTTCCATTTTCTCATAAACCCAACAGGAAAAGAAAAATCACGAAAATTTGAAAAAAGCCTTACCTAAGAAGAAGAGGGTTTTGTGTTTGTTGGCTGGGTTTTCTATTTGGCCGCTTCGGATTTGTACTGGACAGTTGCAACCTTCAGCCTCACAAGGGCAACTAGGTTTACTGAACTAGACACACCAGCAGCTCATCCCTACTAATGGAGCTCTTATTAGAAAAGGAAAAGGCCTTCAAGAATCCAATACTACCATTGCAACGAAGAAGGAGAGAAAGAAGCAACTTACCAGGCAGGGCCGAGTGCCGACGATCGGAGGGTGGATTTTTGAGGCAGCGGCGGTGATTTGGCGAGAAGATGAATTAGGGAAAAAAATGTTAGGGCAAAAATAAAATGAAAGGCTTGTTTGTCTGCTGGTTGAGGTGAAACGCTTCCTTCCTTATATATTATGCTAGGCCTATAATCAAAACGACGTAGTATAAGCTAAAGTTCGGTCGGTTCGGTTTTTATGCGGTTTTTGACTCCAAAAACCGAACCGAACCGAAATAACCGAACAGTCTTAAAAATATAAACCGAAACCGAACCGAAAAACCGAAAAATCAAACCAAATTAAAAAAATCAATCGGTTTGATTCGATTTTTCAGTTTTAACCAAAGTTTGCTCACCCCTACTACTTAGTCTTCCAAATTTTCTTAGTTCATCTATTCGGGAAAAGATGGTCTTCACGTTTTATGTAGTCTTTTATTACTACTGATTGCCCCTTCATTTCTACATATCACGTATTGCTTTATGTTAGTCCATCAAAGGCTATACAATGAGTTGTAAATTCTAAATTTAAGCACATCATAGTTAATGTATCCTTCGCATAAAAACTCATACTCTTTGTTGATCTTGTACACCTTTGCTGTTAAGTTCAAGTTCTTGTGTATAAACCTTGAATTCTGCTAACTTTGCTAGTTCTTCAACTTCCTTAAAAATGTGTTTGATCCTTGCTGCAATTTCTATCAACAGAGAAGCAAAAGTTACCAATGGAATCACTTCAAGCAAAGTGATTCTCTCCATTGCTGCATAGTCATTATTATTTGTTTCGTTGCATAAATTAGAAAGTGATTTTAAGGCATCTTGTAGTTCATCTACTGAATTGCTCATTTCTTCAACCAATAAATCTATATTAGATGGTCTTTTCATTGTCCTGATAGTTTCTGCTAGCTCTCTTATGACAATGCTGGAATTGGAGTTCACTTTCAGGCAAATCTTGCCTAGTTGCTTCCTTATTAGCTCAGGTGCCTGTTGTTTAAGTAATTGCAGCTTAGATTAGCATCATATTCCAAAATGTTTAATCTTCTTAATGAATTAGGCACATTAATCACCTGATTGTCTGAATCAAGGCAACTGCTAAGAGACTCAATGCAATATGCACAACCGCGCAAGGCTGCTTCAATCTTCAGATGCTGATTCCACGGATGTTTGAAGCTGAAACAGCCATGTGCAGGCTCCCATCTAGCAAAATTGGCCTGTTGAAAACAACAAGATCAACTATAAGTTTATAACACTTATGTGTTCAACATTCAAAAAATTTTAAGTCCTGACACATACCATGGATTCTTCGCTTGCCTTTGAGCTTATAACACATTTGTAACCAAGCAAGTTCTTATCGTTTGTCCTTTCATCGTCGTGTTGATTGAAATACTCAGCTACATATCCTGAAATGGCAAATTCTTAGGAAAACTACTAAGAAAATTTACAGTTGTTTTTTATATGGAAAGGCATTTACCATCTAAGGAATTGGCAAGCTTGTCCATGTTATTACATGCGAGAATATATAGCTCCCCACCAGCCCAAATGGGGCAAATAAGCATGGTCACAAGAATGCACAGGGAAATGCCAATTATAACAGTAGATAATCTTTGATGAGCCAATTCAAACAACTCCTCGACTCTATAACCAGAAATAGCAACCAGACTAAATGTGAGTATAAAGATCATGGCACCATAATCGAACAGCTGTTTAACTGAGGACATAAATCTTGAGAAGGTTGCTGCTGAAGCTGAGACAATGATACATTAAAACTAGGTCAGCTCAATGAGTTCAATTCCCTGAACAAGTTTCAGGATTTTACTTGCTTAGACTTGGTCCATGACTTCATTAATGGACCGAGCTGATAGTACTAGCTCGGTCTCGGAATAAAACCACCAAACGGGTCTAGTTAATAAATGCTGTAAATTTGAGGACATACCTAGAAAGAAAACTGAGGTTCCAACAATGACAGGCTCAAATTTTTCTCCAGATTTAGTAGCCACCCAATGGACACTAAATGCAAGCAATGCAGCAAGTAAAGTTCCAAATACTCTATTCAAACTCTTAGAAATGGTTGCGCCTGCAAAATATCAAATATTAGTATGAACTTTGCTGGTTGTGAAGCTTTCTTGAGGACTATGAGAATTCGAATTTGAATCAGGGAACTTCAAATTGCAAAGACTTACCCACAGTGTTCTCAAAGACAACCACAACGGTCATGATAGCCCACATAGCATTTCCTCCAACACCTTCATATAAAGGTCTCATATAGTAAAAGAGCGAAACAAAAGTGAGTGCCATTCCTACTTTTAGACAATGAACCAATTTTCTTGGATCACTTACTGCTATTTCCTTTGCTTTCTTGAAAAAGTTCCAAACTTTAAGGATTAAACCTTGTAGACCAAGCCATGATCTAGTCGGCGCCTCTTGGACCAACACCTTTGATGACCCATCTGCAATATTTATCCTCCACTCTACTCCATTTGCCGCCATGTTCTAAGCTCTTCGTACAAAAAAAAATGGTGATCTTTGAGAAAGATGGCTTCTTTTTATATGTCTCCTCTCATGCAAAGGAGAGGTGATGCTTAGTTAAGCTTGATGGCCAGTATCTGCTGACTATTTAAGCTCAAATATAAAGATGAATTTGGTAATCTCTTGCTGAATTTGTTAATAAAACAAAATAGCAGGATAAACTTTTGAAAATAAAAAAATAAAACTAGAATCTAGTGGCTCATTTCTTGATTCTATGTTGGTATTTGGTAGGTAAATGTAAAGCCTGGCCCGCAATACGTAAGACTGCACTCTCCATGAAAAATTTTATTGAACTAGATTCAAATCCTCACATTTAATTATAATATGTTGATCGAGTCAGAAAATACTTATTTAAACCGAATTCATGTGTTTATTCATTATACGAATTCAATATCTCACTCATGCAATTCTTAGATTTTTTTTTTATAGTGTTTAAACCATACTTAGATGACGACCTAATTAAAATTAAAAGTTGAAAGTCATCCCTGATGAGTTGGATGTCAAGAACTTAAAATGCGTGTATTTTACATATTTCCTAAGTGAGGTCTTTGATCAGCTTCCTCTCACTCTCTAGAGGATAAGAAAATTAGGGAAGAGCACATTATAAAGATAAATTGATAATCCCATTTTTATAACACTGATATTTTTGTAGATAAAATTTCTTATACTCTCCAATAATAATATTAAGATATGGTTTGTGTTATTATTTGTGTTACTCCCAAAATGTAGCTATTCTAGTTATATATTTGAGTCTTTAAATGATAGAAAAATTGAAAATTGCTGTCCTATTGTTGAAAAGGAATACAAGGCATGACCTAATTCTTAAGGCCATCTGTTTAGCACTGCTCATTTTTGCATACAATTTACTCCTGTAGCATTTGTAAGTGGAGAGGCCAATATTAAACTAAAGGATATTATAAGTAATGTTGAATAGGCAATGCCCAATAAGTGGGATCTTTTATTTTTCAAGTCTACAAATAGTTTCAGCTGTTGTCATGCATATAATTAGGTCATGACTGAGACTGTTCTGGTATAATCCTTATAAAATTGGAGCATTAAGTTTTCAATATGCCATTAATTTATATGTTTTGCTGATATTAACTTGAATGGAGACGGCACTTATCTCCCCAATGCTAAAGCTAAAGCCTTTCCACAAAGTGAAAGGCACACCCAACTATCAAAAGTTGCCTTCTTATTCCACCAAATGTACCTTACATGTGGTTGATAGTACTCTTAAGAGTATGCAAAAAGCTGATACTGACAATTTTGAGGCTTAAATTATGGACTCATAATCATAATTTTTGTTCTTCATTCTGTTGATTTCATCAACAAATGAAATCAGCATGAAAATGCTTCTTAGGCCAAAAAGTACGTTCTTCAAGAATCATGAACCCAACAGTTGATTGTTTGTGTTTAGAATAATAAGCAGAAGCATTACTCTTGAAATATGGTGATCCTGTAAGCAACTTATAGATTCTCAGGAAGAGAGTCGGAGAGATGAAGGTAGCAAATTTTGATCAATTATTATACTAATAAAACAACAGATTGCTGCAAAACAAATTCGTGGTTAGCCTATGACTAGCTGGTTTATGAACTTTTAGACTATAAACAGGTTGTGGCAAGAGAAACCTAAGAAAAACTAAAAGCACAAAACAAATGTAAATTCCCCAGTGTTTGTTTCACTCTTTTGCAAATGAGATATAAATCACACAGCTTGTCAGGATCAGCGACGAAGGGCGAAATCATATGTCTTGCACAGGCATGCTCCATAAGTATTATCACATCATGAGCAGAAGTATCACTTGCCATTCCTTTGAAAGTATGGTCACTATTTATCAACTGTATTCACATGTCACTTCCATTTCCAAGTATTTGAAATGGAATGGAGAAACCTCATTTTCACACTTCGCTCTTGGCTGTTAAGACCCGAACACCAATCACAGCAGAACCTTACAATGCTCAAGGTGCTCTAAAAGTCCTTGTTTAAGGTATTGGTCATTGAAGGGTCTCCCCAATACTGATTGGACATGGCAATGCAGGCTGCTGATAGTTGTTCATATGAGGTACCCTACCATTCATAGCATTACTAGGCTGATTTGTTGAGTCCATCCCGTTTGTGGATGTTAGTTGTAGAAGCTGAACTAGGGACCAAAATATGTCTATCCTCGTTATATGTGTGTTTGCCTGTAATAATTGTAAAAATCAGCACTCTGGACATTTTTTCAACGAAGGAGATAAAAAAAAGGTCCAAAAATGTCGTCTGTACCTCAACAATGAAATGTGCCCATATTTTATCTTCTCGGGTTTCCATCACTCCCTTCAATATATTCAATCCAAAGCCCCTAATTACATCTGCTATCTCGAGAAAGAAACCCCTTTCCTCACAAAGCATCTGCAGCAGACAAGACAAACGCAAATCAGTTGGTTTAAGATGCTAAAGGTTGATATCATATTATCAGGAAACAGCCACAGTCTTTTTCTCTACATGTTTTGTACCTCTATAAGCATTAGGCCAGGTGGACTAAGATCTTCGACTATGATAGGGCAAACCATTGATTGCTCACCAACTTCAAGTGCCCATGTAGCACCACCACTATTCGTAGTATTCTCTTTGAGGACCTTTTTGTTTGCCCCACCGATGAGCTATAAAAAGTGCAATTTACTTGTATCAATGAATTGTACTACCAAATCTAAGATTTCTACATGTTTGCATAGAAAAAACTAATAACCAACTATTTACCTTTGGCTCATCAGCTTGTTTAATCTTGTCTGCATACTTTGTCACACTTTGCAGGAAAAGCAAGTACTTGATGGTTCGATCCAACAAAGCATCAATACTGCACTGTAACATTCACAAGCAAGCATATCTTAACATGTATGATATATCATCCTCCAAAAGAGAAAAGTAACTCCTTGCCCTTTTAGTAAAAATTTTATAAGTTAATACTTCTTTCCAGGATTATTTCCTCTAAAGAAAAGACTTGAAGACTGCATACCTTTCCACCATCAGGAATGATCCCTTTCAACTCTCTCATACGATCTTGGATCTGCTGACGGTCTTTTGGCCTTGGTCTAGTGCTTTCCCCAGGTCTGGCTCGTTTCCTGGCAGCCTTTGTAGGCTCCTCATGCTTCTTTGGTTTTGCTATAGTAGCAGGTCCATTGTTGATGCTATAGCTATCATCAATCCATAAGCCTACTTGTGATTTTGGGAACACCTCTTTCTTCAATAGAAGATTGGTTTCCTTGTCCTTATGATATGGAGGCTGCATTGTCGTGCTGCTTCCACCAGAGCAAGAAATGCTTGCTAAATGTGCTTGATCGAGCAATGAACTTTCCAATCTTCTTCTCTTTGCAGTGGAAAATCGATCATCAATGCTAGAGTTGGTAGTGTAACTAGAACTGTTACCACCATTTAAAAGTTCTTCAAGTCCTAACTCTGAGAACAGCCCTTTCTTGGGTCCATTTGCAGAATTAACATCCAACTCTGGTATGCATTCTGAAACAGCAGAGCTGGTGGCTAAGTGGCCAGCACTCCCAATCGCCTTCAAATTTTCTTGGTAATCCTCTGATTTTCCACACCCATATTGTATTCCAAAACCTTTTAATGGATTGCCGCCAGCATCACTCTTACATACAGATCTCTGCTGTTTTCCATAAGAATATGTATCTGTTACGGAACTCTGGACTGAATTAGATTGCTGTATAAATGGAATGTCCAGTGAAACATCTCCTACCAGACCGGATGGCACTGAAGTAACGCCTGCTGACATTGAGACAAGCTCATTAATCGTGGATGTAACTCTGCTGATGCCATTCTCTGGTGTAGAAGCAAACCATTCAAAAAGATTATCTGCTGCAAAGCAGTTGGACTGATCTGTTATAAAATCATCTAGCTTAAAATCTTCATGAATTTTTTGTATAGCAGTTTCTCTTTCCAAAAGTCCATGTTCATTTTCATGAAATGATGAAGCAGAGTCCAGGTTGCTCATTGACACTGGAACAGTTTCTTTGGTGGAAAAAACATCAACCAATCCCCCTATGCAAGAGACTGGAACATTCTCTTTTGTAGAAAAAACATGCGGAGAAGACTGGACCCCCATTTCTGATGGAAATTGTGACTCCAATGAAGTCAAAACAGAACCTTCATTACTCCAAGTACTAATGCAAGGGGTTTTTGCAGCCAACTTCCCAATAGAGAAGGAAGATTGTGAGGACAACTGTTGGAGCTCACCTATACAATTACTGGATATCACATCAATACCAGCTGTCAGCAATTGATTGGTGAATTGAGATGACGCCAAAGATGAAGGGTCCATCTTCTCTTGTTGAAAATCTGATGCAAAAGCAGAGGGCTGAATAAGATTAGTTGAAGTACAAGCTATTTCCATTAGCTCATTGCAGCTGCCACCATGCGCTGGTGTCATATTACCGTTGCAGAAGGAAGCAAACCACTCATTTAGATCACAATCATAGATCAAAGATGAAGGCAGGTTATCACCCAAAGTAATCCCATTAATCTCTTCCATCCCACCAAACAATCTTTTTGTTTGATCTAAAAATTCTGATGTCTCTAAAATCTGCATAGTAAGAGCACTAGAGTCAATAACCATTCATCAATGAGCATCATGTGATGGTGTTTGCTTTATTCACAAACTGCATATTAATTAACTAGCATCAAAAAAAAAATTCAAGCTGTTCATATACATAAGAATTCAATACAGGATCTATTGATTTAATGAAGTTAACATCAATGGCAATGGAACCTTGGAAAGAATAATTAGAGCTAGATGGCATAGCTAATCAGACTATAGCAGGCAAAATGCAGGTTATAAGTTACAATTTATGAACTAAATGGCCATAAATTGTATTCCCCAATAGTTTATTTTATGGAAAAGTGGCAAACTTTTTCCCAAAAGTTGCATTAAAATGACATTGGTGGTTTAGTTATCAATACACTAACCTTCTGTATGGATCCAAATTGCATCACTCCTCTTGATTCCACAGGGATTACAGCAATAGTCTGCAAATTAAATTTAACAGTACGTATAAATGACCTTATACACAACAGTAAATGGCTGCAGGAAACTAGTAGATGAAACAGAAATTTTGTAGTTCGGACCTTTAGTCCAGAGGAAAATTGGCAATGAATCTCTGAGTCATCCTGCAAGAAAAAAATCTTCAAATTATATCAATTTGACAAAAAAATCAACAAATAAGCACTTGGTGGCTAAAGAAAAAGTAAAAGAAGAAGCACCTGATGTATATCTTTGCCTTCATCAGTAGCATCTGAGAAAATCCACTGAGTTTTCCCAGATAGAGCAGCTTGACCAACGATTCTGATTTATACAATGGCAAAAAAATTGTTGAAAATTATGGTCTAACAATGAATTTTAGAAATATAATAACAAAAGCTAAAAATGTTTTAGTTTGCTCTGAGCTTACCCTTCACCCAGCATGTGAACCTGTAGAAGCATATTGTTAACTACTGCTCCCATTTCTTCTTCAAAGTAGGAATCTTCCATAGTCAACAACCTGGTAGTTTCCCAAATAACAGATTTTTAAAGCAAGTAAAAAACCATTATCATACAATCAGCCAAGATCCATGCAAAATCCTAAACAGTTAGCTGTTTTCAGAATCTAGGTCAGATAGTAAAGATGAAAGCTTTATTGCTCAAATAAAAACCTGATCTCTAATAATGTGGGCAGTATAGTCAGCTCCTATCAAAATTGCTCTAAATTATGGAGAAAATATTATTAAATAATTTATTTGCTATAAAACAACATACTATGCTTATTAAAAGCTCATTCTTTACCAATTTCGTAAGCTTTTGTCACTCCTCAAAGTAAAATTATTTAAACAGAAACAAAATGAGATGAAGCTATTGTGATCTAGAATTTGTACGCCATTTCAAACAAATAAAGTGAGATAAAATAAAAATAACTAGAAACAATCAGAAAGAAAAAACTTGCAATAAGGATAATTACTTCTTCCAACAAACAGGAAAAGCCAAAAGCTTCAAAACTTTGAAGAAGCAAACAAAAGGAGCACAATAATAAACTTTTGTTTACAAAAGACAATAAAAAAAATTTATATATGGAAGTGTAACAAATTAAAAAAAAAAAAAGAAGGAGAAGAAGAAAACAAACTTACATGAAATTTCTTTGATCAATGCGCCAAAAAACACCATAAGACCATCCATTACTGCAACAAAGACTCTTAAGTTTCTCCTTCAAAACCAAACCCATTACAGCTTCACTTATTGAACTAACTACCAAATCCACACCTTACAATCCGAAACTCATAACCCAACACTCATTTATCAATCTCAACTGTGCTCTTCAAATAATGTTTCTTAGGCAACAAAAACAAGAAAAAGGAGCAAACTTTGAGCAGGATTTCAACTTAAGAGTGCCATTTTCATAAACCCAGAGTATTTTCCTGCAAGAAAAAGAACATATACATAGAAACAGAAGCTGTGGTCGGTGAGAGAGAACTGACTGAGCCAAGTGAAGGATTAAAAAAAAGCAAATGGGCTTCAATGTTTATATAAGAAATTAAAGAAAAAGATTGGTTTTTTAATTTTAAGCTTTGCCCATAGTGTCTCTCTCTCTCTCTCTCAATCTTTCTTTTTCTAATTTTCTCTCTCTTTCTCGTCTTTTATTTCTTGTATGTCTGTAATTGTATGTAGTTTGTTTGATTTCTTTCTCTCTTATGGACAAAAATGGAGATCTTTGAGCATTTACTATGCTTGTATCTTCTGTCTTTGTTTTTCCCGGCGACCGGTCCCATTCAGTACGCACCTTCCCACTTTCTTTGTCGTTTTACCGGCTATCCCCGGTAATGGTTGTTGATTTTATCTTTTGGTTAATGTCTAACATCTCGCGATATCTCGCATTGCTTTTTCAATTTTTTTGTATTTAATTTTAATATTATATATTAATTAGTTATATGGGACTATTTAAAAATTATACGTACAAAAATGTAGTAAAATGTGATGATTGTTACTTATTAGGAATTGGATTTTTGGTCCATAAGGAATATCTCAACAGTAAAATTCAACTCTCAATTCTTTCAATTTGTGCATAAAAATTTATTTTCAGATTTTACAGTTTAGTTTGGAAAATGAATTTATGAATATGATTGCACAAATTGATTCTTAATTTAGTTGCAACAGAAATTAATTTAATTTAATTGCATCTATGTTGATAAAACTTAAAATTAACTGTCATTTAAGAACAATGTACAGAAAAACTAACATTTATCATTACAAATATTTTTAATACGAATTAAATTTTTGTTAATAATACAAGAACCATGTCTATAACTTATAAATAGAATTATAAAAATTTAAATATAAAATATACAAAACTAATGAAAATATATAAAAAAAATTTTGAATTTTTTTAAAGAAAACAATGAATCATTCTAACATGCCTCCAATAATTTGATTTTTAGTTGGAAAAACACTAATGGGCAATCTTTTTTATATGTAGACTATTATTCATAATTATAACTATTAAAATATATTCTTATATATATTTTTTGCCCTATAAATTTTTGTCGTTGAGGCAAAAAAATAAACCCAAATTGATGAAAAATCAAAGCTACTAATCCTTAATTAGATACTAATTAATTGATATTATTATTATTATTATTATTATTAAATATAATTAATAGTATTATTGCTATTATTGTAATGAGAAGGTCGCCATCCAACGGCCCAATTGAATAAAATCAACATATATAATCTCACGTCTCTATCCAATCTCGTCACAAGCAAATATTCTATTTTAGTGGCCTATACCTTTAATTATGCAAATCTCTGTTTCCTAATTCCCATTGGCACAACTGTATAGATTGCATTGACATTTGCAATACAAACAAAAATAAAATCGTTTACTCAATCCCATTTATATCATTTTTTTTATAAATTGGTGTTATTATATAATAAATTAAGATAATTTTTGTAATCACTTATATTTTTATAAAACAAAATTTTAATTTTCTTAATTAAACAAACGAACTGAATGAATTCAAGAATTCCATTTTCATAAACCTATTGTTAATTATGATCTTCTCAAAATCATTGAAAATAATGCCTATGCTAAAAGAAATTAATAGGGGCGGTGTCGTCTTTGCGGACTTTCTGCCCTCTACTACTTTCTTTTACCTATATATATATTAGAAATTTAGAAATTTAGTATTAGTACTATAAGTTGAAATATATTAAATTATTATATTTTGAAAGGAATTTGGTTGTAATCAAAGTAATAATAAGACTTGCAATCTAAGTAACTTTAACATGATTTTTATTAAATAACATATAATGATCATATGATAAGTATATACTTATCTAAAATCTATTTTACGTGTCATTAATTTGTAATCACCTCCTCTTGATATTCATGGTTCTGTAACAGTCGACTAACTACAACAAAAAAACAAAAAAAGAGGGTCTTCTACACTAAATTTGCTTAATTAATGATAATCCACAAAACAACAACGACCCAAATAGTAAAACGATTAAACTTTAAGTTTACATTATGTCTATTTTAGTGTAATCATCAAACCTAAAAGATAATATATCAAACATCTCATGTAATGAAAAAAATATTATATATATTTATATTGAATTTATGCATTTATTTACACATCAAATTAATTTACGTTTTATATATAAATGTATAAACCGCAGAATAAAAAATATTATACTATATGGTTAACACATAAATAAATTTATGAATGTAATCTAGACAAATAATTTTGGTAAGTAATAATATAGTATCTATGTAAGTAATTAATGAAAGTTTATTTTTGTAGTTGTTATTTATGTATCTTATAAAATTGACTATCATTTCGCAACAACATTTGTAACACTCTTATTACTTCGATTATACGGAACAGTACACGTATATCGAAAATTTTTTTTCTTTTAATTAACATTTAAATAACACCAAAATTCGATATTACCAATTACTTAGGTATTCGATGACCTATAATTGTCCCGGGTTACTATTCACGTAATAAAATTTCGGCAATATAACGGCTATATTTTGACTAGCCTCCTGAAAAATCAGATAACACACAGCCTTTCAGAGGCACAACACTTCTATAACAATCATTCCATTTCTCCAAAATCTCTATCAAACATCCAATAATTCAACACAACTCATCATCACAATCATACACATATATGTTTACATATCTTTACATATCCAAATATTTATACATATTAGTCATTTATATACATGCCAAAGTCTACATAATGTACTAAATAACAAAATTTTCTGTCCTTCATTCTGTGCATCACCACTCCTCCAGCTCTGTACCTGCATGCAGTAGAACTACATGCTGAGCATAAACTATGCCCAGTGGTGTCTAACAATCATAATACTTCCTTTGCAATATTTATTTCTTTAATATACTTTATTTAATCAATTAATTTCAAAATAAGTATATTTTAACATTTTCAGCACATTTTAGTGAAAACAGTGGTTTTTCACATTATTTACATTTTTTTTCTCCTTTATTTCATAACGGTTGACTAATTTCATTTTTAGTCCTCAAAATTTTGCTAAATTCCAAAAATGTCATTTTTCCTTAATATTTACGATTTTGCCATTATAGTCATTTACTTTCATTTCCTTTACATTAGTTTCATCATTATTCATCATTTATTCCTTATTTCACTACTTTTGGGTAAAATTACAGTTTAGTCCCTGTACTATAAAATCTTATCTTATTGACCTTGTTAGGTCTCCAAAATTACTATTTTGCCCTTGTTAATCATTTCTCATTTATTTTTACTTATTAATTACCCAATTTGATAAAATTATCATTTTACCCCTAAACTTTCATTTTCTTTCATTTAAGCCTTTTTTTCATTTTAAACTTCATTTTTTATCATTCTTTGCATTTCTTTTAACTTATTATCACTTTCATTTCATTTCATGCCCCTAGTACAGTGCCGACAGAAATTCTCAGACTGGATACTCGGGACGTGGACCCCCATGGACCACATATAGACTGAAAAATGATCTCAACGATCATTTTTCCACGTAGCAGATACCAGCTACAAACAGAAGTTATGGCGATCAGTGATCCTACCATAACTAAGCAAGTCGCCGTGACTTGTACCGCGGTACAGATGTCCCTATGGCTAGCCAATTATATCCTGAGCTAGGCTTTTACTGCCAGACTAATTCTAAGGGCACAATTTCATAGAAATTGCAATCAAGCTTTAATTTTTTTTCATTATTTCATTACTCGAAATTACTCATAGTCATTTCTTTCCATTCTTTCACATAGATTGTGAATTATTCTACCATAATTCACCAAAATCATTCACTTTCTCATCAATTTGCATTTTAATTCACATAAATGCCATTTTTTCATTACTTACATAATTGAAAATATTCTCTAAAATATTCATTTAATTTCAATAAATTTCATAAAAATTTCTAAGCATATTATTTCATTTCTATTATCATTTAAAAGCTTAAATTCATCAAAATTCACAAAATACACTTAGGTTTTCTTTAGGATGCAATTCGGCCATCAAGGTAAGTATACTATATAAATATTCAATAATTTATTTAGACATTTAAACATGCTTATTCAAGGTCTAGTTACACTATTTCATCATTAATTTCATTTAAATCATCATTTTATCACATAAATCCTAACTTACATAAAGGATACTTAATTGGAATCAAAGAAATTACTAAGATTTATTAGTCACTAACCTTCCTTTCTTGCTCTAGGATGCCTAAGCTTCCTTTTCCTTGCCTTTAGCCTTGGAAGCTTGAAAGTCTCATTGATTTCCTATGGAAGCCGAATTTTCAAGCCATTAGAACTCTAATTTTTCAACCTCAAATGCTAAAAATAACATCATAAATGAAGTCTAGGCACCCAAAAACATAAGTAGGCACCTTAAAAAAATTTTTAACCCATTGGTTTCACTTACCTCAAATGAAACCCTAAACTCTCTCTCCTAATTTTTCTTGATTTCCTTCCTTGATTTGAAGAGAGGAGGTCACAACACTTAACTAGAGAGGCAGAAATTACTATTAGGTGGTTTGATTTGGTGTGAAATGGAGAGAGAAATGAAGAAAAATTCAACAAAAATGGTGGAGAGCTATTCGGCCAAGAGGAAGAGAGGAGGAAGAAGATGATTTGCTGGCTGATTCCAGAGATTTCCCTCTTTATATAGGCTGGGTTTTGGGCTTTGTGGGCTTGAATTAGGTTAATGGGCTTAGTTAATTAATTAAAGCCCATTAACACCTAATTTAAAGCCCAAAATTATTTCTCCCATTTTCTCACTCCAAATCACTTTAATTTAAATTCCATAATTCTTATCACATCAAAATTAGGTAGTACACAAAATTTCGGCTCAATCGGAATCCGTTACTGGTCCGATTCAACCGAACTGGTTCGATTCGACAACTGTCGACATCGCCGAAAAATTCATTTCTTTATATCAAAATATTCTACATGAAATTTCATGAATATCTGAAAAATATGGCAATTTTTTGAGTTCATTTGCTATTTTTAAAAATTTATGCAAAATCAAGTCACATTCCCTACCAGGGAAATTGACTCGCTACTTTTTTCGTATTTTCGATTTTCGGAGGTCTATTTGACCTCGATTTCACTTCAAATTTCAACCCCGGACTCACCATGACCAATACTTTCCGATAGTTAAATAAAATATTTTTCACTTTCGGATCCGTTTTACGGTCCGGGTGCACTATTCACTATCGGAATTTACTGTTCATGACCAGACCGGTGTTGAGGCCATTACAACATTTATGTATTAATATTATCGAAAAATAATTATATTCGGTGGAGGAATCCTTTTGTGTTTGCATGATATAATTATTCGTTATTATGGATATTCAAATGATACAATAACATACAAAAAGTAAAAAATGCATTATTGCCATTATGTATAATATATGTGAAATTAGGTCAAACTCAAAATAATAGGCCAATATCCCTTCAAAAAATAGTCCATTAGCTAAAATTAATTATGACTTCTATCTCTAGCTATTTTCGTTTCCTATAAATTCCATCAATTTTGATTTTATCATTTTTCTTTTTACATCAAACAAGAGTATCTACAAATAGAATTTGTCATAATTATTAATAAATTTTGGTATCCGATTCACTTTCAAAATTTAAGAGATTGCAAGTTTAAATTACAATTAATAAAAGCTTCATATATATTTATATATAAAAAAACTTTAGATACCGTCATTCTCACGATCGACAATCGATTAAAGATAAGAGAGATTTTTAATTTAATTTATTATAATAATATTTATGATTATAATTAAATATTATATCTTTCTCTCTATATATATACATACACATTCAGCAATAATTTTTTTTAATTAACGAACACTCTTTAGAAATTAAGGTGAAAATAAAGTAAAATAAAAAATGATATTTCAAGACAGAGTCGTGAGTATTGATGCTATCATTCAAATTGAGTGGCAAATACCGAATAGAAAGCTCTTAATTTTGAAATATCTTCATTTTGCAATTTTTTAAAGGAAAAAAGAAAAAAAAGGAAATAACAAATAAATATAATAAAAATTTCATGGGTGTGGTCCATTCTAAATTATTATCCTATCTTTATGCAGTTAAAATATTATTTCTTTCCTGCATAGTTTGAGTGTAATTTAAGCCTCCAAGTTGTGATACCGGTAGTGGCATAGTAGGAAAATAATGGAAATCAAGGTGGTGGCGACGGAGGCGGTCACCACGGTTGATCGACGGGACAATATTCCGGGTGGTGGATTATCTAATTGGATTTTCTGTGGAAGTGGGTCCACCTTGGGAACTGAACTATTATAAAACAAAAAGTGCGGGGTGGGGCCCACAGTAGGCTTGCGGGGTTTGTAGGGATCATTTTCTGATCCCACCTTCTGCCACTGCCTCCCTCCCCGCCACGAGAAAATAAATTGAAATTGTAATTGTAATTGAAAATGATTTATTAATTTACTACTTTCCTTCTTTTTTTTTTTAACACTACACAAATTCATTTAAATCAGCTAAAATGAATAAAATAATTTGTAATTTTTTAATTATCAATATTTGCAAAATTAATTTTTAAATTAAATTAATAGAAGTTCTTCTTATGATTGTCGGTATTTGAAATTTTATATAGTCCGACTAATTCACTTTGAATCAAATCATTTCAATATAAAAACAAAATTCTCTCAATATTTTTTTTTAATTTACAAAATTTAAATTCGAAAGTTTATTTAAATCAATCAATGTTGGTAAATTAATTTGGATCTTTTATCTTCAATTATTGTATCTTGTTTCATTATAAAAAAAAAAACTTTTGTTAGCTACTAAAATATATCAATCAATTAAGTTAAAATACAAAATTTGATATTTGATTAGAAAATTACAAAAAAAAAATATCAATGATAATTTTATTTATTTATTTTGGGCATTGATGAGAAGGTTTAGTGGTCCACTAAAGCAAAGGAAGAAAAGGTAATATAGCGTGGTCAAATGGTTTGCATAATCCATAACATTGGTTAATCCACTACACTCAAATCTCATCATCAAATTAAATTAATATTAAATTTATAAGATTATCATATTTAATCCATCCCTTTTTCAAGAATCTATAAAAAAACAATCTACAAACACCCAAATTCAGCACCTGTGAAACTCGTATTGGATAAAAAAAATCTACAATTTAATTAACAGCATTAACTTGATTAAAGCTAATTATATATACATTTCAAAAATAAATCATGTTAAAGTGAATTTGGCTGTCCAATATTGCAGCTAGCTGATGATACTTGGAATATACTCATTAATATTAATTTCCCATGCAGGGAAACAAAAGCACTATCTAGATTATCGTTATTTGTGCGCTAATTACAATGCCTAACCACAGTTTTAAGTACTATTGCTCACACTTTGACTGTCACAGAAGTTCTAAACCGATTATATCAAATAAGGAAAAATATTGTCTACTAGGCAATATCATTATCTTGTGTATGCTCATTTAATCACCGTATAATAAATATAATTGAAAAGATTTAAATGTCTTACGTGCGCTACATATCCACATATATAAACTATTTAATTTGGTATATAAATTTTCTCATATATCATGGGTTCAATCCATCAAATATTATGAAAATTATTATACTTACTGCTGTTTGGACTATATATATATATTTTTAATATATAAATCAAGGCCACTTAATACAGTTTGGATTTTCCAAAAATAGAGAAAACAGTTTTGATGATTTAGAATAAATGTATACATAACTGGATTGAAACTAGAGCTCACTTCTTTTTTTCATGCGTCATCATTTGACAGTGGTCGCAACTGTTATTTATGGTAAAAGGCTACACTTCAATTGCTGTCCTAACGTACTCACATCTGCCTAAACAACAAAAGTGTATATATATATATGCGTAAACTTTATATAAATGATATATAATTCGCACCAAAAGTTAAAGTATATGTGGTCTGTAATGGAAGTTTCTTGATGTGGATTTAATTGAAAAAAGATCCAAGGCTCTAAAACTGATTAAAGGCTTGTTTAGGGGCAAGCATGCATAATTATTTTTCAAGAAAAAACGGGACGAATATATACAAATATATGGGTCCCCAAATATATTTCACGTATCTTTCCTGCCTAGTATGAGAATCTTGACTTGGCTCAATTCTTATCAACCCCAAATGTCTTTTAACACTATTATCACTTTTTTGGCAATTAAATGGCAAAAAACAAACCACAATTAATGGAGAAAACATGATTGACAATAATCCAAATTCATTTATTTCTTGTGGCATAAAACATATTCATTTGGGTGTTCATTTGTTAGTTAACATTACAATTATATGGTCTGGTTTTTAATGGAGAGTGTGAAGAGAGAGTGAACGCAGAAGCAAAGTTACACCGTAATTCTCACCATCACAGCCCTTCATTTTTTAGCAAGCAAACCTTATGATTCTGTCTCCTCAAGGCAACACACGCTTAATCATTAAGTCAACTGCTCATCAATGAAAACCCTAATTATTTGCTTACCCTTTTTATTTTCAATCTTTTTACAACTAAAAAGGGATATAAAATTGAATCTAAGATCAAGATTTTATTGTGTTTATTGTCTTTATCTTTTCCTTTTAGGTGTATAAAAGGAAGTCATTAGGCATGCTGTTTGAATTAATTAGCGAGAATTTGAATGTATAAAAGAAATAAAATGGTCCCTACATATATTTATTTATGATGGATTTACATTTTTGGTTAGACAATTTTGTTTTGGTTTTGTGGAATAATTATAATATGTTGGTGAGTGGAGCACTTGGGCTAATAAATAAAGAGCTATATATGAGTATAGTAGTTTTAGATATACATTTAATAATGATACGCACTTGTAAATAACCATTTTTCATTTATATATATATATATATATATATATATTAAATATTGAGTATTTTATAAATATAAATCTGTATTTTGTGGTTTATTGTTTATGTAATGAAATTTTTATATTAATTTAAAAAATTAAAAAATTTAATTTAAATTTAGTATGAGATTAGCATGTTCAGCAACATAATAAATTAGTTATAAAAAAAACTCTAGCTAATTTTGCAAGAATACATTAGTGACATTTTGTTGCTAAATGAGAATATTGTCGTCGTAAAATTTAGTGAGAGTATTGTCATCACAAAATTTAGTAACAATAAATTTCATTCTAAAATTTCTCGTTAAATTGTAGTGACGATTTGTTATTATTGCTAAATTTTGCTAGGGCGATTTTGTCTAATAATAATTGAGAAATGTAAAGTGTGACGCTCAGAGAATCCAAAGTGAAGGTAAAAATATACATGGCATGGAGTAGATACAAAAGGCAGTTTGACTTTTAAAGGAATTATAAAGCATCTTTAAGTCAAAGGATGTCTTTAACGTTAAATTTGTATGACTTTATATGGTAAGCCAGCAATGGATACTCTTCTACAATAGTAATTTTTATTGGAACTTTACTAGAATTTCATGAAGATTATTAATTATTATTACAAAAATTTATCCTCGTTGACTTTTACCCACATTGTATAAGTATCTTCTAAGCCTCTCCTCATCTTCAATAATTGCAAAGCATCTTACAAAAAGTGGCATCACTTGATGATTAGGAGTAATTTCACCCAAAGAAAAATTTGAGACAAATATATATGTTGCAGTACAACATTAGAAAATTATCATGTCATGAAAAAAAAAATTGTTAAAATATTATTATTATTATTTTATCATTAATAAAAGCCTAAAATCCGGATTCTCCTCAGATTAATTTAAGCGCCAAATAACCCTTTAAATTTGTCTTAATAATCAATTAAATACTTCATATTTCGGTGGTATCAAAATTAACCTTAATAAGTTAAAACTGGGCCAATTATAGACTCTTGGAAAAATGAAAATTGAGTAAATAGGTAATATTTGAGATAAATATAAATATAAATATATATGAAAATTATGCTAATATTTTATAGAAAAAACCGAAAATAGTCACTTAAATTTTACAGATATATATATATATATTTTTTTTAAATTGAAAAATTTGGTGGATAAGAATTGAAGTTGATGTGATGTGTAGTTGATGTGAACATGTTGAGTTATTAATTATTCGAGTGAGAACAAAAGTATTTAATAGCAACTATAAGATTAGAAGATACTCATTTTCTTTTATCTATAATTTTTAAATAAAATTTAAATTTTATTTATTTATTAATTTTAAAATTTTAATATAATTTAATTTTTTTTAATAAAGTTAAAATCAATTAAATTTGATAATTAAGTTTTAATTACGTAATTTGATATTAAATTTAAATTTATCTATTATTTTTTAATTTTGATAAAAATAATGGATAAAAAAAATAGAAAGAGTAATTATCTTGTTTGATAATTTTACATATTAATTCATGGTAAATTTTGGGAAGAGAGGTGAATGGTAATAAAATTAAAAAATAATAAAAAAAAAAACCAGTTGTCTCAAAGAAAAGGAAATTACGTTTTGTCGTTATGGAAAATTTGGGCATTGGATGTCCCTCGAAAAAAGCTCACAGGGGAATCTCACTCTTTTATCCTTTCATTGGAACCCAAAGCTGCACTGCAATTCTCCTCTGCCAATTTCTCCAGTACATACTATTTAACTTCAATTTATCACATTTCTTGAAATTAAGAAGTACTATATTAGATGGACCGTTAAAATAATTATATCTAGTCAAACATACTCTTTGCCTACGGTTTTATTTTATGCTTTTGAGTGAAAATGGAGGTAATTAGCTGTCAATTTTTTTTGGGTAATGGTAGGAAGTGAGCAATATGATTACTAAATTTGGATTATGTGCCCAATCAGCAGCAGACCACCAACTGGAAATCTTGTCACTTATGTCAATTCAACCCTAATTAATCCAACTCGTTAAATTCTTTTTGGGGCTCAAAGTTGAAGGCACTATAAGATAAGGTTTTAGTATAATAATCGATGCCACTCACAAATCAAGGGTTAAAAATATTGCAATTACTGCTTGTCCATTTCCATGTAAAAAAAAATTTACCTTTTTTCGGCTCCATTCAGTCAGAAATTGACGATTTTATTGCTGGTTTCTGACATATTATTTTTATAAATAATTTTATTGTAGTATTATTTTTTTAAAAAATAATCTTATTTTCAAAAAAAACCATTGACCCATAATGGAAAATAAAATAGCAACTTCTTGAATATATAAAAAAATATTAAGCTCTATCTAAGGTAAATTTTATTTTTTATTTTTTACTAATTAAAAGGAAAACAGTATAAAAAATAAGAAATAAATGGGACCCACGACCATTTATTAGCAAAAGTGGAGTTTTAAGGAGCTATCAATTTGTTACACTGGGACGTGGTGGTCTACTCTCTACTCTGTACTGAGGCCCACACTCGATCAGGTCCCCCAGAGCTGCAGTGGGGCCCAACCTCAATTAAAAACAAACAAACAGACAAAAGTACCCTCTTTGTGTAAAAATCGGTTTCAGGGAATGTCTACCCTCCTTCATACAACTCCTGCCCTTTCCCTTTCCTATAAACAAAAACATTCTATTCTATGTGGTCATCCCATCCCTATCATGCTACTTCCTACAATTGCCCCATTTTATGGGTAAGTTTCCCACTTTATGTTAATTACGTACGCAAAATGCTTTCCTTTCATATATTAATTAATTAATATGTACCAAAATAAGTTATAAAAGGCATTTACTTAGGTTTAATGCATAAATTTAGTTATATTTTCTACATTTTGATTAAGAATTGATAATTGAATTATATAATACTAAATTTTTAAAGTCAGATATAACTCAAACTTTTTAAACATTATAGGCATATAAAAATAATATTCTACAACTGTTATTTAGCGTTAATAGCATCATGGATTTAAAGGTTGAACTTTTTCTCACTAAAAATCCATCATAATATAATATTTTCAGGCAATTAAAATCTCACTAATAGTTATTAAGACCAAATTAAATTTGGATAGTCTCAAAAATGCTAAGAGGTGATACGGAGAGCTTAAGGCCCATTGACGGCAGACAATCACACCCTCCCACTACAATAGCCATCAAGGCATAGACCACAAAAACAACACACATATCCCTGGGGACCATTTCCTTGGGTGCTACTAGAAATTGATCTTTCCTTAAAACGGCCAGACACGTGGCTTTTAATACTGACGTCGATTGATGCGTCCATTAGAATCAAACGGCGATTATTTTGAGGAGCTGAGGGGGCTATGTGCCGGCATTGTAGGGGACAGCTAGCCGGGCGGTTCAGATTTCTTTATCTTTCTTCTTGTGGGGGCTCACTGCTGGTGCTGATGTAAGTCGCCATTGGTCTTCATGTTCCACGTCATGAGTCGTGTTGGGTGGAATGATGCTGTGTCAGGTTGGATGATGGGAGCTTACGTCATCATAAATGCCTTTTGTCTTCGGGTTGTTTTTCTTGCACCTTTACACACGTGCCTATATTCGCACGGGTTAATCATAATCCAAGACTGGCCTTGCTTGATAGATGATAAGCTTCAGATGGCCCAAAAAGGCCTGGCCCATTTATTTATTCGGGCTCGTATCTTGAGAGGCCTGGCTCACAAAATACCATGGATCTAAACTCGATTTTTTTTTAATAAACTCGATTTTTTCTTAGCTATTTTTCATATATCAATTAAAAATAAAAATTATTAATTAATCATCGTCCTATAATTAATTTTTTTATATATAATTACCGCCAGAGGTTTCATTTGGAGAAAATAAAATTTATTGTGGAACCGACTTTTGTTTGCTTAATTATTTCGTTGATGAGGTTGTCTATCTTAGTAGGTGAAATTCCGTTTCCACTATAGGGCTAAAATAGTCACTTCATAAATTTCTTCATTGGAGTTCTCACAGGTGAAGCTGAGTTTCTGACAAAACCTAAATGGACACATTCTCTTCAATTCAAAAATCACTGTCAAATTAGCAACAAAACGGTGGATTTGTACTCTCTGTAGCTTGCTGCTCAATTCTTCCCTCCATTAATGGAACTGGGGCCTTCTCTTTTTCAAGGTGAGATAAGAAAGTTACTCTTTTTTTTCCCCTCAAAATTTATCACATGAAGATGTTTTTGTACAATTTTTTTATTTAATTTTAATTAATATTATGTGTTTTCTAGCATATATACTATATAGTATAAGGAGCTTACACATTCTGAAAAAGTTGTGCTGTTTGAATCTGTTTGCTGGTTGCGAATCTTATATTCCTTTTTGGTTGAAGAAACAGCAGATGAGCTGAATGGAAAACGCGTTTTGTATAGATCTGTTTTGTTTCATAGAAGAAAGCATTGAGAATATGATTAATTTGAGTAAGTAATTATTTCAAGTGCTGATTTTGAGCTATCAAATTATTCAATTTGCCTGCAGTGTTGTGATGGAGGCTAGTAGAAGAGTACTCTTCTTGCTCAAGTCTGAATCTGTTTTTACATAAAAACCTTAAATTTATGGTTCTACCAATTCATCAATTGATAATAGCTGAATGACTATTCCATTTGCACTGATGATGCGCTTTCTTCCTTTCTTTCTTTCTTTTCTTTTCTTTTCATTAACAGGATATCCTTGTCGTACTCTATGTATGTATTATTTAATGAAACATAAGCTTTTGTCTAGAATGGTTTGGTTGTCAAAAAAACTCCGTTTGCAGCGTTTGTAAACATGGCTAGGAGGACCAGCTTTCTTCAAGAATTATGCAAACTAAATTATATGATCAACTGATAAAAACTTAGCATATTTAAAACTTCTATAGAATTTTCATCCCTGTAGCGAGTTCAAGTCTTTTGTGATTATCACTGGGCAAGTCTTTATCTTAAAACTCATTCTGCAAAGCACAATTATATATGCCAATGCTTGTGTGCACAAGGATGTTATACCTACTCTATTTGTGGACTTCATTTACGTATATCAGCTTGTTGTGGACAAATGGCTCTTCCATATTAGCATTTCAACCTGTCACATTTTTCTCATTTTCCCGTACTTGTTTACATGATCTGAAGTTGCCCTGTTATTAGAGAAATAATAAAAATCTCAAACTCAGTATTTATGCACATTTGATTTTTATTTCTTTTTTCAGGTGCCTTAATTTGGATGTTAATTGGTTTAAATGGGTGAAGCATGAATTTTGTGCTTCTAGTTACATATGGACAAAACTGGAGTAGGCAAGCCTTGCAGACTCGGAGACCAAAGCACTAGTGACATTATAGTTCGCTTAATAAATTCTGAAGGAAGACCTGAAATTTTTTACTCTCACTCTTCCATTCTAGTTAATAGGAGCAAGTTCTTTTCAGATTGGTTCTCTAATCCTGACTGTGGTCCTGCTATTGAGATCCACTGTTCAGAGTTTAATTATGATCATCATGCTAGCTTCTTAAGATTGTTGTATGTCCCTGTTGATTCACTTCTCGATTCCCTGAACTGTGTCAAGTCTGCTGTTGGTATACTAGAGGTGTCAGTCACATTCAGCTGTGAAGAGATCACAAAGAGCTGCATTCAGTACCTTGAGGCTGTTCCTTGGGAGGACTCAGAAGAGGAAGAAATTTTGAAAGCAGTCTCAAAACTTGGCCCAATAGCTATGCCCATAATAGCCAGAATCCAACCGGTTGATTTAAAAGCTACAAAAAATGTGTTTCTTTCTGCAGTTCGTTATGCTACATCCTTTGGTGAGCCATGTCCTTCATTTGGTGATGAACTAAAGATTTCTGCACAGGAACAAGTAGAATACATGTTAGGAGAAGACGAGGACATGCCATTGGTCACAGCTGATGATGAAGTAAAATCAGTTGTGAAATTAGGCCTTTCCAATATATTTTCTTCATTTGAAAAGCAATTATCCTCATTGCTTTTGGATGCAGACCTCACATCCAAGGTAGTAGAGGCCAAAATTTTGCAGACAGTAGTTGATCTCCAATGGATGTGTAACATACTTCCAAAGATGGATCTAATGAAGGGCTTTGTTTTAAACTGGGCTGAAATATCTGGTAAAGTTTTGGAAATAATGGAAGATGAGAAACTTGATTCTAAGATGTGGGGTGTGAAAATAAAGTTGGTTGAACTTACAGGAAAAGTATTGGAAGCAGTTGGATATGGAAATGTGATTCTTCCAGCACAATGCCGGGTGCAGCTACTAAATGTTTGGCTGCCTTATGTAAGGAAGATGAAGCCTCTTTTGGACTCCAAATGTGACGAAGACTCGACCTTTCGATACAAGATGGATGAAGACTTATGCCAGAGTATTGAGGGGGCAATTGTCTCATTAATACTCGCATTGCCATCAAATGATCAAGCTGATATTCTGGCAGATTGGATGAAAACTGACCAAGTTCGATACCCTGACCTGAGCGAAGCTTTTGAGGTTTGGTGTTACAGAACGAAGTCAGCAAAGCGAAGATTAGTAGAGGGCCTAGACAGGGTTGGCAAAGGCTCAACCTTTGATTTATCAATCTGATGTTGTTGTAACATTAATTTTTTGATACTGAATGCTGAGAATGTATTTTGACATGATTAAGATCAATTTGAAATTTAAGAATTTTTTTTTTAAATTTTATTTTATATGAAGCTATCAGGCATCTTCTGTAGCTGGGTGCCTGACTTAATAGTATTATCTATTTGTAGGTTGGGGTATCGGGGTTCTTCCGGGTTCACAACAACCAAGCCAATGTCAACTTCCAGGTTGTTGATGTTGGTAGAAGAGATGCAGTTCTTAGGCATCATCTTGGAAATGGGAAACATTCTACAAGAATCCACTCAAATTTTATTTGTGTTATATTTTTTAAATATTTTTGTTATAAATTATATCATGTTTGGTACGATATAAATATATATTATAATTTAATGTCACTTTTTGGAGGAAATTCATCACTGGACGCCGTACATATTTTCATTTATGGATTGAGTTCACGCTATGCAACTTGTTCCATTAAAAAAAATAATTATTGAAATATTAGAAGATTTTGGATTGGAGTTGGAGCCTCACATTAAAATTGATGATAAAATGAATGATAGTTATTGAAAATAAGCTCAAGATATAGGATTTTACCATTAACTAACATATGAAAAATAGCTTATTACCAAGTCTAAAAAGTAAGTATTGAGCAATGTGAAAC
Organism: Excoecaria agallocha; assembly: GCA_037975025.1. NCBI lineage: Eukaryota > Viridiplantae > Streptophyta > Magnoliopsida > Malpighiales > Euphorbiaceae > Excoecaria > Excoecaria agallocha. The sequence goes on from CM075816.1 coordinate 21,059,461, forward strand.
ATTGCAAAGCAAAAGTCTAATCCAATGGGTCCTATTCTTAACAACCAATTGGCTTCTCTTCCTCTTTCTCCCGTTCTCTCTCTCTAAATATTTGATTATTCGAACCCAGGCCACTTTGAAATATCTTCTCTTTCTTTGTGTTCTTTCTGATCAGCATCGTCGACCTGAGAATCGAAAAAGAGATTTACCAATATAATCAAAATCCGATCTTTGACTCGGTCACCATCGAAAGATCATATTTTTATCAGAACCCACATCACCAATCTCACCAAGGAGAGAATGTACGTGAAAGCGGTGCCGCCGACGGATTTGAACGAGAACACCGAGTGGTTCACGTATCCAGGGGTTTGGACTACCTATATGCTTATGGTTTTCATATCTTGGCTTATTGTTCTTTCCCTTTTTGGTTGCTCTCCTGGTATGGCTTGGACTATTGTCCACCTCGCTCATTTCCTTGTAAGTTTTCCTTTTTCCACTAAATTTCCAATAATTTTGGAGCTTTGCTTTAATTCCTGGGATTTGTGTAGTTTTGCTTGATGGGTTTTGTTTTTTGTTGGACGATTGATGCCCATCTCATGGTTATGGATCTGTTTATCTGCTGATTAGGATGCTTTAAAATTGATTCTTTTAGGCCTCCAGATTCCTTTTTGTTTTTCTTTAGTAGTTCTGCTTGATGTCTTAAAACATAAATTATTTAATGAAAGATGTATATTAGTTTATTATGGAGTTTAGGGCGGACAAGTCTGAGTCTTTTGCTAGATTTTGATGTGAAACAGCAATAAAGTGGGTTGATGCAAGAGACTTGGATTTATTATAATATTGTCCTCTCTGGTTAACAAGGAATTCCACTTGTTCAACACAGTAAAGGGTTTTGGTATAGAGATATAGGGTACTCTTTAAATCTTGTTCGACTTGCACAAAACACTACATCCAAAACATTGTTCATATAGTCCAATCAACCTGAGTTTTGTGTCCAATAGGTTCCATTCGACCTGGCCTACAAAATGTAAAGGGACTGACTCTGACTTTATTGTTGACTATAACATATTGCAAATGATTAACATTTGGAAATACGAATTAGCAATGTCTGATGTCTAACGCACTGTCATTTTATGTTTTAGACACCTCGCTATAGATGGCAACTCGAGTTTTATGTACTGACATTAGTCTGAGGAAGCTGATTTTAACTGTCGGAGAACTAATATGTAATTTGTTAAGCTTTAGCAAATGTTTGTAGGAACACCCTATTGGAGAATCAAATTGGTTTCAGCAACATTGAGGTAACTAGAATTGTAGGATATCTTTCACATTCATCAGGGTTATCCTTCTTCTAGGTTGGCTTGAGGAAGTAGCATAGCACTATTGAAGGACAGGAGGAAGGGTGGTGTTTCATTATCTTGGATTTTTTTCACTTTTTGAATTAAATTGTTGGTAATATTTTGTGTTATCCAGCATAATGCTCGGCATATGCATCACCATAGTCAATATGTTATAAAAGAATAATCAGCTGGACTATATGAAGGGCGAAAGAGAGAGAGAGAGGCAGACATTGTTTCATTCTCTTGGATTTTTTTTTTCAATGAAATTATTGTTAATATTTTGTTTTATCCAGCATAATGCTTGGAATATGCAACACCATAGTCAATATGTTATAAAAGAAAAATCAGCTGGACTATATGTTGGGTTCTGATGAGTTCTATAACCGTTATAGTTTTGATATGACATATATCTGAACTTGATTAGCGGTTGAACATTTCTTTTTCCTTCTTAGAGTTGATGAGTCTTAAATACTTAGTGAAAGCTACTTAGTGGTTTGCAGTTATCTATTGACATGTTTTTGGCCTTCTCTAGATTTTCTTTTTGCGGGCTCTTCTTTTCTATTTGCCTTCCACGATGCAGCTAGGTCGGATGATACATGCTCTCCTTGCTACATGTTTGATGATTAAGAGAGATTTTTTTTTTTTGCTCTGTGCAATGCATGCTATATCTAATGTTTGATTGATGTGCTTCCTAGAAAGAACTTTTCTTTTTTTTTTAGTGAAAAAATCGTTGGATTCCACTTCTTTAAATTGTTTAGCACCTAATGCCATTGAAGAAATTTAGTATCTAGCTTATATTTGAAGAATCTCCTCTTGATGGATCATTTTGGTGCAGATTACCTATCACTTCTTTCATTGGAAGAAGGGAACTCCTTTTGGTGATGACCAGGGTATCTACAATGGGTTGACTTGGTGGGAGCAAATAGAAAATGGCAAGCAACTCACTCGCAATAGGAAGTTTTTAACTGTTGTACCTGTAGTGCTGTAAGTATTTTGCTCTTTATGATTTAGTGCTGTATCATATCTTATTGATTGGTGAGATTCATAGATTCAGGGTCCTGCCTAGCTAGTAGCTACATGTAAATTTTTCTAGGCCTGTAAGGGTTTTCCTCATATCCCATAAACACATTAGCAGGCTTGATTTCCCCATGAAATCTGGTTTTATATTTTATCTTTAAAATACATATCTGTTAATACAACAATACAACATCAATACAGTAATTTTTGTGGGATTTTCTATGTTCCGATCTACCCATTTATTTAGCTTTTGGTTAATCTTCTATTAGCATTATTACTGGGATTCACCTCTAGCCCGGTCCCTGAAACTCTGGGTTTGAACATGATAAGCCCTCCAGTCTCTTGCAGGATACTGCATAATAAACCTTTTGTTCGTCATTTTATTTTGTTTCTTCAGATGAATTAGTCCTTTTCTTTTCTTTTTGTTTGGGTGACTACAAGAGAGGCTTGGTTGAACATTGCAACGGGAGCAGAAAATACATACTAGTTAAAAAGATGCATGTAAACAAGTCTTATAAGTAGAAGCACAGCTTTTCCTCATATAATCCTGTTGATGCATGTACAGAAAGCTTATTATGCTGTCTCATTTTTTCTTTTCCTTCAGACTTTTGACATGATGCTTGGCAGACAGCTTTTCATGCAAGGCTCATAAGAGTTGAAATTTATGATTGTTTCAAAAGTTGATATATCTTTGTCACCAGACAGTGCTTTCCTTTCTCATAATAAGCTGGTCCCTTTTGCTGTATGTTATCAAAGCCAGTGGCGAAGCTAGGATTGAAAAATAAGAGGGGCAAAAATATTATAAGGCCCTTTTTTAATATTTTCATAGAAAAATAAGGGGGGCAAAAAAAAATTTTAAATGAGAAAAATTATTTATTTAATATATATATACATGTAAAATAAAAAAATTTTAAAAAATAAGGGGGGCAATTGCCCCCCTTCTCCACCACCTAGCCTCGCCACTGATCAAAGCACTATTTCTTCTAAGAAAAGTTTTAGTAAAAATTTGTCGCATGTTCCTGTTGTTTTCTCATTGTTCCCAAGGTATTTCTTTTTTTTTTTTTTTTTTTGAAACCTAGTTGAAAAATTATCTGAAAATCCCCGAGAACTGAAAATATCCATTGCTTAACCTTTATGTTCGATTTGGCAGGTATCTAATAGCATCTCACACTACAGACTATCAAAATCCAATGCTCTTCTTCAACACATTGGCTGTATTTGTGTTGGTAGTAGCTAAGTTCCCACACATGCACAAGGTTCGCATATTCGGAATCAATGCTGACCACTGAACTATTAAACATTGTGATTTTTTTACATTGCTCTTGGCGCGGTCCGACTATTTTGGCATTCCAATATGATGATGGTATTAATTATCCCTGTACAGATACCGAAACTGTGAAGGGTTAACAATTCTTTTTGTTCCATTTTCGTAAAGCAAATATGTATACACCCCCTTGATTACATTCTGGGGAAGAAAAGTCTTCTGTATTTTCTCGTATAGCTGGCTTATGCTGGTGAATCTTGTGGTATGATGCTATGCACCCTCCATAGAGGATAGAAAACTAATTTTCTTTTCATTGCCTGAAAAGATGAAATTGTTAATTGAGTTCTGCCAGCAGGAAGTAAAGCTATCTTTCTATTCAAGTATTTATGAACGGAGTCAATATTAAAATGTTAATTTCATGTCAACATATTATTAGCTCAGTTTATAAACAGATAAGAAAATGTAGTCTAAGCACGAAAAAGGGTCAAGCATATACAATGTTTTTTAGTGCTGTTCTCTTTTCGACAGTTTAGATCATATTTTAAATAATACTGCACGGTGGGAGTGAAGCCACAGCCCATTAGAGTTGGAATTGATTGGCACTAACTACTGGTATCTACTCTCATCACAGAGCACATGCAACTGGTAATAAGATTTCAGAGTCTTTTACTATGTCAAGCAATGTCACCTGAAAGACGCCATGTTAGCTCACCTGCCATTTCTCCATTTTTTTCAATTTTTTTGGCCTTTTCCGTTTAGATCCATAGTCAGCGAATTAAAATGAGCGTTGAATAATGCGTACGGTTGAATAAAAAATTATTTTTTATTTTTTGATTTTACGAAATGTTTCAGATAACTTTTAATTAAGACACTTAATCACATCACAAAATAAAAGAAAAATTTTGAATTAATTTAAGAATCACTTGCTTTTTCTCTATAATTTATTCTTACGGACATTTATAGTATGAAAGGATATAATACAATGCATTCCCTAATTATACTAATTCACAATTTAGCAAAGCAACCCACAAATATACAGATAATAAAATATCTACTCAACAATTAAATGTTGCTATTCTACTAATCTTTCTTTATTTTGTCATTCCTTTTCTATTAATCTTTACCAAAATATAGTTATCTTGCTTAAGAAACTATGCATAATAGACTTCCATGCTTTGGATCTCATCAATCACAGAGAATAACCTGTCATATAAATGTGTGAAATTCAACTATTCGATTCGATTCTATTTTAACATTAGCAACATTAAATATTCGTGTTTATAGTAATCAAGAACCATAAATTCTTACAAGCTATTACTTAATATTAATAATTTAGCTCATTTAATATAATTTGATCAATTTGAACGCTCTATATTCAGAAATGATTGAGTTTTTATTTAAATTTTGTTATCATTAAATATTCGTTTATAATAGTCCGAAGATTAATGATAAGTACTTACGAACCATTATTTGGTATTATGACTCCATTTATTTAATATAATCCGATCAAGCACTATATAAAGTCTCTCAACTCGATAAATTATATAAACTTTTTATATATTTAAATTTTTTTATATATTAACCTTTTATTTGCAGGTGAACAGAATTAGTAGATAATTACATATCCAAATATTATATAAATATGTCCAAACTGGGTTGGGAAAAGAAGGTCTCCAATCCCATAATAGAGGGGAGGAGGTACAACTAACAATTTAGCCAGTTATTATGCAAGACTAAGTGGGTTACAGCAAAGAAACAAAAATGAACTAATTTTATATTTAAATAAATACATTAAAGAGTGTAGATCTAGATGAATCATCAGCCTTTAGTGGGGTGAATTATTCTCTAGCACACTTGCCTAGGAGAATGTTTGTGGGTCCCAAATACCAAGACCAAATGCTTTTGAGATCTTTTTCAATCTTTAAATTATTAATTAATTTATGCTCCTAAAAATTTCAAATTTCAGTCATACAAGTTTAATTTCATAGTTCTCCTTTGTTTTTTTTTACTCCCTCTATTTTTTTTTTCATTTTTTATTAATTTTATAAAAATTAAAAAATATTAATTAAATTTAAATTTAGTATTAAGTTACATAATTTTAATTAAATTATTATTGATTCTAAATAAATTAATTATTATTAAAAAATTAAATTAAATTACATTAAAAATTTAAAAATAATAAATAAATTAAATTTAAATTTTGTTCAAAAATTACAAATAAAAATTAACAAAGGAAGTAATTGTTAGTTACAGTGATCGAGAAAAATTATGTCACCTTTTCATGATTTGCTTTAGTGTTTGAATTGAAAGTTTAAAAATAATAAATTAATTAAATTTGAATTTTGTTAAAAAAGGACACATAAAAAACAAAGGGAGTGACCGATAAAATTTCTGTCACTTGTTTCATGATTTGCTTTAGTGTCCGGAAAGAATCTCACTTCTGAATTTTGATTAGACCATGCAATGCACAAACACTCAAAACCTGTTTGCAAAACACTAAAAAAAAAAAAAAAAAAAGAAGAAGAAGCAAAAGCTGGAAAAAAATATATAATTCATAGACCATGCACCATTTTAATTAATATTTAACATGTCTTTTTCACAAATAAATTTAAAGAAAAAACAAATATAATGAACAAAGCCTTCATCCATAAAACTCCTTACAAATTTTCATATAATACATATACTATTATTGTTATTATTATTAATTGCTATTATCATAATAACTATTTATAACAAAAGCTAATATGAATGACACATAATTTAGAGGGTAATTAAGCAAACATGAAGTAATTAGAAGGGCATTTTTCTACTTGTTACCCTAAAAAAGAATTCTGGATTCAGCTTGATCTTCTCTTCTCCTTCTTCTTCTTAATTCTTCTATGCTTAATTATGCATACCCCATCAATGAAGCCAATCTAAAATAAGCTTCGAACTCCCACAAAGTTTCAAGATAATTGAAATTGAAAATGACAAATTAAGCAAATATAAAGACCAGAAAACCATGTATCCTATCTGTTAGTAATCAAGAAATCCAAACAAGGTCACCCACCTTAAGAAAAATTAATAGAAAGTTTTTTTTTTTTTTTAAAAAGATCCAAATTTAGGGAAAAAAAACCCACCAAAATTATTTTCTTTTTCTTTAATTGATTATTACCATGATCCTCCTCCTCCTAACATTCCTGTCCAATATCCAGAAGAATCATTTTGCTCTCTGCCATTACTTTGCTCAATATGATCATTACTTGTGCTTGGAACTTGCTTTAGATCTTCAAATGGAAACAGAAGCCTTCCATTTGTAGTTTCTTGAACCCCAAATCCATTTCCAAACCCATCAAGTGAAAAATTCAAACTAGGCTTGAAATCTTGAAGAGCTCCAAATCCTGAAGCGTAAACTGAATTGAGATCTTGAACTTGAATATTATTATTGTTAGGCATGAAAGAACTCAAACCCCTTGAAGAAGAAATCCCAGTTAATAGCTCCATGGCTGAAACTTGACCGCCGCTACTAACACTAGATATAGAATTAGTAATAGAAATTTGATTCTTGTTGGTTTCATTAGTGGTAGGAACTTGAATCAACTCAGAGAAGCTTGTAGAAGGAAAGGCTAGGTTTAGATCTTGACCTTCTTGGATCTTGTTAGGGTTTTGAAGAGGATGAGTAAGATGAGGAAGTTTCTTGGTAGAAGAAGAAGAAGAAAGTGAAGATCTTTTGTTCTTTCTTGAACCACCACCAACAGGAATGTTCCTTAAAGAACCGCCTTCAGTCCAATATCTTCTACAAGTCTTACAAAAGTACCTAGGTTGTGTAAGACTGTAATTGTTGTAATAACAGAATTTTGTGTTGGTCGAATTGCACCTTGGACAGTTCAATGCTTCTTTTTGTGGTCTTGTCTTCCTCTCCAAATTATTATTATTATTGCCTGGTTTTGTAACTATCTCTTCTATTGGTTTCACCACTATCTCCTAAAACAAACATCAAAATTGTACTAATAATTAGTAAATTCAAAGATACAAAAACAAACACATAAAACAATTTACTTACTTTACACTTTTCAACATCTTAGCAGTCCATAAAAAAGGCAAACCAAAAGAGAAAAATAAAAAAGATTTTCTTTATCACTCAAGAAAAAGAGAAACTGATAAGAAACTAAATCCAAATCAGTGGGGACTTGCACCCAGCTGCCATTAAAACACACAAAAAAGAGAAAAAGGAACAACTTTTTAAAGAAAATTAAGGCAAAAAGAGATCAAGAAATTAAAGATCTATATCTACCTGTGGCCACTGAGCAGTATCCATGGAAGAAACTGAAGAAGAAGATGGAGAGAAATATTATTTACTGAGAGAAAGGTAGTAAAAAAAAAAAAGCAAAAAGACAACTTTTTTTTTTGGTTTTTGTTTTTTTGAAAAGCAAGAATGAATGTTTAGAAGTGGTTTTTGAGTGGAAGTTCTTTATGGGTTGTCTGCGTATTTGTACATAAAGAGATAGAGAAGGGGGAGAGAGAGAGAGATTTAATTAATGGCAGATTTTACAATTAATATACTTTCTTATTACATGAATAATTTTAATTCAAAGTGGGGAATATTTGTCCGCTCATATTTATATATATAAATAAAATATTGTACACAACAAATTCATGGCTTCTGTACTAATTATATCCTTTAATGGTAACTCTATTTGCCGACCAATTTGACTCACAGAAAGTCACATTTAACTCAATTTTTGAATTTATCAGCTCAATATGAAATCAAGTGGCTTTGAATTTAGTAAATAACACTATGATCTCTGTGACTCTCTCTCTCTCTATATATACACATTAACCACATTAAACATAATTAGGCGAAATCAAATTATTAATTAAAATGTTTTTTTAACTGTAGGATTTTAAAGATTATCAATGGCAAGTTTTTCTCGTGAATATACACCAGATTTTCACATATCAATTTAGTAATAGACACATAGATAGGACCATGGTGGATCCAATTAAAATTTCATATTAACCAGTTCATGACTAAAAATAGGAAGAAAGAAAGAATTTTTCTCTATGTACGTATGTATGAAACTTCAAATCCTATTAACTACTACCTCCGTGTTAAAATAATAGTTTTCGCTTTTTTAGTTTAATCCAAAATATAGTCTGCTTATTATTTTTATTTTATACAAAACTTGTAAATTACATATAATATCCTTATTTAATTTAATAATTAATAATTTAAATTCAATTTTTTTAAAACCGTTTAACAAATTAAACTTAGAATAATTTAATATTTAATATCCTAACTTTTTGTCTCTTTATTAGTGTACTCCACTTAATTAGTGTCAAAATAATTTATTGCAATTTACATTCTAATATTCTATATTAATATTTGTAAGTTCAATTTTTACAATAATGATCATATATGGTATAAACAAAAGGTATAATTGATAAATTATAGGTAAAAATATGCCTCATAACGATAAAATCTAACTTAAACTATGTTAAAATAGAAGACTGATATTTTAGGATGGAGGGAATATATATTATGAAGATATTTTCTTATCTTGTTACGGTGAGGATTTTTTTTTTTTTTTTGGTTAGACATGAGGTGTTCTAAGCGGATCTGTACAGATGTGAGGTATCTTTAAACCATACCACACTTAAATTAATTCTCATTTGAGCTGGGTTGATCCACTATGGGAGTAAACCTCTCCCAATATTGATTTTTTCTACTCACAAGACTTGAACTCGAGATTTTACTCAAAGGAACAAGTGTCAAGCCACTTGAGTCAATCAATATTTAATACATTTTTTCACATTTAAAGATGAAAACATGTTGGGAATTCAGATTATAAGATTTGCAAGACTGTATATTTACGGGTGGTCTAATATTACAGGATAGGGGTGACTTTGATATTATCTATAAAAAATAAATTTAAATTTAATTCAAATTTCAAAAATTAATTTGTGAAACGAAGGATATAAACTATCATAAAAAAAATATATTACAAATCTATGGATATGGAATATTTAACATATCCCTATGCCTATAATTAATTACTAATTACGTAAGATGCTAAATCACTAGCTAGAAAGCATAAGATGCATTGAAGTTTCGAGACTTGAAATAATAACTCTACTATTGGTACAATCTCTTTGAGTAATTTGAAATGGAGACCACAGTATATATAAAATGACAAAGGATTAATTATTATTATGTGGGCATATATATCACGTTAATCAATAGTAGGAAGCTAGGAGTAGCTATAGAAAAGAATTTTGTCATGATTATGTTTTAATTACCAAGGATTCCATTCTCACCTAAGAAACCGTGATTGATGACAATGATGAGAATTATTAATGATGTGAAATTGAGAGAAAAATTACACTTTATTATTAAATGTATCAAATATACATACATATTACTCTTTCGGTTACTCTATCCGTTCTTTTTTATGTGTCACATTTGACTAAAATCTAAATTTTATTTATCTATCGTTTTTAGATATTTAATATAATTTAATTTTTTTTCCAACTCAATTTTCTTTTTTAATAAAAATTAATTTGTTTAAAATCAATTAAATTTGATAATTTAGTCAAAATTATGCTCCATCCGTTCTTTTTTATCTGTCACTTTTAAGTAAAATCCAAATTCTATTTATCTGTCACTTTTAGACTTTCAATATAATTTAATTTGCTTTTTCAATTTATTTTTCTTTTCCAATAAAGTCAGAACCAGTTAGATTTGATAATTTAATTTTAATCACGTAATTTAATACTAAATTTAAGTCTATTTATTATTTTTTAATCATAGTAAAAACAACAAAAGTGACTGATAAAAAAAACGAAGGGAGTATCTTTTAATTATTGTAAAAATAATAAAAGTGACAGATAAAAAAAAAAGAAAAAAAGTAAATGATAATATTTTATTTTTTACAGAATTAAAAAAATAATTAAAATACTTTAATTTCATAAAAAAAATAATTATTGATAAAAATATTTTTTTATATTTTCAAGAAATTCATTTAATTTTAGTTAAAACTAAAAGAGTGATTAAAAAAATATTTAATAAAATATATAATAAATAGAGATAGATATGTAAATTTATTTTTTAAAATTAAAAAAATATTTAAAATGAGATAAAATAAAATAAAATAAATCTTTAAAAAAAAAACTAAGAGAATATTAAATAAATCGGTCCGTAAATCACAATCCAAACCCACAATCACTAAAAGAGAAACAAATAGAAAAATTTAATGAACTTTGGTCTATACTGCCTATATTCTTAGGTCAAAACTGACAATAATTTCCCCTGAAAAAAGAGTACAAGTCGAATTTCCCTTACAAACGATCATTCAACCTTTCATATATATATATATATATTAAATATTTTCTAGATCAACCAGATATCAGAGTTCCAAAATAAAACAACAGATCCATACTGTAAGGGGTTCCACAGAGATGACACTTATAATAAATTATTATTATTATTACATGACAATTTATTATTATAATTGATAATATATAATGAATTTAGACAAGTAAAATCTTGTAAAACAATAATATATACAGGAAAATTGATCGCGTGTTATTTTGGATTTGTTTAATCTTGCTTTACGTGTTTTTCTATTGAGAAAAAATACTTACAAAAACATAGTTATATACATGAATTCTTTCTCAAAAAAGGAGAGGCCATTAATTCAAACTTGAGATTAACTGTAGGCGTAAGAAATAGGCTTGAAAAGTGACTTGACTTCACCAACAACAACCCATTTTTAAATATACAAAAAAAAAGATATATATATATATATATATATATATATATATATATGTGTGTGTGTGTGTGTGTGTGTGTGTGTGTGTGTGAAAAGCTACTTGACATGAACTTAGTAATTGTTTCGCAATCACAACCGCAACCCTAAAAATCATAGCTATAGCTCTATATAACCATTCTCGGAGATGGAGGCATGTGTGGTTCTTTTCATTTGGTAAAACAGGAAAACAATTGGTTAATTAATTTCTCAAGCTAATTAATCGTAAAAAAAAAAAATTTCTTACCGAATAAATTATGTCATAATGGAGTCAATAATTTGCCATTATTATTATTATTATTAATAAAAGAAGCATAATACCTAATTATAACTATAAATGTAATTAGGAGAAATTAAATATAAAATCTCATATATTCATCTTTAATCGAGTGCCGACTATCAGGCCAACTCCGATAATTAATAATTTCACTATTTTAATTTTATTTTACAAATATGAAATTAGTTATAATTTTTTTATGGTGTATAAAATATGGGCATAGTAATTAATATATGTTTAGATATCTATTATGAATTATGATGGCCACAATTGCTAAGACTTTTATGCTGACGAAACAAGTGGGAAAATTAGAAAAAAAAAGTCTTTCTTTTTTACAAAATAGTTTGAATTTTATATATTGAGTTAGATTTCTTATTACTTCAAAATATGTACTTAAAATAGCCAACAAAAACCTTGACTCTAATCACTATATGATCAAAAAGTCATTGATCTATCATATTCCCTTTAAGGAAAAAGAGAAATTCTAATAATGAATATATGTTGTAAAATTATTTTTTTTTCACCTGCCAGCAGGTTATGACAATATATAGCATCAAGGACCCTATATGAGGAGGCTTCATTCTTCAAAGTAAAGTTATCTGAAATGCACAAGGAACACAGATGAATTAATTTCATTTATTAAATAAATTATATATAAAAATGGCTATATATATATATATATATATATATATATCTTATTACTTTGAAAATATATGAAAATAACTTTAAATTATTTTTTTATATAATAGTCTATTATTTTCTAATTTAATGAATAAGATTGAGATTTGAACTCATAACATCGTATATATTTTAAAGGCAAAATCCATTTTCAAATTATCAAATTATTAAAATTCTCTCCATTTGATCCATCTACTATAATTTTTTTTTTTCAAATTCTTATACTTTTATTTGAGACTACATGTTGTCTCTCTGTCTCTCGTTAATGGGCCATTAGTGGGTCAATTTCATCCACGGTTACTCAATTTTTCTTAAATTGCCCAAAAATAACGGAATTATTTTTTGTGACATAAATGTTATTGAACTTATACATATTTGCATAAAAGTCACGATCACCGGATTCCGGCGATGACCCTTGCCGGATTGATGACATGGCACGCTATGTCATATGCCTGGACACACGTGGCACGTTTCACGTTTGAGTCAATTTCAGATACGGTCACTAAACTTACAATTTATCACCCAAAAGTAACTAACTTATTTTTCATGACTTAAATGTCACTGAACTTGTCATCTTTTTTCAAAATAGTCATTTTGATCGGACACACATGGAGATAGGGGTGAGCAAATTTCGGTTCAAACCGAAAAATCGAACCAAATCTTATTTTTTAATTTGGTTCAATTTTTAATTTTTCGGTTCGGTTTTGAATTTTGAAAATTTTTGGTTTTCGGTTTGGTTTTTGAAGGAAAAACAGCAGAAAAATCAAACCGAACCAAAATTGTATATAATTATATAATTTTTTAATTGAATAATTATTTTGTACATGTAAATTATCTTATTTTGAGTTGTGAATTATATATCAATTATTAATATCTATTTTTTATGTGATAATTTAGAATTTTGACTATTAAATTAAAAATCGATTAAATGAAAAAATTTATTTAACGATTTTGTTGTATTATTTATTATATATTTTGGGATTGTATTTTTAATTTGAACTTTTATTTTGTACAATTTAGATGTTTTTACTTTAGTATAATATGGTTTATAATTTTGTATAATTTTTAGACACAATTTTTTAATTTTTTTTAAAATAGTTTTAATTTTCAGTTTTTCGGTTAACCAAACCAAATCGATCGAAAATTTTAGTTTGGTTTGAATTCGGTTATTTTATAAATTCGGTTCAGTTTGGTTGATTAAAATCTTAAAAGTTCGGTTTTTGATTATTTCGATTCGGTTCGATTATTGAACAGAACCGATCGTTGCACATAGCTACATGGAGATGGATTTATTGCCACATCATCAGCTATGACACATTAGCTATGGACGTTATTAGCTATTGACACACATAAATTGCTGATGTGTCAAATATAACACATTAGCTGATGACAGTGATTTGGCTACTGACGTGTCAAATATGAAATATTAGCTTATAATGTGATAATAAATCAATCATCATGAGTATCCGATCAAGATGAATTTTTTGAAAAAAGATGACAAGTTCAGTGACATTTAAGTCATGAAAAATAAGTCAGTTACTTTTGTGTGATAAATTGTAAGTTCAGTGACCGTAGCTGAAATTGACCCAAACGTTGAACGTGCTACGTGTGTCCAGGCATATGATATGGCGCGCCATGTCATCAATCTGGCAAGGGTCATCGCCGGAATCCGGTGATCGTGACTTTTATGCAAATATGTATAAGTTCAGTGACATTTATGTCACAAAAAATAATTTCGTTATTTTTGGGTGATTTGATGAAAGTTGAGTGACCGTAGCTGAAATTAACCCGGCCATTAGTGCATGCTTTTCTGTCGCTGCTAAATGGCTCGTCTAATTGTAGTTGCCAAAATTACCATCCAAAAATTTACTAAAGATGGATATAAACACATAAAGAAAAGCTACTATCGCTAGAAGTACACCAACAACAACCATTCACCTAAAAATCAGTCGGTTTCACGAAAAAAATGAGCTTGGAAACTCAATTTTAGAGAAAAAAAGTGTGAAAAAGAGAAGAAAACAAAAAGATAGAGAAAGATTTCGTTTGTGATGACCGACATAGAGACAGATTGTGGTAATGGAGGATTGACGAATGGTGATTGAAAAAGAATGAGCAAAGAATTCCAATGGTCATTAATGGTGAAACGCAAGAGCTGAAGAAGGAAGGAGATAAATAAAAATGATCCGGTTTGGTGATGCGTATTGTATAGTTTACGGTAACTATGAAACTAATCATGTTTAATTTACCAGATGTACCTTTTAATGATGAGTAAAATGCAGGTGCTAATGGAGTGTCAATGAAGGACTACCGACTGTGTATTACTTCGTACTAAAATATACGGATTCAATCAAAAATTTTTATTGTAAATTGAACAAATGTAAGAAATTTTAGTACTTGCGGAACTCATTATAGAATTTTGCATATTTCAAATAAGGCTATAATTATCACTAAATTTAAACTCACAGGTCAATGTTATATACTAGTAGATTCCGCTGTTTAATAATGTGTATACAATATACAAATCAACTAAAATATAAAATACACATTATTTTTATAACTGTTTAATTAAGTATAATTAATGAAACAAATGGCTAGTAAAACTAACTTCAAAAGGCAATTAATTAATTAATTAATTTTCTTCAATAGATATTTTGACAGTAAATATTAATTTCAATATTTTGATTTGAGCTCCAATTTCCCTTTCCTTAAATAAAAAGAAAATTAAGCAACAAATTAAAACATAATGATTATGAACAAGTGTAGAATCTAGCTAGGTTTCTTAAAGCTTAAGAAGGGTTCTAGTTTTGCAAGTCAAAGGAATCAAATCAATTTTAGCAAACAAGGCCCTAACTACACAACATGTATACTTGCACTCAAAGTATATTATCTACTTTTTAATTTTCAATAATAATAATAATAATAATAATAATAATAATAATAATAATAATAATAATAATAATAATAATAATAGCAATTTCAGGCAACTTAATAGACTCTCTAACCTAACCACATTAAACTTGTCCCTTATCCATGGAAACAACACATTTAGCAAAAATGTAATATCTCGTTAATTTTTTGAAAATTTTTTCCTCATAATCCCCAAACTACGAAATCAAAAGTGCAACTCGGAACTTCCTTTTCTAATAAACCAACTTCACTTGTTTATTTATGGCCCAAACAACTGTCATGTAACAGAAATAAATTTTGTTCTACAAATATAAACAATATTTCTTTTTTGCACGCCATTTATCATATAATTGACTGCAAAAACCAGACAGTAATTTATCATTGATCTGATCAACAAATTAATAATACAAAAAAATTTATAGCTATAAATTATGATAACAGTCTAGAGTTCGATCGAGTCACACAAGAGAATAATTCAGTGAACTTTCATTAAAAAAACTTTGACAATTAAGCCAATAAAAGATAAGTGTAGCTAGTGAAGTAGAGGGTTTTTATATAATACATTGCCATATATTTTATTAAATGAGTTAAAACCATTAATATTAGATAATAATTAACGCCTGAAAGTTACGATTGACTCTTTAATATTAATAAATTCAAGATAAAAATTTCAATTGTGTATAAGTTTAGAAAATTCGAATTAGGTATTTCTTTGGCATTTTTGTTTTTTCTTTATCTGTTCTTAGTAACTAAAAATTTTGCAAATTTAAATTAACATTAAAAAATCACTACCAAACTGTCCTTTTAAGTTTTATCTGCTCAGATGGATATTACTAATATCACTTGTCACCTAAGATACAAAAAGACATCATCATCTTCTTCTTGTTATTCTCTGCTATAGCGAAGCTCACGCTTCTGATATGGTGTGAGCAGTCACATCCTTGATCTCGAATGATTGAACGGTCGTGATTGGTTCAATTTCTTCTAGTAATAACGAGCTTGATTGATTTTAATGGCAGCCCCATATTTATATGTGAAGGTGAGTGGGGTCCGACGGTCCGTGTTGATGTCGTTTTTGAACAAGCTGCTATGATATCGTCAACACACCTAAATCATATATATTCCATTGTGGCCCATCTCATTTACTTCATCCTCTTACAATTAATTAGTTTTTTTTTTTTAATCAAAGTAAGACGTGTGTGCATATGTAGATAATTTTATATTTTACAAAAATTGTGAAAAATAAATAGGACTTGGACACAGTTCATTTGTAGTTTTAAAAAATCATGTAGATAATTTTTACAAGCAAATACATAAAACAATTATAAAAAATCATGTCAAAATCAGGAATCTTTCGGTAACTTAATGGGATAAAGAAAGAAAGGTCATCACAAGAAGCATGAAAGTCATGCAAAATTTATCTTTTTCATTCTCTTTAAAGAAAAAAATAAATAAAAACACGATTTGTTTGTTTCTTGCTTGATACGAGGTATTAGGTTTATCTAGTTATATATGTTATGTACATTACACACTACAAAACTTACTGTAGAACTACCAGTAAATGGTGTGGCGGCGAATAGAAGCCGTCAGATGTGGGGGTATCTTCACCTAAGGAAACCACATAAGAGGCTTAGGAATTGACACGTGTTTGGTGATGTTGACTCTACAATAGGGCATAAACCACATCATAATTGCTCCGAGTCATCAAGGGAATTTCACTGTGTATTACTGTCAAATGCTGTGTTTAAAAAACGAGTGGGCGCTGGCCCGTGGTGGTGGGCCCTCCTACACATGCGAATGCCGAATCCGACCCGATCAAGAAAAAGGATCTATCCACAGCCGTCTAATTCAAGTAAAACAAAAAAATTTCCCAATCTATTTTGCGATGCTTTTCTTCCCAGTGACCTGGACCGCATGTGCTTGGTGCAATTCCACGTCACCACATATTACTATATTTATATGTACACTATTTTTTTTTTTTCCTAATATTTGATCAACAAAATGTTTGAATTCAGATCTAGCCATGGGTCAAATTATTTCCCGACTCGGGCCGTGACTTTTTTTTTTTAATCTTTTTCTATCTAAATTCAGCTGATGGTCAGATCAAAATGCAACAGTGATAGGCTTGAAATGGGCTTTGGTTTGGAATCACAGTGGACCTATTTGGTCAAATGAAATCCAAAAATTATTTCAAAAATCGCAAAAAGAATAGAGTGGCATATTTAGAAAAATTTTCTGAGATTTGTGTCCATTAATTCGTCGTTGGGATTATCCAATACGACTTTAATTAAGTGGTCGGTTTTAAAATTCTGAATAAAATAATATTGGTGGGTATTAGATTGAAATTCTCGAGCCAAGAGCCATTCCATACACAAGTGATAAGGGATATTATCATTTATCACTAATTTTAATTTATAAATCTTTTGTTGGACGCACCACCTCCATATTTAAATTAGAAAAAAAATATAGCAAATGAAATTCAACAGCGTAACGTTGGAAAAAAAAAATCAATAATGTAATGAGCAAACGCGGCTTTGAATAAAAAAAATGGGCCACTATGAGTGGCTTTAGCCGGCGCCTCGGAGAAATGGGGCCACCTGACCGCATTTACGTGAAAATTTCTGACGAATAATTTTTTCATGTACCTAATTTTGACTCAAAAAAAATCTTGTATAAGTCGCCATTGTAGATACCATGCACGGTTATGGAAATTTTATATTTGAGTGTATAAACAATTAAATTCTATGTTTTCTTTTATTAATAATAAGTTAGAGATGGTAGAGGAAAGAAAGAGACATTTCATCACAAAACCATGGGAATTTTGAATCGAAATGCTCAATTTGATAAATTAATAGCATAAATTTAGTGAGCAACAATAGGCTTTCCATTCAGAAAATGACACTTTTCTTAAAAAAGTTTCATAATTGGGTATATGTGCATAAATTTGAAATTCACTCTGTGATGTGCTCTTATCATAAATATAATTAAATATAATTAATGATGATAATTTAGAAACATAGCGATCTACAAAAAAATCAATAAAATTTTATCACAGAAAATTTTATCAGTTGAGTCAGTGATATAAGAGAGATAAAAGTATATCGTTTGATATATTAAATTAGTTGAGTTATTAATACTGACAAATAATATAATTAATTTTTTAATTAAGGTAATTCTCGGATTTAGAATTTTATTTTATGAAAAAATTTTGATATAATCAATTTGTCCCGGATAGAACGTTTAGGCTGCTGAAATTTGGATAAGACAGCAAAATGATCGGAAGCCATAAGCCAACAATTCATGGGGCCACTTCATGAATTAATGGATTGGTTTGATTTTGCTTTTGCTTTTGCTTAATTTGAATGTTATTAATTATATGCCATAGTTTGACTATTTTTTACTATTGCACGTGGAACGATACTGTTATTTTGATTACATTACAAGTAACTATGTACGTCGCGGTTGATGAAATGTGTATTCTATCAAAATTAACAAATAAGTAAGCTTTAATTTTGTCTTCTTATGGTAAATTTCGGAATAAAAGATTTACAAACAGTGACGCTAAGGAACTTTATATAAAAAACAACTCCAACATTTCATTCATTATCATCTTTTTTTTTTATTTAATTCCATCCATCAGTTTCATAAGTCCGTCCGTATATATCAATCTATCTGTTTAATTTCAATCGAAAATTCGCGTGATAGTTATATATAATAACTTTTTTTGGAGGAATGAGATAGGATGATAGGGATCAATTATCTCTTAACTAGCGGTCTTAAATTTTAAATTTTAATTGTATAATATTTTTAAATATTTTAGAAATAGTATTTAAAATTAATCGGATAAAAAATTTTGAACACCGAATAGTTCTAAAAAAAAGAAAAAGAAATGATGGAGACATGCCAGCAATATTTTAAGGTTTATATACAAGAGAGAGAGAGAGGGGTAAAATTAGATGCAATGGACCCTTGGATAATGCAACACAGCACAAAATGGGGGCCTCAGGCATAAACTATGCCCACATGGGTTGGTGGATATTCGATTTCAAGGGTCTTCTTGCCCAACTAAGTTGAGCTTGCAATCAACAAATGAAGCCTCCAATATCCCCAAAATTGGATGCTATGTCCTATAATTCCTCTAGACAAGGCGTATGCCATGTTCTTGTAGGGAATAGAATTACGCCTTTTGGACCACTACCCCTTTCCTGCTAGCCTCTCCTTATCTAATGGCCATTCAAGGAGCACTAGGCCTAGGTTCTTCTATGCTGGATTCTCTTACGTTACCAAATCCTCCATCTCTTTTTAACGCACAGTATATTGTGCCTGAATTTTACTGGACCGTTTAATTTGAATCCGCATTATATAAACTTATAAAATAAATAAAATACTATCTTTTCAACATTTAAAAATATTTTATAACAACATGTGTTCGATTGGATCGTATTCATCTCTAAATTTTATTTCATGAGATTCTAACTATCACAAAGTTAATTATTTTAAACTCTTCAAAAGTAATAATAATACTACTAATAATGCTTTCTGAATAGACGAGCCATTTAATAAGTATTACGATAAATATGGTAGTAGTCAGACACGAATTTAGAATTTTATACTAAGGAGCACTAGGTTAGTGGAAATCGATATTGAAACGTATAAACTTGATTAAAACTAATATATATATTAAAAAATTCTATCATGCAACGTGTTATCTCCCTTAAACACTCTCTCCACAGGGCAAGTGAAATCGCTAACAAAGAAAGTAAAACAATTAGGCCCAATGAGGAATATATTGGGCTTAGGCCTTTGGGTTTGGCCCGTGTGTAAATCCATTCATGCTAATCTTTCGTTTATCCTAATCATCATCGCCTAAAACTAGTACAGATCTATAATTGATTATATATATATATATATATATATATATATATATATATATATATATATATATATATATATATATATATATATATATATATATATGTATAGGGACTTTTTTATAAATAATGTTTCTGGGGAAAATATTTGAATTTTTGGGATTTTTTTTCAAATTATTTGAAAATTTGGTATTTTTTCACATTTTCGCAAGAAATTTCAGCGAAAATGGTAGTATATGGCCCTCTCTCCCTCTCTCATGATATAAAATTTTAATACTATATTATTAACTATAATCATTATTATTTTAATAATATTTAATTATTTATTTTATGTTTAATATTGATACAATAGAATAATTATAAAAAAATATTTTTTTAACTATAATAATTAATATTTTTAATTTAATAATAAAATAAAAAAGTATATTAAAAATTATTTATACTTTTAAAAAGAAAAATAAATTACTTGGCGATAATGAAATCAAATGCGATATTAGTATTTGATAACTACATAATTAAGTATTCGATTAATAAATGCAATATTAGTATTTGATAAATATATAATTAATTAATTTTAATTGAAGATTTAGGAAGAAATTCACTAATATTAAATTTGATTTCACTATCTCCAATTAATTTTTTTAGAGTATAAATAATTTTTAATATGCTTTTCTATTTCATAATTTTAGTTGATTATTTTTTTATTTAAATTGAAAAAATATTAATTATTGTGGTTAAAAAAATAATATTTTTATAATTATTCTATTATATTCATTTTAAACATAAAATAAATAATTAAATATCATTAAAATAATAAAAATTATAGTTAATAATATAATATTAAAATTTTAAATTGGTGTATAAAAAAATGTGAGATAAAAGAGGGAGAACAAGAGAGTGGGATAAAAAAAGGGAGAGAGAGAGAGAGTGGGTCCCACACTATCATTTTCGCTGAAATTTTTTGCAGAAATGTAAAAAAAACACCAAATCTCCAAATAATTTGAAAAAGATCCCAAAAATCCAAATATTTTTTCCAAATAATTTGCAGATATATATATATATATATATATATATATATATATATATATGATGGATTGTTATGATTTATTTATTTATTTTTTTTGAAATGGGATTGTTGATTTATTATTACGTTCATAAATTGAAATTTCTTTTAGCATCAGTTTGACGGATAATTCATTCCGTAGACAAAGTATATATATTAATATTATAATAAATTAATTCTTTTAATAATATACTCGAATAATTACCTTTATAAATTTAAAACTAATTATAGCATTTATTTCGTGCAGGAGAATATATACCATTAAGTCTATTAGTAAAGGAAAGTATGAGTAAATCTGAAGTAAAATAAAAACAAAGGACCGAAGCATGAATTGTTGCAAAGTTTGAGAATGTCAAATTTCGAGCACTACTTTTAGAATATATATATATATATATATAATGAGAAAAATATAAAAATCCAAAACCTATAGTTCCCAAGAGGAAAAGCAAACCCTACTCCTAGTCACGCAATATTTAACGCTAATTATCATTATCAAGTATCAACAACTCCATTGAAGAAGACACATGGTGTTTTTGGGTCAACAGTCAAGTTTGATCAACCTGCTCCGTCCCCAATATCGGCACATATAAAATTATAAAACATTTAAAACAAAAGATTGTTTAAAATAATAAAGCATGTAACTTGTAAGTGATGGTGATTAATAACTAGATTATTTATATAATAATATTTTATTAATTACAAATTTCTCGCTTCCCAATCAATAATTTTGTCCAAAAATAAGGCATATTCTAATAATATATAATAAATTTAATTAATTCCATTTCCAACCTAACTTTTGTGTGATAATTTCTTTTGTGCAACAAGAATATAAATAGAAAAAGTTTTCAAAATTCAGATAACGCTTAAATAATAAATTTTTCTCTATAATCTTTCTCTATTCTCTTACCGATTTAAAATTTGAAATGCTAATTCTCCACCAGTTAGAGACAAGTATTTTCTTGTATTGCAAATTCAGTTTCTTCCGATCCAAAAATTTTATTTCACGATCCATTCAATTATACTTTCTAACATTTCAAAATTTATCACTTATCTATTGAAAATTAGATTCAATTTATATTTTCTTTTATACAAGTCTCATAATTTATTTATTTTAATATCAAAACATTTTTATAATATTATTGCATGTGCGTGCACATGCATATATATTGTTAACAAAAGCATTGGTTGATATATTTTCTTAAGAATACAGTGCGAAAAATAAAAAATTAACGCTTTTAAGAATATATATTCCATAATTGAGGATGTGTCTTAAGGAGCTAATTCCCTAATAAAAATAGTAACCTGCATGCAATGATCTTCACACTTATAGTAGACAAATGTTATAAGAAAATTATTTTATCTGAAATTAATTTAGTATAGCCATGACACCTTGTTTGTATATATGTATATACACATACCGTCCGACCAAGAAGAATATTGCATGGTGGCCGGTTGGTGACCAGACCTTACTAATTATTTTTTAACCTCAATAATTAATTAATTATATATATAAATATATACTGCCGTCCAGTTAATCTCTTAAAATTTTCAAACGCCATAATTCATGGATTGAAAATCTTTTCAAATAGTCATTTTGCGAATATCGTATAACTTTTTTCTAAAAGAAAAAATCTAAGAATTTTAAAAGGAAATATTTTCTAAATTGGTCAAAAAGAATGTTCTTCTGAATGGACGACGGAGAAATAAATATAGATGACCACTCGCCACTCGTGAATTCCAAGCAATGTTATTAAAATCGGATCGGATAGAGAATCGATAAGATTGGAGGTTCGTGGTTCGACCGGTTCAACCGGATTTTTTTCTATTTTTAAAATATTATAATTATTATAATTTTTTGAATACTATTGTATAAAAATTAAAAAAATATTCATCAAATTTTAAATATATGTCACAAATATTCTAATAATAAGTTACAAAAATAATTTTAATTTTATTATTACAAGTGATTAATTATGGATTATTAAATATCATATGCTAGAAACATAAAAATACAATCATATCATGAAAATAATTTCATGTTTAGATGGAGTACTAATAAAGTGAACACAAAAAATATTAACGTTGCATATATGAGTATAATTATATTTAATTACAATAAATTCAAATAGATAATAAGTATATTAAATTATTATATATATATGTATGTATATTTTAAATTTTTATTATTTATTTATTCGAAAAAAATTAATATTTTAAATTCTAAAGATATTATTTAATAATTTAATATACTATTACAATAATTCAAATAGATAATAAGTATATTAAATTATTAAGTGACATATTTAGAATTTAAAATATTAATTTTTTCAAATAAATATATAATAAAAATTTAATATATATATATATGTGTGTGTGGGTGTGTGGGTGGGTGGGTGGGTGAAAAAAATAAAAAAAATTGGTTTTTTACATTTTTAGCAAAAAACCCGGTTCTACCCGGTTTTTTCGGTTCAATCCGGTTTTTTGTCAATCCGGTTTTCAGTAGTCGAACCAATCGGTTGGCCTGTCGGTTCGCGGTTAAACCGGTTCAACCGTCCGGTCCGGTTTTAATAACATTGATTCCAAGTCAAATAATACAATTTCCCCTTTCTCGAAAAAGAAAAAAATGAATAATTTACCTCCATTGCCGGTCAACTTTGAATATAATAGAAGAATTTTGCTGACATGGCACCATTTTATTGGTAGTGGTGGACAGCTTGTCTACTAGGCTTGCTCTTGCTGAGGATTGGCGATTTAAACAACAATTAGGAAAAGAAAATGGTTTAATTCTTAATTAGGTGGATCACCTACTGCAATTTCTTACTATTTAATTTTAAGGGTGAAGCTGCAAATTTCATTGTAACAAATTTTTTTTTTCTAAATTTTCATATTATAGGTACATAAAAATAAATCTTTCATTTTTTATTATTCGTATTTTTAACGAATACAACAAAATTAATGAAATTTAGATTAATGTATAGATAAATTATCGATCACCAATAACAGTAATTCGTGCTAACTAAACCAAAATGATAGTCGATGGACAATTACGATTACCTAAAAAAGTACTAATAAATTTTTGACAATAAAGATTTTAATAGAAAATAAAATTTTTAAAGAGAAATAAGAAAAAAAATTGTGTAATTAAAAATTTACATAACGAAAAGAGTTTAAATAATAATAATAATAATAATAATAAATTAAGAGCTGCTCGGGAAATTGCAAAACCAACGAGAAGTAGAAAGAAACGTTAACTGAATCGGAACCTCGAAACGAAACCACGTCTGAATTTGACGTAGCAACAAAAAGAACTGTAACACAAAAATTCACAGACAACGACTTTGAAAACAAATAACTATCTTCTTACTTCCCTCTCCTCTCTTTTTTCCTTGTTCGTACCGACACTTCTGCCGAGAACTTTTGCTCTTTTCCTCTAATTCTTAATTTTCTTTTTTCGTTATATAATTCATTTATTTTCGTTTTTGGGGTCATATTCTTTGCCACCCCAACTGGAGACTTGTTAGCTTGCTTTGATTTCTGGGGTTTGACCGGAATTTTCACGGCCACCCAGGTCTGCAAATCTTTTCCTTTATTTTGAATTGTTTATTTTGATATCTTTTGCGAGCAATTTCGTTTTTGTCTTTTCCCAATTTGAATCGAACCTATTTGGATATTGGTTCATTACATGAAAAAGATAGCATCTTTTCAGACTGAACTGTTCATTATGAGATCTGTGTCTTCTGGGTTTTATTTGATTATCTGATTCTATGTTTTTGAAACGAAATCTGATATTATGTCCTTCAGTGATTCAGGAAACTGATGGGTTTCTAGGAGCTAAATAGAAATATTGATGATGGAGAATTACAGTGAAGAGAAAGAGGAAGAAGAGGTTTTTCTTGATAGCCACGAGGATTGCAGTTCTAGTGTTGACTTCGACAATAGCTTTTCAATGGATTCTCAGTATGAACTTTGGATTAAGACACCAGAAAGTGTTCATGATCGCCGCAGTAGGTTCCTAAAATCGATGGGTTTAAGTTTGGATTGGAACACAATTTCCAAGGAGGAGACAACTGAGGAATCCGTAACTAATGTCCAATTGGGTTTTGATAGATTGATGGTTACCAGTGGGGCTGAGTTGAGGATGTCTGGTTCTGAAGATGGTCTTGTAATGACGGAGTCTTCCAGATCTTTTCAGTCAATTGAATCCCGAGAGTCATTTGACGATGGTTCTAGAGAGGATAATTTTGTATATAAGATCAGAAATTTGGATGATGGAACAGAGTTTGTAGTGGATGAAATTGATCAACATGGGATGTTTAGTAGATTACATGAGGTGGGTTCAAATCAATCTCTCAGCTTTGAAGAGTTCCAAAGGATCATTGGTGGTGCATCCCCTTTGGTTGAGAACCTTCTGAGTACATATGCCGGTGAGGCAAGGGTAATGGTTGAAGCAAAAAAGAAAGCCAAGGGAAGTTGGTTAAGGAGATTAAGAAGATTAAGTCATTCGACACAAACTGTTGATAAACATGGGGCAGTGGGTGTGAAGCCCCATCGTCATGAAGTGACTGTAGGATCTAAGATGCAGAGAGTTAAAGTTCATTCATCGAAAAAGTGGTCCAAGGAATTGTCTTCCCTTTATGCTGGACAGGAATTTGTTGCACATAAGGGATCAATTTTGACAATGAAATTCAGCCTTGATGGGCAATACTTAGCGAGTGGCGGTGAAGATGGCATTGTGCGGGTGTGGAAGGTGATTGAGGATGATAGATTGGAACAATATAACAAGTTAGCTGACGATCCTTCATGTCTATATTTCACAATGAATCATCATTCTAAAATAGCCTCTCTTGATGTGGATAATTTGAAAGTTGATAAAACAAAGAAGCACGTATCATCAGATTCAACTTGTGTCATTTTTCCACCCAAGGTGTTCAGAGTACAGGAGAAGCCTTTGCATGAGTTTCAGGGACACAGTGGTGAGATTTTGGATCTCTCATGGTCTAAGAAAAGGGTCAGTACCTTATAAATAATATGGTTGTACATAAACCTGCATAAATTTTCTTGACTATATGAATTCTGATTTGTATTTTGTCTTATTTATAATTGCTGCAGTTTCTGCTATCATCCTCTATTGATTACACAGTTCGTCTTTGGCAAGTGGGGTGTGACAGATGCTTGAGAGTTTTTTCTCATAATAACTATGGTTGGTCTCTTGCAATTGATAATTTCTTTGTCTTTTTATTGTTGTGAACTAATATTTGACTATGTAACTTCTAATGTTGCAGTGACTTGTGTGGATTTTAATCCTGTGGATGATAATTATTTCATCAGTGGTTCAATAGATGGAAAAGTTCGTATCTGGGAAGCGGTTGGCTGCCAGGTTGTTGATTATACTATTATAAAGGAAATAGTTACTGCCGTGTGTTATCGTCCCAGTGGAAAGGTAGGAAAGTTCATTTTTCATAAAAGATTTAGGTTAGATCTATCTGAATAAATTCTTTGCTTGGATCTTGCAGGGAGCAATAGTGGGCAGTATGAGAGGGGACTGCTTGTTTTATGATATCAAAGGTATCCATTTATATGATTCGTGGCGGAGTTTCATCAGCTACACAGCGCAAAGCTAGTGCTTTTAAGTGTATTCACATTTGTTTTTGCAATGATACATAGTTGATAGAAATCTTTATTCTCTGGTGTTGTTTTCCTAAAAAGCTTTGTAACCTAACTATGATCATATCTTTTGGTTTTGCAGATAATCGTTTGCAAGTAGACGCTCAAATATCCTTACAGGGGAAAAAGAAGTTGTCGGGCAGGAGGATTACGGGCTTTGAGGTTGTCAAGATATGCCTCTTTCTTGTTTAGTCAAGATATGCCTCTTTCTTGTTTAAACAACTAGTTTAATTGCTATTGCTATTTTACTGACTAGAGGCTCACGGTCTATGATTTTATCATTCAGTTCTCCCCAAGTGATCCGAGCAAAGTAATTGTCACTTCTGCTGATTCACTAGTACAAGTACTATCCTGCACGGACGTTATATGCAAATTTAGAGGTTGGTGTCTATTCTTCATCCTTAATGTGACTTTCATTGATATGGGCTCATGATTTACATTTGTTATAGCGTTGCCGGTCCAAATTGACCATTGAATTGTTCAACTTTTCAGCCTCTAGCATTGGTATTGCAGCAAACCAAAGGTTTGCATCATTTACGTCGGATGGGAAACATGTTGTCTCAACAAGTGAAGATTCTAATGTTTACATTTGGAACTACCCTAGCCAGGAAAAAGGTCATCGGAGAAAAAGCATTCGGTCTTATGAGAGCTTCATGTCTCAAAACGCATCGATTGCTTTACCTTGGCATGGCATCGAAAATGAATGCATAACAATCTTATCTCCCACATCGAATTTTGAGGATTTGGACCGCAAAAGGCTTCAATCTTCACCAGATTGCTTCTCTCTAACCCGTGGACTTTTATTGGATTCTTTGACAAGGGGATCTGCTACTTGGCCAGAAGAGAAACTTCCTGATCCATCCCGGGTTGTTCTCTCACCGACGAAGTGCAGACCTGAGCTCAAGTTTTTGAGGAATGCCTGCAACAGTATGCTCAGTTCTCCTCACCTCTGGGGTCTTGTGATAGTAACCGCAGGCTGGGATGGAAGAATTAGAACATACCTGAATTACGGGTTACCTCTTCGCCTTTGAAACCTGGCAGAGGGACCAAAGAATGTTCCCTTTGCTCTTTTCTTTTTGCGGTTTAGAAGAAATACAATGCCTAAGCAAGTTCAGGGCAGTATATACCACAATAGTTTGCTAAATGTACAATAGTTAGGTAAATTTCAGATGACCATACAGAAATATATTGATGTATTTACATTTTCGCTTAAGAGATTCTGATATACACAGTTTTGTTATTGTTTGATTTGTTTGGTGCTGTGAGCTCCAAATTGAATACTACTTGTTGTAGTATTAGACACAACAAATTTTGATTTTTGTATAGTTTCGTACCAATTCTTTTCTGATCGCCCTATAAACTTATCTTTGAAGATAAGTTTGCTGTTGTACTGAAAATGGGAAGAAACATTTTCTTCTATCAAAAGCAAATCTTGACAGCAGAATTTAGCGATTCTTCCTCTGATATTTACCTTATTCTTGAATTCATTTATCAACCGAACCAATAATAATATGGTATATAAGAGAATTGATTTTTATTCTTATAAACAATATTTTGTCACACTCAACCATTTAATAGCAGTCCATACTTTTCCTTTATTCTTTTCTTTTTTTTGGAATTTCTTGTATTTTACACTACTAGCATCTTATGCTGTTTGGCCCGATTGCAGTTTATGTTTATGAAAATTCAAAATAAGGGTCAACTTTGCGCATAAATTCTATAAAATAGTTTTTTTTTAAATAAATATAGTACTAAAAATAGTATATTTAACTTCAAAATGTTGAAAATGGTCTACCCTTGTTCTAAAAAAGGCAAATGTATACCATTTTTAATATTTTAGGGGCTTATCCCTTATGAATTTGAAGGGTAGGCCAAGCAATCCGATTTTGTTGTGTATTTGGTGTTTGTCCATGTGATTTTCTTGTCCATTACTGGAATTGTGACCTGTAATTTTAAAAAGGAACAGAGAAAATATATGATTTGTTTGCAGCAGTGTGCAAAATTCTAGTGGGCTCTCGTTGTCTTATGATTATCAATTTGTGGTTGTGGCTTTATGAGTTGATTTCTATGGCCCAGTTAAAGCCCCATTATTTCAGGAGAGGATGCAATTTCAAATAAAAATATATATAAATAAATATACCCACTAACTTTTTTCCCTGCCTTTTGCCATAAATATTAGCTAAAAAACAAACTATAGCATAATTTTTTCTGCTTAATTTATTGCAAATTCTTCACTGACTTGGGACTGTATTACTGCAGCACAAACATAATGCCACATCCACAAATAGTATTTTCTGTTTTCTAGTTGCTTCCTCCTATGCAAGTCAATTATTTTATTTTATTTTATTGAATAAATGGGAGTCAGTATTAATTGAGAGATGATTCAATACGGATGCTGATAAAAAATAAAAAAACTTGAGGGGCCACTTTAAAAAAAATATGAAATTATAAGGACCAATTTAGTAACTAGTATAAAAACAACATAAAATTTAATATTTATAGGAAATTTAAAAAGAATTTAAACGCCAAGGCCCTCCTTAAGCTCTTCTTATTCCGTCAGTTGTCAGGAAATATTATTTTTTAATCTAACGGTGCATATTTACTAATATACATTATATACTATGTACCGAATATATATTCTTTTTTAAAAAAATTCAAAATAAAAATTGGATACCGTGTAGAGTTGTGATTGTCTAGTTGAATGTCTAAATAATTATTTGATATATCTATCAAAAAAGAATTATTTGATATATATTATTTAAGTTTTTTACTACATTTGAATTGAGGTTGTCTTTTAGCCTATGGAATCATTAGTTTTCTTTGCCATTAAAAAAATTGTTTAATGAGTGGCAGTGCACTTAAATTTGAATTATTTTGCAAAATTCAAGGTGGAAATTAATGTAAAATGGTTCCCATACCTACATAGACTATATTAGTGGAACACTAAAAAGATTCATTATTATTTTTTTGTTTGTAAAATAAATATAATATACCATATTAGTGGTTATATCAATGCAATCTCTTTTTCAATGATTGTAGGCTTTTACTGCATTTGTATTGTGCTTTGTTTTTTTTTTTTTTTTTTTTCTCATGGAATTTAGGATTCTCTGAAGATGTGACTAATTCGAATTTTGTATATGAAATATTTTTAAAAGAAAATATTTTTAAATTTAATTACATATAAATCCAAATTACCGGACCAACAATCGGTTGGATGTATTATAAGAAAATATTATTTAATTGATGCGGTTTGATTAGAACTATCATAATGTCAAATTAATCAAGGAATGTATTTACAAACGATAATTATGCTATAATTAATAATTATTGAACTGGAATAAAGAAGCAAGAGGCCATTAGGGCTCTACCCCACCAATAGAGGCTGTTCTTAATTAGTAGGAAGCAGAGCTTAATCTTGTCTTATGCTGCTAAGAAAGGGACATCAATCATGTTTATTTCAAATTGAGAGGTATTTATCACACCTACACTTTCTTAATTTCTTATCATAGTGTTTTAAACATTCACAAATTTAACTTTGAATTTTTCGTGATAATCAAATTTCCTTACAATTAATTATTTAGGATAAATTTTCTTTTGGCAATGATTTTTTTTTCCTTTTTGGGCTAAATGAATATAAAACTTAATTTAAGAATAAATATTTTCCTTTGTTTTTCCTAAAATTAACTATATAACTGCTATAATAAATCATGATAATACAGTATTTCGCGAAAATAAAAGGACGGAAAAAATTCCAAATGACTTGAAACAAATCAGGTGTGAATTAGAATTTAATAGTTAGGGGCTAATAAAAGTTGATTAATTTTAGGATAAATTGATCAATGTAGAAAAATTCATTTGCCATTTTGCCAATTTAAGATAATTTTAGGATAAATTATCTTGGTGTACTTACACATGCATGTTCTTGGTATTGATAAAGAAAGTTCATTTATGTACAAAATCATCTTTATAATTATTTCCTATTTTATCCAATTGAGAGTGCTAATTTATTATTCATCCATCATGATAATATGATATATTTTGTGCAATTAAATCTCTAAATTATGCAATTCAAGAATAACTTGAAAACAATTAAGAAGATATTAAATAATATAGGTGATAAATGCCAGCAGAGTTTCTAAATAAACATTTGTTGGTGTAGATTTTGTATGGTAAAATAGATTGGTAAAAATAGTAAAAGCGTCACTATGCATGGTTCATCATCATCCTACAAAAGCCGGTAATTATTTTTTATAAACTTTTACATTTCTATTCGACTGCAATTCAAACTCCAGACTTTATATATAATTATAATCGCTTGACTAAACAAGTCTCAAAGTCTTATAATGTTTGTATTTCTTGTCTCATGATGATGTATACTAAGTTCTGATAATAATTAGATTGAAATTAAACTCAAGACTTTATAATTCTGATCACGATTCACAGTGTTTTAATGTTTATAATTCTTGTTTTTTCATGTTGATGTGGACTAGGTTTTTATGACATGCTTGTTATTGCATGTTAATTAGGGCTGCTTGGATGTGGCAAAAGCTGCAGGCTAAGATGGATGAATTATCTGAGGCCAGATATCAAGAGAGGGGACATCACTCCAGATGAGGATGACCCCATCATCCGCCTTCATTCCCTTCTCTGCAACCGGTGGTCTCTCATTGCCGGAAGATTACCGGGCCGAACTGACAATGAAATCAAGAACTACTGGAATTCCCATCTCAGTAAAAGATTCAAGAACACCACCAAAGAGATTAACTGCTCCACTCCCACTGATGCAACTAAAAGCAATGAAAAGAAGAAGATGGTGATCAAAGGTAAAAAAAAATCAAGAAAGTGGAAATGGAGAGACTAGTACTGACAAGATTCATCTTCCAAAAGCAGTTAGGGTTTCTTCAGTCTCAATAGCAAGAACAAGTAGTAGTTTTAATAATACACAAGTTGATAACGATCTTGCTTGGGCATGGTCTGGCTTTGATCATCAGCAGCAGGCTGATAATGATCTTTTTTGTGGGTACTACTCTTCTCCATGCCAAAGTTATAAACTAGATGATATCTTTGATGAATATGATCAGCTGCTTAAGACAGATAACAATGAAAAATTGGGTTCTTTCATTGATTCTCTATTGGCTTGATTGGACTCGCAGTAATGGAAGTAACAGCCTTTTCTTTTTAGGGTTGAGATTTTACTAGTTGCTTGTTTTTTCTCTCTAATCCTTTTGAAATGGGGAACCTTTATACCCTTTTAAGGAAGAGTAATAAAAGCACAAGAAATATTCTTAAAGCAGGCTTTTTTCCATCCATGCATTTGACATCTCACCTAAATGCTATCAACGTCTTGTTTTGTATGCAAAAACACACAAAAAAAAAAGATAAAGTTTGAGCTTAATGTGTATTCAATCTACTATAATTGGCACAATGTTTAGGTGCGCTTAACCTAATAGACTTGTGTACTCATCACATTATTTGAATGTCATGCATCGCCATACAGGTATTAAATATTAGAAAATGACAAATGCAAGCAATATAATGTATTAAAACTCAAATTTAGGAACTTATGAGGTTGAAATATCATCCCAATAACAGAAGTTAGATGATGACCAAATAAGCCAACATCCTTGGAATTGAATAGAGCTAATCTTTGTTCAGAAATATGAACATCAATACATTTCTAAGAACAGAGACTGATTTTATAGAAGATGAGAAAGATGAGTTTATTCAAGTCAGAGTGGTTAGGTAGGTAAAGAAAGTATGTAAAATATACATTTGCGATTAGAAGATTTTATATGGTTTAAATTTACATTATTGATTACAAAATAGGAGCAATTTTGTTTCAAAATGGCCATAGGTCACCCCACAGGGATCTTCGTGCTTGATGGTGTAATACAGGATTCTTGCTCTTTGTGACAACTATACGTTCAAATGAGCCCTGTAAACCATCCTGATTAATTGCTCTACAAACATCCAATGAAACTTGCTTGCCTCTGTGGATGGGTGAGAAAATTATTCTTCCCCAACCGCCTCCAAGATCAGCACGGACTGTTTCTTCCTCATCTTCCCTATCTTCATCATTTTTGTCAATGTTGTCAGTTTCAATGACATCAGAGTCATAGTCTGGCAGATCATCCACTTCTTCATATGGGAGAACTTCAGCTTGATCTTGCTCCATTTGGTCCTCTGTTAAGGCCATGAACAAATTTAGAATTGTGATGGAACAGAGCAGACTCAGAAATCAGAATCTCATATTATTGAACTTGGAGGATAATTTTGGTCAATATCAATGTGCAATAGAACAGAGTATGTTCTTCTTTGAGAGATTTTCTAGAGAGCAATTATTGAAATATACCGTAGTCAATTTCAAGCTCTTCTGGATTACTTTTAGCACGCTGCTGCATCAGAGTATCAAATTTCATATGATCGAGAGGCCAGGATACCCTGTTCAAAATACAGTATACTTGTCATTTGGAATAAAAATAAATCAGAGACTATGTAGTCCATTTGAATCCAATATGAACCTCGAATTCCAATATTAAAAAAGAATTTCTTTAAACAAATAGAATTTAGGCCCAAGTATAATTAGGCCGTTAAGCTTACATGCCAAAAGGCCTGTGAATATTGTGGACCAACATCCTGCAAAGTAACTGACGATTTCCACGCACTAACTGTTGATGTACACTAATTGTGGAAGATATAAACGTTTAAAAAGAAAAAATGAACAGAAGACTTAAAGTACCAACCTAGGCCGTTGTCCTCGTCTAAAAGCAACAAATGAAAATTTTTCGTCTTCAAAGCCACGAAGAGGTTGACCCTTGGACTGCTGCAAATCATCGAGGAAAAGAGACACAAAATATCAGAGATAGATACCTAGATATATAAATCATCAAAATTTATGCAAACCTCCTAGCAAATCTCTATATGCATGTATACAGAATCCTAGAAGCATAAATCTTTAAAGGGCAATGCACAAGATCGATGATGAACCTTGTAAACACGTTGCGATGTAGTCCTCTGCAAGCGCTGAGCAAAATGACAATATTTTCCAGATTTTTCCAAAGGGCATTGCCCGTCATGAGCACACTGCATCAGAAGTGCTGTTAGGAGAAAATTAGAAATGTAAAAGAAAATGCTAAACAACTTAATCTCAAAAGACTCAATATAAGGGAGATAATCATCATACTCACAGGAGCAACCACAAAAGCACCACTTTTGACAGATACCAAATCCTTACAAGTATCCTTATTCTTCACTTCAGATTTACGAAGTTTCTGAAAGATTTATCAGTACACGTTATAAGCTTAGCATACAAAGGCAATCATAAATTAGAAACTCAGAGAATTCCTCTCCAAAATAAGAATAAGCATCACGACCAAAAGTAAAGAAAAACAGGAATCTACCCTTTTCTCCATCCATAATATGTGAGATCACATCTGAGAAATTATATTAGATCCATGTGGTGTTCCTGGTTCAATTAAAACCTGCTCCAAAATTGAGTATTCAGAAAAACAATTGCATAGAAAATCCCATGATTTATACAGATAGTAGATGCTTTTGTGATTCTGAATTATATTTCTTTTGCCATATTGCAAGGATGAACCATACCAAAACATCTCGTGTCAGATCCCAAAGCTGGCGAACTATAGTAATCCGGTCCTGCAATGACGGTATTTCCCCAAGCACATAGGACTTCATAAAACAATGGATATTTAAATTCGTTAGTAACAATAAAAGTTGCAGTAAGATTCCCAGAATGCAGTGAAACACAAAGCAAACATATCAGATTCTGCATGCAAAAGGAAAAAAGGGAGATAAAGAGAGAGACCTAAAATAATTATACTAGAATAAATTGCACTTGCATATACTAGAATAAAACTTACAGCAATTACAAGGTCATGTTCCCTCTCTGACTTGTTGATATTTTTTGTTAATGCTTGAAGGCTACTGTGACTATGAATTAGTGGCAAATCCTTCAGACCTAAAATAATTATAACATATTAGCATCAGAATTTAGCTTCAACAAGCGCTTCTCAAATGAAACAAGGGAAGAAAGGATGCCCAAGGAACAGAATATTAAAAGACATTATCTGGTAGAAATAAGCTGTAATGTGACTCATGCATCCATTCATCACAAATGTACTACTAGGACTAAATGGTACCATCCGAATTAACCATTGATATAATTCCGCTTAGTATAGGAACAGATAGTCTAAAAGCTATATAGTTGCCACTTGCCACAGAACAATTATTTTTCTACCGAATATACTAAATAAAAAAGTTAAGCTCATTCAAACATCATATAGCACCAATGCACACGACTAGATGTTGGCATATTGCAATTCACCGTGATACATGCTCCTTGCTCTTAATTCATGGTTATATGCTTTCACAAATTTTCAACACCGCATCAATCTCATTAAATATTAAAGCGATGAACTCTACAATCTCAGGTCAGACACAAACTGCTTCACTTCTACATGCTTATACAAAATCAGAATTCAAATTATATCAAAGTCATATCTAATAGCTATAGCAAACAGAATATTCCGAAATTACCTTGTATGAGGCTACGACCTGCCCGTTGCATCGATTGAGATGGCTCCACTAAGTTAACCTTTTCTACTGACTTTGGCCAGACTTCTCGCATCGCCCTGTAATAATTCACAACAAAAACCAGCACATTTCATCACCCTCCATAGCTGCAAGTCTGACTTATAAGGAGACAATAAAAAAGAAAAACACTCACCAGAAAGCTGATCCGGTACCACCCCCAAAATCTAAAACCTTAGCTGGAGAAAAACCAGGTAACCTTCTTCGAACCTACTTAAAAAGAAAGAGTCTTTACCAAGAAAAAAAAAAGTGGAATCCGTTAAGGATGAAGTGTAATTAAAGAATGGGAAGCAGTACTTCGCTAAGAACTCTGTAACATGCAGAGAAGACAGCTGGCATTCGTGACGCCACATAAGCAACAGTCTCATCGTCAGTGTACTTAAAGCCAATATCGCCATAAGCGCTCCTGATTTTCCAGCGCTTAGAGCGTTCCATGGACTTGAATGGATCCTCAACAAGCTCCCTTGAGGTATTCGTTGTCAGCATCAAATTCACCTCCTTGATTTCGCTAAAGGACTCCGATAATCTCAGCACTTTCCTCTTCATGTGCGGCTCCTCTTGCTCTGCATATGAATTCCAATTTCTAACGAACTTCAAGAAGATATTGCAATTTGAAATGGAGAGGAGAATGAACCTACCTCGGAGATATCTTTTGATGGCGCGGCGTAGGCTGACGGGAACGACGAGGCATCCCTGAGATTGTTTAGCGGCGGAGCGCAGATTTTCTGGAGTGAAGACTTTTGAGGTGGTTTCCGGTATTAGAGTTGCCATTTCCGACGGAGTTTAAGATATCGCCGTCGAGTTATGGCGGGTTGAGGGGTTTAAGGGCGGGTTTAGGGTTTTAGAGGGATGCGGTAAGCGTGTAGAAGAGAAACTTCAAGCCCAAAATATTGGGCTGCATTGGACAAAGATTTTGGATGTGGGCCTAAATCGAAATCGAGCTGGAATAGTCCAAGTACTTATATTTTAAATTTCAATTTAAATTAATCGAATATATATTAAATAAAGATTCTCTTTTCATTATCATTAAAATGATTAAGAAATCACAATAAAATTTTATAAAAAATTTACAGTGAAATTATTCATAAATTATATTAAACAACGCTCTCAATATGTGTGTGTGTGTATAAAAGGTGGTTTTTATTTTCGGGATTTTGATTCAATATGGATCCACTTTGGGAAACATTGAGGACAATTTAGGCTACAAATATAATTGAAAATCAGAACCTTAGCATGAAAAAGAATAAATTCATGGTTGCAAAAGATGATGTACAATGCCACTTTTATATTGAGTTCATGGCAGCACCTAATTGTTCGTCTTGGTTGATATCGATAAAGAGGAAGGTAAAAAAGATAAGAGGAGAAATGATAGTTTGCCAATTTAAGGCATACAATACAATGCATGTGGAAGAAAGTGACATGCATCAACCATCCTCTCGTCCATGAACATAGAAATGTAGGTCCCAAGCAGAGATTGGAAGCACAAGTTATCATTATGGTTGCATACATATAGAAGGAAGTTACTATTCCTATGAATAGAATGGCATTTACATATTATGGGGAAATGGGTTTGAAAGAGAGAGTAGCTAACGAATATTGTTGTTTATTTTTCTTCAAAAAAATTACTTTAATAAATATGAATTTGAGTTTTCACACATATTCATTTTTTAGGTATTTAAATTTATTAATTTGATTATTCTGAATTCATATTAAGTAAAAAATAACGAAATACTCCATTTCAAATATTTAAAAATACTCTTTAAGATTTGAACTCGCAATATATGCATTCCATCTCATCTATTACGGTTAGCTATGGCTATGATAATCTTTAATCTCTCTCGATATATAAATGAGAAGCATGGATAATTTCAATTTCAATCAAATTCATTAATTTGCCTTCTAAATGGTTAATTTTAAGTAAATTTCTTTTGTGTACAAATGCAAAAATGCATGTGATAAACTTAATCAAAATTAGTATTGTAAATTAAATAATGACCCCACAAAAGGAGAAATTAATTAAGATGTGGTCATAGAATGGTCTTGAATTTTCTTTCCTTAAAAGCATGTTTCCCTCCAACCCCCAATCTCCTGGCGCATGTTCGTAGGGTCCCATCCTCCCAATACCTCAAAGATACTCTTCGAAAATCAACCACCACATGATGAAAAACCGACCCCATGTTCTTATTGCCCACTTATGTATATTCTTCTTCAATGAAATTTCAATTTGTACTATTACATATTAATAATCCTCAATTATGGATTCCTAGATCTTTCATTGGCTATATCAAAACCCATTAACGCTAATATAATCATATATAGAACAGCCTGATCTTCACCATTTTGCTTTGTATATTCTAATCCATTTTTAAAAAAGAAAAGTTTGTAATATAATACATGATATATAGGACTTCCACGCACTTTCTTTTCCAATAAATAGCCCACTGATTGCACGATTACATCCATCTAATCATACTATAATTATCATTAAGCCAAAACTGATGACTAACTAAACTATATACTATAATTTATATCATACATAAATTAACATACTAACCATATAATCTAGGCTGTGTACATTTGTATATATATCTCTCTCTCTACTTTTGTGTTTTCCTCCATATATATATATATATATATATATATATATTTATTTATTTATTTATCAGGTGATTCTAATTATAATATGCTGTCTTTTCTTTTCTTTTATATATTTAGATTGTATTCATACCTATTTTTTTATGCATCAATAAGCGGATCAAAAACAGCTTTCGGGTCTCTAGAAACCATGATTTCTGAGGCGGACCATAACCGAGCAGCTTCGCTTGAGCTGGATCCCAATTTGGACGCTGAAGCTTCATTACAATCAGCAAAATACTTTCCAGAAACGTTCAACAATCTCGGATGAGTTGCTACATAACATGTTGTTGCAGCAGCCTGCAGCATCCAAAAATTTCTCACTAGTTAAGAGTCAAATATTTATTCAAAATAATTCCCGCAAGGCTCTTATATATTCATAATCACCTGAGGAATTGTCTTCAAGAGTTTGGATGCCATGAAAAATGCCAAATCTGCATATCCAAAACAATAATTGTTACCAACATGCATGATTACACTAGCTGCAGCTTTAAAAAAAAAAAGTTGAACATGGTTAATTGAACCAGTTCTATGAGAATTTGACGATAATGCATAATTTTTTTCTTAAATTACCACCATTTAGCTCGTTATTTATTGAGCATAAACTTGTTAAAAATTGAAGTAATTTTTCTATACTAATAAAAATATCACATTATCCTTCTGGTAATGCTAAAATGCCCGTAACTTGAAATTCAGGAATAGTATGACACTCAATTTGTTAAGGGATTAATCCATTACGTCGGTGATGGTTTTGGGAAAAATCATATATTAATCCTAGAAGTTAAGGTATAGTTGATTGGTGGTAGTATTAAATCTTTAGAACTTTTAATGAAATCCAAGCTTAATTTTATAATCTTTCGAGGAGTTAAGTTTGTACCTGTAACCATTTAGCTGGTTATTTATTGAGCTTAAACTTATTAAAAATTGAAGTAATTTTTTTATACTATTAAAAATATCAAATTATCTTCTAAAATTGTTAAAAATATCTCATTATCCTTCTAGTAATAATGTTAAAATGCCGGTAACTTGAAATTCAGGAATAGTATGACATTCAATTTGTTAAGGGATTAATCTATTAAGCGGTGATGGTTTAGGAAAAAATCATATATTAATCCTAAAAGTTAAGGTATAGTTGATTGGTGGTAGTATTAAATCTTTAGAAGTTTTAATGAAATCCAAGCTTAATTTTATAATCTTTTGAGGAGTTAGATTTGTACCTGTAATTAGGCCTTCTCGTTCCCTGGTGAGTCTGGTTCTGACGATTCCTGGGTGGACACAATTGACAGTCACGTTGGCTTGCATTTGCTGTATTTATTAAGTGATTAAACAAACATTAGCGACAAATCAAATCATGGAAAAATAACGAGAAAACAACAAATTTCGTTTTTTTCATCGATATTAAATATAAAAAATAACAATAAATGAGGATAGTACCTTCAGTCTCTGAGCAAGCTCCCTGGTATGCAAAATGTTAGCCAGCTTCGAGAGAGCGTAAGCACGTGTGGGATCGTAATCACTGGAGAGAGATTGCCACCATTCCAAGACAAAAAATTTCAGGCGAAAAATGTCAAAGCAAAGATGCTTATTGTACCAAATCATAATAACAATAATAAATCTCACCATTTGTTTCGGGATATTTCACCGAGATACCGTAGCATATCGCCGGAAAACCAGCTGTATATGGTCGAGGAAACGTTCACGATTCTCCCTTGAATGCCGGATTCTTTTGCCGTTTGCATCATCTTCTTCATTAACAATTTCGTCAACAGAAAATGACCTGAAATTTTAATTTTGGAAACAAAATTTCAATAAAATTCTTATCTTAAATCAGATAACATGCTTTTCTTTGCATGATTTACCCAGATAATTAGTGGCAAAGGTTATTTCTATTCCATCTTCCGATATCGCATGCTCGTGTGCGAACTTGCCAGCATTATTTCTGATGCAAAAGATAAAAGACATCAGTTTTTTTTTTCCTCATCAACCAAACAGAAAATTGATTTTGAAGACTCACATAAGGAGATTGAGAGGCAGATTGAGAGACTCAAACTCAGCAACGAAGTTACGAACAGAATTGAGAGAGCTAAGATCAAGCGCCATAACAATAATCTCCGAATCAGGACACTCCGATAAAATACGCGTCTTAGCATCCTCCGCCGCTTTCATATTCCGAGACGGAAGCACAAGCCTAGCTCCATGCTTCGCCAACACTCTCGCCGTCTCCGCCCCTATCCCTGAAGTAGCTCCTGCAAAAAAAAAAAAAAACCATCCATACTATGAATTAACCAAATTATTCCGGAAAAAGGAAGAAATTAAATTACAATATTAAAAACCGAAATTATCACCAGTGATGATTGCGGTAACGGAACGGAGATCGCAACCGTCGGTTACTCGTTCGGCGGTGGATTTAGAGCCGAAACCACTATGACCGGCTGAGCCGAGAAGGTATTTGACAGTTTCAAGCATTTTGATAGTTAAGTGTTGCTTTCTTTTCACTCAATCTCTATAACTAATTGACTAATTCGTTGACTAGCAATGGAATCAAATTACGACTTTCTTGCTTTCTGCTGCCATAAACATAGACAGTGCTGCTAATCAAAGACCGAAACAGCTTCGTCTTTGTGTCAGACTGCGCCGCTTAGCATTAAAATACAGTTGCAGAAAGATGGAGAGACAGAGAGAGAGAAAGAGAGGTAGAAGATGAAAGCCAATGAAAAAAGGAAGGTTGTGTTTATGGTAATCGGATTTTGATTTATTTTTTAAACTTTGTTTTTTTTGCTAATGGTACAAATAAAGGGTTATATAGTGATTAGAGAGATAGAGAGGATTAAACATTTGTCATTGATGGATGATGATAAATCTGTTGCATGATTGGGGTTTAGCGTTTGTTTATTGGTGGCCTAATCCAATTCTTAATCTTGATTATTTTTTTACTATCATTGGAGGATTGGTGTTTTTTTATTACTATTAGGCTTAATACTAGTTTAATTTTATAATTTATTTAAATATCTACAAATTATAATAACATATTGTGCAACGATTGGTACAAATTCATATTTAATTTGAAAAATTAGATTAAATAATAATTAATTATGCTGATATGATATTTGAATTGCCTCATAAAAATATGTTTAAAATTGAACGAATTGATTTTTTTTATTGATTTTGATAATTTTTTTATTTTAATATTTTGTGATACTAATTATGAATTTATATTTATTACTTATAAAATTAACAAATAGAAATATTTAATATATTATTGTTATGATATTAAATTAGTACAATTGAGTAATAGTATTGCTTTGTGTTTATTATTCATAAAATTAAAAACTATAAACGCTCATTATATTATTGTTAAAGTTCAAATTTTTAAATAAATTATGAAATTAATTTTTATATTTTATATCTATAACGGGGAGGAACATGGCAAGTCTTAATAATATCGGCAAGTAATCGGCGTTGGCGTTGGCGTTGTTGTTGCCTCTTTTTTTTTTTGGAGAATAGACGCCGTTGATAGATAAATAAATATTAAATAATTAAATGGTATTCCTTGGAGATCGAATATGCTGTTTCCAAGCATATCTCCGGTCAAAATCGCTTTTCTATTTATTTCTCTATTTATATTTCTAGGGTGATGAAATTAGATGATGGTATAAATATTTTTTTATTTTGCAAAATAAATACTAATTTAAATATGATAAAATAGGGAGATTTTACTCTAAAATTTGTATTATTGAGAGCCATTTTTGGGAAGTAATTTAATTGCACTTTAACATATTTACTCCAAAATAAAATAAATACTTAACATGGAGATTTTAATTTGACATGAAAAATAAAATCAATAATAAAATAAGGAGATTTTACTCTAAAATAAATACTTAATATTTTATCATTCGGAGATTTTGCCCTAAAATTTTTATAAACATATGCTTGTCTTGTTGATGACTAGTGAGAAGGAAGAAGGGGAATAAATAAACAACTGAGTTGGTAGAGGCAAGTGTGGATAGGTGATTGGTTGGAAATGAGTCGGCGATTAATTAAAAAGAAAAAGATCGTTGGGCACGAGGGTCGAGGTGGCAAATGGAGAGTAAATCGCACGTGAGGGTTGGCAGACCGTTCAATTCTACGGCCTCGAATGTGGCATTTCCTCGGGATGTAAAGTTATCATCGTGGTCAATCATTCTTAATTCTTATTCAATACGGTAAATACTTCTCCGTTCCCGTCCATCTATTTCTCTAATTACCTGTTTTTTTAATTATTGATTTTATTTTTCATTTAACTATTTATATTTATTATGCATCAAATTATCTTTTGAATAATAAATATCAATATAAATATAAGATTGGCTAAAATTTGCTCCAAACTCGATCCAAATTTGAATTTTGAACACTTGTGTTATGTATGTTATATCCGCCGGTTATAAAAATACTAAATTTTTTATAAAAATTTGAATAATTTTCAGTTTTCAAATTAATATTCGGTATTCAATTAGATTAAAATTCGTTTTTTTTATATTATATCAAATCTGCTAGTCAATTATGTGGGGCACTTACCGATGTCCAAATTATACATTTAATCAAATAATTTTGAAAATTAAAATATAGTAATTTATATAAAAAAAATTTCAAAAAAAGAAAGAAATATGAGATTAGTAAAAGATTAAGTTAACCAAAAGAGTATAAATAATTCATTAAGGCGCGATTGCTTATGTATTTGTTTATGGATTTGGAGAAAGTTGGGTAAAAGGCAAAAGTTTGAAATGCAAATAGGAAATTTCAGCTTTTTTGAAGCACTTGTACAGTAGCCGTGCCCGCATGGCCGGGACCGACCGATGGTGACGTTACAATGCTCATCCACGATCTCTTATCATGTATATTATTCTATAAAACAAAAAAAATCCCATTTATTGCTTATCAAGAAAAATATATTATTTTTCTTTTCAAATTTATTTAAAAAATGTAGCTTTTCAAAACAGAAACCTCTGTTAGTTATTAAAAATTGTATCAAAATGCTTATATATATTTATTAAAAATCTATACGATTGTTGAAAATTTTACTAAAATGCTTAGAGCACTATTTTAAGCACATATGATACAAGTGCATTTCAGCTTGAAAATAATCTTAGAAATAAAATAGAGTTTCGAGACAAATGTCCAAAGCAAAATATTATATTTTCCAATTTTATCCATATATTTTAACTCTAGGTTAATATATAAATTTTCATCTAAACTATAATCGTTTATCATATTTTCTTCCTAATTTTTTTGAAAATATCATATTATCTCTGTATAGAGACACTTATAAATTCACAAAAACGCATAAAAAACATGTGTTAAACAGTAAAATAGGAATAATTTGACATTTTTAACAAGTTTTGATGGATAATTTAACATTTCTAATAGTATATGATGTATTTTTTATATTTTAAACAAATTCGAGTGGTTAATCGATATTTTCAACAAGTTTAGAAAAGTATTTTAAATAATGTGTTTTAATTAATTATTTACCATTTTGGGGTGTTCTTCTGAAATCGCAGCCGATGGAGCGATTTTGTCAGTGGGTG
This sequence comes from Excoecaria agallocha, assembly GCA_037975025.1. Lineage (NCBI taxonomy): Eukaryota > Viridiplantae > Streptophyta > Magnoliopsida > Malpighiales > Euphorbiaceae > Excoecaria > Excoecaria agallocha. The sequence continues at coordinate 21,103,116 of CM075816.1, forward strand.
TCAGAGCGCGTGGAGGACAGGATGTCTGCAACAACTTCAGACGCTGCAGAATTTTCTCTTAGGTCTACGTGAAATTTCAGTTTTGCTCCCCACGTTCCTCAGTCCATGACACCAAAATTAAATTTTCTTACAGAAATTTTTGTAGTACAAAAGTCCTATATTAAGGGCATTCATCCGAGACAAGGGCAAATGCCCTCTCCTTCTCTTTTCCTATTTTTTTTTTTTTTGCAGCCCCACAAGCCTCCAGATAAGTTCCTACAACTTTTAATTTTTTTTATTATTTAATTTATAAATTAGAAATTATAATGTAGACTTTTTATAAATCAAGAAGTTATAATGTTTTTACTTATTTTGTATTTATAATGTAGAATTTTTTTATTACATTATTGTACTTGATTTAAGTAAAATAGTGAAATATTAATAATAAAAATTTAATAGGATAATTAGACTTGTTTGAAAATTTTAAAATAATAGAAAATTATTTAATATGATTTTTATAATTGATTAAATGAATTAAATTATTATATTAGTAAAAGTTGCTACAGAAAAAAATATTGTTACATAAATTAATTGTTATAAACAAGATATAGTTAAAGTAAAGATTATAATAATATTTTATTAATCTATATTTAACAAGTATTATTTATTAGATTATTTTGTGATATGTGAAAAAGGCAAGTTAATATATAATATTAAAAATTAAAAATGTTATAAATGTAGTATAAAAGGAAAAATAAAATAATTTTTTTAAACGATAATTAAACTGTCAGCTTATAATTTAATTTATTATAACAATTATTATTATTATTATTATTATTATTATTGTTGTTATTGTTGTTGTTGTTGTTAATATTATTAATATTATTGTCATATATAAGGTAGGGTATCAAAATTATTTGCACTGTATTGTGTTTAATTTATTATTGATTTATATCAAAAAATCAATAGATTTTAAAAAATATCGTATATTAGTCATATAGGTCTATACAAAAATGAAATAATTTAAAAATCAGAAACATATTAATCCCGGACCAATTGAGGATGATATCCTGATGCTACAGTGCAGACATCGAGCGAATACTGTTTGGAATGGAACGGTAAATGTGTTTTATAGCTAAAAATAATTTAAATTATCGTAGGTTATCATGGATAAATTGCTAATAATTTATATTTTTATTGGGTTCAACATAATGTGCTGCCAGCCTATCGAGCCAGTGTGGACAGTCATTATAGAAATATTGACGAGCGAATTATTCCATATTTACAAATAACGGATTTTTTTTGGAAATTGGGAGCATGCATGTTAACGCTAAATTAATAACAACACTTGTTGAGAGGTGGCGACCAGAGACTCACACATTTTATCTAGTTGTAGGTGAAGCCACAATTACTCTTCAGGATATTGCTGTATTCATCGGGTTATCCATAGAAGGACGTGCTGTGACTGAACATTTAGACCATAATTGGCATGAGCTTTGTGACCATCTTTTAGGTCATGTTCCTGAGAAAAATAATTTAAGGGGGAACACTGTTAAATTGACATGGCTATCCAGATATTTTAATATGATGCTTGCCGATGCATCTGAGTACCAGTTATAATGTTTTACTCGAGCGTGAATTCTTCATTGTATAGGAGGTTTATTATGTCTGGGATAGTCTAATAATCGTATACATTTGATGTGGCTCCCCTTATTGAAGAATTTAGAAGTTGTTGGTGAATATAGCTGGGGTTTCGCAATCCTCGCATGGTTGTATAGAGAGCTATGTCGTGCTACGAAATTGAATGTAAATTCAATTGGGAGCTACCTTCAATTATTAAAAATATGGGCCTGGGAAAGGCTACCTCATATTCGGCCCCCATTTGTCCACCCTTATATTCTTGATAAGTCAATACCTTATGGGTACAGGTAAATTTTATTCTATATTTATAAACTAAATATGATAATAAATTTATTTTAGCTTTCTGAATTATTTTTCTTATAAAAATTGTATTATGGATTGTACAATTTTGATCAGGTGGAGATCACAATTGGATCTTAGCAAAAATAATAGTAAATATATTTTTGAGTATTGTCTAGATTTTGATTTACAGCATGACGATCATGTTTGTATATAATAAAAAATTTTAATTATATTTTATAATTCGATTTAAAAAAGTAATTTGTATAATATTACATATGAAAGTTTTTTTTATAGATGGAATAGGAGCTGTACAAGTTAGTGTTACACTTATTACCATAATTTTGTACAAATGAAAATGGTATTTGGACATCAGTTATGTCACTTGTATGTTTTAATATTATTGAGTGGCATTACCCCGATCGATATTTAAGACAATTTGGAATGGACCAACCGATACCACAGGTAGCCCAATTTAATGATAATGTGCACTCGATCAATTTAAGGGGGTATACTAATCATAATTGGCCTGAGAAAATTTTTAGTTTTATTCATGAGTGGAATAATCGACATACTCGCTGCATTATGTGTCCTTCTCTTTGTGCTCTCTTACATCACAGGTCATAATATATACAGTGGTATACGTCACGTACGAGACGGTGGATAACCCCGATTGGAGCCTCCATCGGTGCATCGGTATGAATTAATATAATTTTTTATATATTTGAGTAATAATATTCAAAAATAGTAATAACGTCAATATTTTTTGCATGTAGGCTGATCACGCTGAACGAATCAGGCACACTGATATAGGTTCATCATCTACTGCATAATTTGGTATCCGTATGGCAACGGACAATATATTAGGTGCTGTTGGTGCATTTGATAGACGGTTGACTAATTATCCCAGGCAGCCTATTCCAGAGACAGTACAAATCCCACCGATGACCCATGAATTTGAGGATTTTCGTCAATTTAGCCGTAACAGGAGAGAAATAGAAGAAAGACGTCCAACGGTTGAATCTAATATATCTGAACTTCAAGTATGGTCTTAGACCTATGCAGTGACCATATATTCATGATGACAGTTCTAGTTCTTTCAGTTGTCATCCAGAAAATCATCATCAGTTATTTGATAGTGCATGTGGATCACGTAGATGTAATGACTTTGAAGCTGGGCCTTCTAGATTGAATGTTGATCTGAATATCAGTTTGTCTTCAGCGGATCAACAGCAGTTTGATGTGCTTACACAGATGGATCCATCACTTCCGTACGAGTCCATACCATATGAACAAACGGGATAACTTTTTTAATACCGTTCTAATCCATTTACCCAGGCTAGCCCATCTATGAAGCAAGATGATTTTTTTAATGAATTGTTTAGTGGTACAAATCTTGTCAATACACAGGGCTTAGTTGACCAGCCATTATACAGTGGCGATAATGCCGAGCCCTTACACGAACATATCGTGATATAAAGTTGCATGACTTGCATTTAGGCCAGATCATCATGGCGATAACTTGTAATAAAAAATGTAGGAACAATGATAATGATGAACAAAAGTTTCTTATGGCATGAAGAATGCCGAGCTATTGGTAGTATGGCTTGAGGTTGAGCCCATTTTATGAGTACGGGAGCCGTTTGCCTACGACATCTTCTAATCTGTATGCTTCGCCTTGGCTAACTTCTCGAATAATGTACAGTCTTTCCCAATTAGGGTCCAGTTTGCCTACTCTTGCTGCTGTTTGGGCATAATCACCTTATTCAGTACCAACTATCCAACCCGAAAAGACTTTAGCTTAATCCTGCGATCGTGGTAAGCTTTCATACATTGTTTGTATGCTATAGACCGTATCTGTGTGAGCTTCGTGCTTTCTTCGAGCCGATCTAAGTTGTATAAGAAACCAGCGCTGTTCTCTGTGTTAGGAGAAGATATTTGGATGCCTCGCACTTCTATCTCACATAGGATAACCGCTTCGGTACCATATGTCAATGCGAAGGGTGTTAACCCTATTGCTGCACGAGTTGACATCTAATATGCCCATAGCACATTGTTAAGTTCTTCTATCTATAAGCTCTTGGCACCTTCAAACCGCTTTTTGAGTTCGGATATGATAGTTCTTTTTGTCACCTCGGTCATTCCATTGGATTGTGAATGGTAGATTGACGTGAAATTCAATTGGATCTTCAGTGCTGAGCAGAAGTTCTTGAAAACCTGACAACCAAACTATTTGCCATTGTCAGATATAATTAAATGGGGGATACCGAACCTCATAATGATGTTTTTATTCAGAAACTTGATGACGTTTGCTGGTGTGATGGTAAAAAGTGGTTCGGTTTCCACCCACTTGGTAAAGTGGTCTACTGCCACTACTAAAAATCGTCGTTGTCCCTTCGCTTGGGGAAAATAACCCAGTATGTCAATCTCCTATTGGGCAAAAGGCCATGGACTGTGGATTGGCTTTTTCTTTACCGAGCTCTAATGTGGAATGTTGGCAAACATTTGGTATTTATTGCACTTTTGCACTAGAGTCTTTGCATCAGCCTCCATGGTTGGCCAATAGTATCCCTGTAAAAGAGCTTTTCGAGCTATGGCCTGCGCCCCTTCATGAACTCCAAAGATTCCTTCATGAATTTCTCCAAGGATATAATTTCCTTAATCATTGCTCACACACAAAGCCCATGGATTGGAGAAAAATCGTCTGTAAAGCTTACCATCCATCACAGTATATAAGCTCGATTTGCGAACTATCTTTCAAGTTTGAGTTTGTTCTTCTGGTAGGGTTCCTAACATCAGGTACTGGTAGATAGGTAGGCACCATCCATTCATTGGCTTCTGTACTTGTACTTGAAAAGTCTCATAAGTTGTCTGTGAAATGGTTATGGAAGTGATGTCTACATTATCGATCGGACTGTTGAGACAAGCTCTCTTAGCAAGAGTATCTGCCTCCATATTCTCTGCCCGAGGGTATTTGGGTGATCGACCAGGCTTCCCTTTTTTCCTCCAACCGGGCTAATAATATGGAAGTCAGTTCTTTGTAGCGGATCATGGAGCGATCCTTGGCTTCAAAGTTCCATTTCAGTTGGCTGATGACCAGTTGGGAATCTGAAAATATATCTAAGGTGTCTGACTTCACTTCTATCGCTAACTGTAGTCCGTTGCATAGGACTTCGTATTTCGCTACATTATTGGATGCTAGAAAAGTCAGGCATGCCATTGCTCGAATGTGGACTATCATCGGGCTCATCAGAAATACTCTGACCCTCGTGCCATCCGAACTTGAGGCCCCATCGACATACAACTTTCATGATGTTTTCGCTGGCTTAGGAACAAGTTCATGTAGCTCAGCCACAAAGTCCTCAAGTATCTATGCCTTCATGGATGTTCGTGGCTCATACCGAACATCAAACTTCCCTAGGTGAGCAGCTCATTCTGTCAATCACCCCAAACATTCTAGCCTCTGTAACACCTTCCTTAAGTTTGAGTTTATACGCACTGCAATCGTGTGCACCTGAAAAGTACGGATGGAGTTTTACCGTTGTTATGATAAGTGCAAGAGCAAGCTACTCTAAGACTGAATAATTGAGCTCGGCACACCGAAGTACTTTGTTTGTGTAGTAAATAAAAAACTGTTGGCCCTTCTCTTTTTTGACCAGGACCGAACCTACTGCACCTGCTGAGACAGATAAGTAAATGTACAAAATCTCACTAGCCAGTGGTCTGCTAAGCAGTGGCGGGATTGAAAAGAACTGCTTCAAGGCCTGAAATGCTTGCTGGCATTCTTCTATCCATGTAAAGTTTTTGAGGTTCCTGATTGCTCGGTAGAATGGCAAACAACGATGGACATGACCTCCTTGGCATTCTTTTTTCGAGACTGGTCCCATTGCTTGCCACCTGCAATCACATGTATAACCCTCGCTAGTGCCCTTCTGTTGCCATTGGCTCTGTTCCTGCTCGACTGAGGGGAAGGCGATCTTTGCCTCTTTCCTCTTTCATCTGGTTTTATAAATCATGTCAGGGTTCCTTTTCGGACCATGTGCTCAATCTCCAACTTGAGTTGCCTGCATTCTTTGATCTCATGCCCCTTGTCTATGTGAAAAGTACAGTAAAGGCCTTGGTATCTGTTTGGGTCTTCCCTTATGGGTCTTGACCAGTTAACTTATCCGTTCTGCTTCATCCAATCTAGTATTTGTTCACGAGAGGCAGTTAAGGGCATAAATCTTTCATCTCTTCGGTTGTCCGAGCGGGGGGTAGTAATTGCATATGATCGATTGTGCCAGGTGATCCCATGGTATTTCTTCGAGTCTATCTTGCTGGAATTTCCCCTTTCCCCGAATTGGTCTTGCACTTTCACCTCCTTCCTTCTCAGATGTCCATGATCTATGGAAGGTATGGCGAAGATGTCGAGCCTCATCCATGCGAATGTACTTGTGTGCTATAGATATTAGCTCGGTAAAGTCATTTGGGAGTTTCTTACTCAAGAAGTCACTAAAGTCCTGGCACCTTGTGTTTCGGATAAGGGCATTGATGGCGATCTCCAGGTTCAGATTCTGTATGTCCATGGCCACATCATTAAATTTCTCCACATAGGCCCGTTTTGATTTGCCCTTTTCTTACTGTACCAGGTTCAAGTCTGTAGATACCTTGTTCGAGCGAATGGCCGCCGTAAACTTCACAATAAATATGTCACTGAACTATTCGAAATTCTCAATACAATGCGATGGCAAGTTTTGAAACCAGATCTGAGCTGAGTCTGCCAAGGTCTGTGGGAATATCTTGTACAAGGCAGAGTCGTCTGCCGTGAGCACCAGCATAGTGTGTTAAAACTGATCAATATGAGCTCGGGGATCGGTGTTGCCACTATAGGTTTTGAGGTGAGGAAGTCGAATTTTAGGAAATGGGGCAGCTAAGATTTTCTGAGAGAGGAATGATCGAAAACTGTCATGGTATTGTAGTGTAGTCTGGTTTTGTTATCTTTGGATTCAATTGTCCAAGAGGCTGTTAAATTGCTCGGTAGTTAGAGTAATGGTGGAGTTGGAATTTTGGGGTAGGGCTGGTGAGTAGGGTTTCCAAGCAGGAGGCTGCGAAGCCCGAGGTAGGTTGGTGTTTTGTGGGTATAGAGGTTGGGGTTGAGCCTAGGCAATGATGGCTGATAGTGCGGCAATGAGGGATTGTGCAGTCTGAGGGGTAATGCTGGGAGTGATGTTTGGAATTACTATGGCTGGGGAAGCAGAGGTGGTGTCATTGGGTTGAGGAAGAAACTGTTGTGTTCCAGGCAGGATGGGGTTGGATGTTTTGTTTTCCTGTTGGGAAGTGTTTAGATTTCGGTATGGAAAAAGGTCCATGATTCACGCTCACTGCACCGAATGATGACAGGTCAAAGGAGCAGCAAGTTCCTTGCGATCACCAATAAAAAGTAAATAAATGATCGATGGGTTTTCGATAAGGGAGTTTCCGATGGTCAAGTCAGGATTTCTATGTAAAAGAGTATTAATTTCTAGTAAAAGATTAAGTAACCATTTCATACCTATTTTTTCTCTTTTTATAAGAGGGATCAGCACATTTACAGGAGATAATGGAATGAATTTTAACCCATTTTCGGCGATTTTTAAGGAAAATATAGGTTAGAAGTAATTGTTTGTCCATCGTGATGGAGCTATTTTCGAAATACGTTCTTAATCGAACTGTTATTTGGTTCGAGAGTTCGGATAATTCGAATCTTTTATCGGTTTACGAGAGTTTTTATTGAGCGATGTGCTTGGTTAATATTGAACCGTTAAACCGGTCTTTGAGTTTAATTGTTATCAATATCATGTCTAGAAGGTTAAATCTTTACATGCATCTTTTTCCAGCGATAATAGAGTTCTTGCAACATGATTTACGAATTTAGCTAGTTATATATATATATATATAAATTGTTCCTTTGCACGTAGACTTTTAGAGGTGAGTCCAAATGCAGGCCACAAATTTCGTTGAAGAAAGGCACATGGCAAAGACACTGACTTAACCTTAGATTGTGCCCACTCACAGGCAGAAAACTCAATGCAATAAAAAGACATCAAACTTCAGATTCCAATATAAATATTTATATATATGATAAGAAAAAGTTAAAAAATTTGTGTTCTTTTGGCTATTTTCAATTCTGATAATTTACTATCTCGTGCTGACATTTTTTAGAGTCTTCATTAATTTATTTGTAACTAATTTGATTTGCAGATGAATTTATAAAGTTGGTATGAGTTATATATGCAAATCCAAGACTGTATTATGCATGAAATATATGAACTTTCTTTGTAATAACCATCATATCCACGATTTAGTTCTCTTGATGAATAAATTAGTGTTTCCTATTAAAAAAAATAGTTAATATCCAATATATTATATTTGGATCTAACCCAATAATCACTTATTCAGTTTGACTCAAACCTAATTGCTATCTATTAGCCCATAAATCATTTGCGCCGACATGTATCAAAACGATTTGATCGGACATTAGCGCTACTATCCCTGTCACATCACATGGAATATATTCTACAAACCATCACAATAAATATCTAAACCTGTCAACTGTAAATATAAAAAATTCGATACTCAAGCACTCTAATCTTATAGAGCCTAACCACTTAAACATTATATATATAAAAAGAGATTTCAGAAATAAGGTATGACATACACTACTATTCTTTTACCATATTTTTTTTTCTAAATTTTTTGATTTAGCCATCGAAATGCTAATTTACTTCATACCAGGAGTTAGTCATTATCTATTTTGCAAATCGGCTCACTACATTCAATAAATCGATCTAGCTTATCTTAAATTTATCTTTTTTTCTTATAACTTCTAATCATTCAGGATTTATCATTGTTGAAATTTTATTTTTACATAATAAATAACAATGACTGACATTTCATATTTTTTATCTCCAAAGCAATTAATCTACGAATGTTTAAAAATTAAAATATAAAATTATTTCTTTTGGCTGTATACTCTAAATTTTATTATTTATTAATTCATCGATGAAGCATAATCTTTTGTTTTTTTAAAAAGAAAAATTGAGTGGTTGTAAATTTATAAATAATTATAACAATTAATATGTAATTTCAATGATTGATGGCCAGAGGCCTTTAAGAATTTTCTAATTTGGCCGTGTGAAACATGGTGCAGCAAGAAGATTAAAATCAGATGACTCCAAATGCCATGATTAGATAGCATTTTAATCTTGAAAGGACAAAAATATATTTAATATTATGGTGAATTAACAAATTATAAATTGCCAAAAACAATCGAATAAAAAATACACCTTAGAGCCAAAAAGTTTATTACATGTGGACTTGTTTGGGACACTTGGACGCACCGCATCATATCAAGCTTTGGATTTTGTGTGTGATTCCCTTGATTATTATATATAAAAACTGATTAACTAACAAAAATTTTATTTAAATCCAATCCACAAATGAATTTAATTTATGAATCAAACTTATAATAACTGATAAATTTTAAAATTTAATAAGAAAAGTAAACTATTTTTAGAGATCGAATTGATGCCATACTAAAATTAAAAGGTTAGCAGAGTCCGATCGAAATTCACCATCTTAGGACCTACAATAAGATTAATCCAAATAGACCGGACGTTATCATTCCGAAATTTAAAAGATAATACTTGAAAAAAAGAAAGAGTTTCGGGAGTTCAATCTGTCGTGTATGCGTGGTCTACCTGGGCGTCAGTAGTAGGTATTCAGCAATGTGATGCAAGATAGGTAATGAATGGAACGGAGGTATGTTTCAGAGGATTATTAAATATTGTGCCTTATCAGTCCGATCGAACGATTTTATTACCTTAGTTGTCTTGCACGCTCATTTACTTATATGGTGGGCCTCAGGAGAGTATACTTAGGCTTTATTGGGCCCGTTTGACTAGTAAGTCTTTCAGACTGAGTTTAAATTTGACCTTGTGGTTGCTGGGTCAGTTTTTAGCATGATATTTTGGGTATTATCAATAACAGTTAGCAATTTTAATTACTTACAAAAAAAAAAAGTAAAATTTACTAAAAAGATTTCCACAGATAAATTTATAATAAAAATAGAGAAATTTTAAAATATAATATGAATGTATGAAAGATTTAGAAAGCATATTTTGGTGGCGGTGAGGATATTTATACAACATTTGACCGTATTGTATTGAATGATTTAAGTTATTAATGGTAGATAACAATTAATAACAGTCATTTTTAAAATAATGCTTATTCATTATGACTAATTGTTTTAATACTAATAAGGTTCATGTATGAGTTTGGAGTCTGACTAAATTATCTACTGGAATCAATTGCATGTCTTATATATGAGAATTTATCAATACTTTTGGTATATAAATAATTTACAGATTTGATTTAGATTATTTTTTTAATTATTAATTAAGATATCTCATCTAGCTGTGTGTTGTTACCCAACTCTATTTGACTACTAAGATGCACTAAGAAAAGGGAAAATCATAATATAAATATAAAAGAATCAATCAATTTATATTTGTATTTTTTATTATGTATCATATTGCACATTTGGTCATTAATTTCCACTTACTTATTTTTCTAATCTAAACCGGAAAAATTATTTTATATGAAAAGTAATATACGAATTTGTATATTAAATTATAAATTAATCTTCAATGATTGCCAATTTGCCACTCTTTTTCTGTGGGAGCCCGGAATCTTAAAAGGGTCCCCTCCCTTAAAATTAGGACCACAAGTCCTAAATTAATCCCTAATTACTCCAATTAATCTTTGGCTTGATGAGACTAATCATCTCTCCACCTTCTGGATTTGAATAATTCCTTGAGCTTAATTATTGATTCTATTTTATGCCACACAATCAAATTAATTTTTTTATTAATTATTTTCTTATAAAACAAGGTTGTCAATTTCACACTATTCAACCACCTTCTTGCTTAGCTTAATACCTAAGTTCTACGAGGCATGAATCACTTCACTTAGGTAAAGTATTTTTTTTTTCTTTCTTGAAAAAAAATCATAAAAAAGTTAAAAAAATTAGCCCTTTAATATTTTTTAAATTAAAGGGCACAGCAAAAATTCAAAATTACTCGAGAGATTTATTAGAATAAGTAAAAAAAGTTTAATGATTAAGAATTTTGTTTTGGCTATATATTGAGGATGATTTGCTAATTTCACACCGAATAATTCAAATTAAAAATTATAACCTAAATAAAGAGAATGCAAAAGAAAAAAAAAAACTCATTAATTAATTTAGAGAAAAAAAACAAAAATAACAATAAAACAACGAGCTTTTGTAGTGCTCAACATACCTAACTCAAATGATACTTGGAATCGAAATTGGGAATCTGATTAATACCTTATTGGATTCTCTTTCATAATAAATAATAAATCTCTAGCAAAATATATGCAATTAAGGATGTGCTTTTTGTCCTAATTATCCCAAAAAGAAAACAATAAATAATGGCATGTTAATTTGCTAGAAATTAGGCTTTATCGAGTTTAGATTACAGTTTTAACTATTATTTATTATTATTATTATTATTAGTAGTAGTAGAATAATCAGCAATGGGTGAGGAAAAAAGAAAAATAGGATACCGGCCACCACTACCCACTACGATGAGTTGGATGGTGATGATCCTAAATGCAAATCTTGATTAGGAAACAATTAGTATAATACTCCCTCCGTTTTTTTTATCTCTCACTTTTTGAGTAAAATTTAAATTCTATTTATCTGTCACTTTTAGACTTTCAATATAATTTAATTTACTTTTTCAATTTATTTTTTTTTTAATAAAGTCAAAACCAATCAGATTTAATAATTTAGTCTTAATCACGTAATTTAATACTAAATTTAAATTTATTTATTATTTTTTAATCTCAGTAAAAATAACAAAAGTGACATAAAAAAATAAAGGGAGTAATTGATATGGTCAATAATCAATTGTTAATCAGTTACTGAGTTAAGATGGTGAAATAAATAAATAAATTTACTCATTTCGTTTTTTTATCAGTTACTTTTATTATTTTCATTAGAATTAAAAAATAATAAATAGACTTAAATTTAGTATTAAATTACGTGATTAAAACTAAATTATTAAATCTGATTGGTTCTGATTTTATTGGAAAAAAAAATAAATTAAAAAAATAAATTAAATTACATTGAAAGTCTAAAAGTTACATATAAATAAAATTTGAATTTTACTTAAAAGTGACAGATAAAAAAACGGAGAGTATTAATTAAGCAACTAACTCCACCAATGCATTGGAAGCATTATTTGTATTACAATACTAATTAATAAATGTTGCTTCTAAAGCATATATATCGAGGCTTTGTGTCATGATCAGGAAACCTAATCTTCTCTATATAATTCTAATAATATAAAAACACTATAGGATTTAACAAAAAAAAAAAAATCTTACCCTAATCACAATCTTTAATTGCACGGATAACAATGATCATCGTATCATAATAATTAAGTAGTCTCACATTCGATTGAAAATTGGAACATGGTGTATTTTATTTTTACAAATAAACTGCATATATATCTGTATAAATATAGAAAATTACTTAAAAATATTAAAAAAATTCATTTTTTCAATCAATAAATGAAAAAACCAATTAAGTGTAATCAAGAATTTCAATCTAAGTACGTATAAATGAAAATTGTTTATATATTTATTTATTGCAAAATAGGTGCTTAATTTACAACTCTTCTTCCCAATTCCTTGGAAAAAGGTAAATGCAAAGCAATGATTTAAGGAATTGATAAGCAATTCAACTAATATTGTGATTAAAGGAGCTTAGCAATTGATTAACAATTTTTCCCTCCTTAATCTAGTGATTAAAGTAGGATGAGCATGTCATAAAATCGATTATCTGATAGCAAGTTTAAGTCACAATTTCAATTAAAAGCTTTTGTCCTTTTATTACAACTTTGTGTTAATGGGACCATATGCTTTTAATTGAGTACGAATTAGGTAAGGACCCCAATAATTAAGCAGGACTTAATAATTTTTCGAATTAATATTTACTTTACAGTACAAAATTAATATGAAAATTTATAACTTATGGGAACCCAGATAAATTCATCCAATTCGACATTATTTCGGTCCAACTAACCCACTACAGATTTAGATGGATTCGGACCCTCCTAACCTGGATATTTGGACTCAAGCCCAAAATCAAGTTTACTTGAAAAATAAAAAAAAAATAGAAAAAATGAATTTACATAGAATATGTTAGGCTTCAGTCAACAATCAACTTGCCGACCTTGAGGCCATCCAAACTCCTCCAAGAATGACAATACAACTCCATTTGTCCAACCAAAACCAGTCTGCAAGTTTTTGCAACAAAATCATTAAGGTTAGCGGAAAAAAAAATTTCAAAATCTTTTTTTTCATACATAATTTATTTTAGGATTAATTACAAATTAAGATATAAACTATATGGCATTTTTCAATATCGGAATTAACGTTCGAAACTTTATAATATCAGTTACTAATTTCAACTCATCTTTCAATTGAGAGACTATCAAAAGGAAATCCAATTTGGAAACTGACATTGTAAGGCTTTAAATGTTAGTTTCGATATTAAAAAAATACCCGATAGTCTGAAACTTAATTTGTAATTAACTCTTTAATTTATTTAGTGTTATAAACCTGAGGAATGTATTCTCCTCCGCCTCCTAATTCTCCACACTTTTGGACGTTGTACTTTTCATGCATCGACCCAGTTTTCTTGAATCCGACATAGTTGGTTCTGATCCATCGCGTGGAGATGTCTTCTGCTAATGTTCTTGCTGTTTCTGATCTTGATCTTGCCAAACCTTCTACTATCATGTGCTCGAGTGGCGCCCAACCATTCGGAAAGTCCCTGTGGTTTCATTGTCTCGATTAATCCGGACGCAAAACATGATTTAACATTTACAATGTTTTTACTTACCATTGTTGTCCTGAATTTGTTAGAGAAGTGGCAATTCCAGCAGGGTGAACAAGACCTGAACTTTTCAGGCTTCTCGTAACATTTTCCACCAAGTTAGTGTCTTGGCATACCGCAAAACATGAACATCATATCAGCATTCGTTTCGTTGGGAAATCTGAACTGGAAAATTCTGATTAGGAATCACTAACCTAAATTAAACAGATCGATCCACAAAGGTGAAAAGTTTGAAGCAAATGCATTTTGATTCTGATTAGAAGCTTTCCATGCTTCATGAACCTGAACATAATTGATCAATTAAATCCTGATAACAAAAATATCGAAAAATGATGCAATTATAGAAACAATTCATTACCCGACATGCATTGCCAGTACTAAGCCAATAATCAAACCACTGTCCCTTTTTTTCATTCCAAAAAACAGAGTTGATTGCCTTCTTCCTAGCTCGAGAAGCTTCTAGAAAACTCTCTGAAATACATTCTTGTCCAGTTTCTTTTGCCAAGTAGGCAATGTCTAGTTCCATCTGAACAAATACACAACACGTTCTTGTCAGGAAAATTTCATAAAATTACCAATTTCAAGGTTTCTTGACAAGTCATACCTTGAGTATAAACACATTCAAATCAACTGGCAAAACTGATGTTGTAGCCAATGATGTGAACTCTGAAGAATTCCTGTAACAATAGCAAAAAAAAAAAAGCATTTTTAGCCCCTGAACTATACATGTCTCGTCAATTGAGCCTCTAAACTTTTACGGTCTGTGCAAGTACCTCATCCATCTTGTGCTGAAATCCCATCCAGATTCAGCAGCTGAAGCGAGGTCACGGTAGAACTGTTGTTTCTCAGAGATATTAAGAAACTTGGAAGCAAATTTCTTATCCTGAAATAAGAAATTTAAGCGAAAGAATTGTAAATCCAAGACCCTCAACTATATTAATTGTGTGCAGAATAGCATTCCAAGATTAAGAGCACACAATGACAGAAGATTCAGGCCTGGGTTTGTTCCACATTGCATAATACCGATTTAACGAATGGTTGCTGCCTTCAGAATCCTGAATGATGACTCTATGTATATCTACAGCAAAATGTATCAGTTACAGAAGTTCAAGTAAAAGAAGAAGCAGAGAAAGCCAAGGCAAACTAATATTGGTGAAATACCAGAGTCCCAAAATTCATGTTCATTAAGCAAGGCGGGCAATGCCTTTTTAGCCAATTCCATATCGCCTGTCCTTTTATATATCTCAATAACCATTGCACTAAGGAGCGGAGGCTGGCTACAAAACACAAAATTTAGATGCTTTAATTACTCATCTATCGCTACAGTTTCTTACCTAAGCTCGATTCATGTGATCAGTAGGAACATTAAAGCAGCATATGTTTAATTTATACAAAAAATTCAGAAAGTGGAAGAAATATTACCTCCTATTTGTGTAATAAGCCCTTGCCCCATTAAGGGCATAGCCATATACATTTACAAGATAAATAAGATTAGTCACAATTGCTTTTGCAGCGTCGTACATTTTACTTGCCAGCAAGCCCCTGCAGGTTTCAAATTTCCATATATATTAGCTTTTTTTTTTTTTCAAAAATTACACTTCTTTTTTAAATGTTCGAAACCAAACTCGATACCTCCTCCAACAATAAATTTCATTGACTAGGAAAAACGGAACTACATGCCTATAGCAACTATAAATGTCAATAAGCAAAACCGAATATGATACGTCTCACAGCTATAAATGCCACTAGGAGTAAGCAAATCCTATACGTCTTGCATTTTTCTAATTAAGTGCAAAATTAACTTACTGGCAGCATATTAATTCAAATAAAAAAGAAAGAACTTATTGGAAAAGATATATAAATAATAGCATTGGAATAAAGGAAAAAAACATAAACATAAACTCAATGAAGAATGAGTTACAGCAAAACCTGATAACCCAATAAGAATCCCAATAATAAACCTCCCGGAAACGAGATCCCGGAATGATGACCGGCGCCGGCAAGGGAAGCAATGTATGCAAGTCAGGATGTTTCTTGACATCATCGGAGACTTTTCTACTCAAATTCTTCCACAAAGAATGAACCTCCAGGGCCCAGGCTCTGACCTCCGGACTCTTCACTTCAGGCAAGAACCCATCAGGCTCCGGGGAGAAATCCGGCGGCTCATAGTACACAACATCTTTACCTGCATCCTCAAAATAGTTCTCCAAGTAAATTCTCAAATCCTTAACTGAAACGGTACCGCTTGCCGTCCTGGGCAGCCTATTAAATGCCTTTTCAGTGGCTGAGAGACTGAATTTTAACGACAAATCAACGTAATATTTTGGGTCGAAATTTTTGTCGCCAAAAGTGATGAAGGCAGTTTCTTGAAGACGTTCGAGGAAGATGATCAATGGCGTGGATTTCTTGACAGGTCCTACGGTGTCGTTATTGCATGGAAACAGAGATTTTGAAAGGGTCATGTTTGGTAGAAAGAGAAATATAAAGACCGCCTTTAAATCAAGATTTTGAGAGACAGAGTTGGCCATTCTTGAAAGGGATAGAATGAGAAAAATTTGGTAAGGGAAGAAGAATGAGAAGTCTAAGAAAGAGCCGGCAGGTTTCGTTGGTTTTCCGTCGTTTTCTTCATTCAAACTTACAAATTGTTTTCTTTATCTTGGATTCTTTAATAGGTTCTCATGAAAGGTGTCCCTGTCCTGTGTGAAAATTGACCTAATTACGTGTTATTTACGAAACGTTTGAAAGACTTTGCAGGAGAGGTGATAACTCTGGTTTTTTTTTTAATTATTATTATTATTTATTTATTTTATTTTTTACACTAATGAGACATAAATTTAAATATAATTTTTTTTTATATTAAACAAATCAATGATTTGCAAGAAAGTCATGAAATTGTGATTGGATTGTAGCCCATCCGCCAAATCACATTAATAAAATTCAGTACTTGTAATTGTTATTATTTTTTTTCTATAAGACGTTACCTAGGTCAATAAATACGAATTAGTGCTTGCCTAACCACAAATTAATAAACTAACCTTTAGGGTTTAAGGGATTATTATCCCTATACTTACGTGTAAAAATTTAAAAAAAGATTACAGACAAAGATTGACATAATTAAAGTTTCAACTAAATTAGCATATAACGATAATGATCGAATTATTTTTTAATTTAATCCCTTAAAAAATAGTCATATTTCATGTGTTATTGATAAATAGGACTATAAATATTAGATGTAATTGTTTAATTATTAATTATATATTTAATAATATCAAACTCTAAATTAATTGGTTTAAAGAATATAAAAAGACAGACGGATTTTACTAACACTCTTTTGATTAGCTCGGTCTATAAATTCGATCATAAAACCAATCCTGATAAATATTTTCAATTTCTAAAGGACAAATAAGATAAATTAAATTAAAATTAAAATTAACCATCCAAAATTGGTTTGATAGTTATCACTTGAGCAAAAAGTGTAACAAATATTTATAATTATTAAGATTCTCGATCACATAATTAGGAGAGATAAATGAAGATCACAGACCGAACTTCTCAGAATAATATTTCACTTCTCAACATATACACTAGCTATTCAACTTCACATCAGAAACTGCTAAAAGCATTCAAGGCCCTAACTTCTCACACAGTACTCAACACCTAATTTTATTGTTTTTCTCCCCGTCAACCATGTGAGCTCAAAGCAGATAGATTTGAGCTCCTACTCATAGCCATGCATGTTATATCCCACGTGATAATCACATGATTATCACGCTCTGATGCCCTTCAAAGTCAAAACTCATCAAACAATAATTTAGAGCATTAACTGGGAGAAATAATTTAGATGTTGAAAGCTATCCAATGCTGATAATTGTAACCTCAAATTTGTTTCTGAACCAGTAGCTGTAACAAACATAATAAACATTTCCAGTTCTGCATTTCGATTAGGAGTACAGAAATGCAACAGCTTTGGATGACGAGTCTCTTAAAGATAAACATCAAATTTATAAATCCAACAACAAAAGCCTCATCAAATCTAATCAACTTTCATTGCTTTGCTTATGCATGACTCCAGATCCTTTTTTTTTTCACAAATATGATTCACAAACCAACCAAATGAGAGTTTTGTGGCTTCACATATTAGCAAAACAACTCCACGAATGGATATAGCTCTGAAGCACATATCACAAAGAAAGAACACGGCAAAAGTCACTCAAGAGAAGGTTACAAATTTCACTCTCTTTAACTGTCTCATTTTAATCTTAAAATAAACATAAAACAGAGCCTTACCACACTACAATTCCAGCCAAACACGTAAATTTTCAGGTCAAAGGAGAAAAAGGAATTTTCAGGCATAGGTAATACAGAACAGTTTCATGAAAAAAATCATCTTACTAGGTCAAAATGGCAGGCCTAGCCTTTCTCATAAGATGGAAAAGGAAAAACTATCAAAGCCAAAGTACTTGTGCTTCACCTATACAAAATATTAGATGACTGAAGGTATAGAAAGGGCTGCATATGGTGACAATACTTACTAGATATGTCTAGAAGGCCAAGAAATTCATGTGTCTTCTAGGCAATAAAACCTGGAAGCCTATTAACTTATTTGGATAATAAAGGAGACAATTACCCTGAAAACCTGGATAAAACATGGATGTTAAACCAGGGAAGCAGATGACAAAACTGTAGCCCCCTGGTTGACTGCCAAAGCTTGGTGATCACTAACTCAAATCTCTGCCACTTTAACCAATTATTTGCTAACTTCAAAACATAACTGAAATAGACAACAGTAACTTCCCGCAAAAGATTTCCACAAGGATAAAAAAGTGTCCACATAAAGAGGGAAACTAAGGGAGAAGAGGCTGCACCAGAAAAAGGAAAGAAAAACTGAGAGAGTCATTTCCATGGAATTGTCGTCCAAAAGAAAGAAAGATACTTCTTACCCAAAGAGGCAATCCAGAATTCTACCAAAGATTACAGGTTTAAAGGGGACAAGAGCAAGGTTGTACATAATCAGACGTTGCATCACTATGCTGCTTTGCTGGAAGGAGCAAGAAGATGAGTAAAGCAGGTATAAGTTGAAAATTTGGATAACTGGCATCCTGCTCAATAACAGTCGCATGCAAGTAGCATTTTCAGCATGTTACACTATCAACTACTTTGGATGCAATGGGGATAGAGATATAGATATGGAGTGACAGGGATGCCTATGATGCAGAAGAAGTGGATAACTAAATGGAGGCGATGGAATGCTCCTTTAAGTAAGCAGAAAATGTATTACTTTTATTATTCTCTTTTCCTTGTAAAGATATATTCCTTGGAATATTATTTCTCCTGACACCTCCATAAGACTAATGTTGTGCGGATACAACAAAATCCTGCCAATATGCAGTGCAGATGCTATAACCAGTAAACAAGTATAAATTCAACATATATAGAAGCAAAATGGAAAAGCAACAATGGTAAAATGGTAACCTAATCCCACAAGCAACCATAAGAGTTGATATATATTGTAACCTCTCACCTCTAATATGGAAGTAAGGCTTAGTTGTTGTGTAACCCCTCTCCCATTTCAGGACAAAGTCTAATCTTATCTTATCAATAATTAGCGATAATATCTCCACTGATAATCCTCAGCTGCCTGATTCATAAACTGTAATTACTTTATGTTGAGCATGATTCCTACAAGAAACTGTGTAGACAGTACTTATGCCCAAAAAGAATCCCGTGAAGCTCATGATAGATCTTTGGTGTTAGTTGAGACAGTGATTCAGTCATTATTTTCTTACAAAGGGATTTCACATCACCAAAAGTGGAAGTAATAGAAGATAACAGGTGGGCCTATGTCATTGTAAAGGTTTAACAGCTCGTTAAAAAGCAAAATTGCCTTCAATTTTTTGAAGGCAGCCAAAAAAATTCTCTGACCATTGTCACAAAAAATGAACTCTGCCTTTCACTTCAAAAAACATAAAAAAAAAATGAAAAAAAAAACAATATGAATCCTGTCGCATCATCTCATGACAACTCAATGAGCTGAGCAACAATTGTTCCATCATCTCTATGAATTTATATTCTATTACACATAATAACGTGAGCATTTGAACAACCAACATGCTACTCTCTCATGTTCTAAGTCAGTAATGCAGTACTATGTCCATGAAAACCAAACATACACACACACACACACTCATTTGGGATGAATGCGCACGCATGCATACAACCACTACTCTTAACAGTTCAAGTTGATTTACTTGTGATTGATGACAAATGATTTTTGTGCACATTCATCCCAAAGATCACATAATTATGCAAGGAACAAAAAATGGAATAGCCTGCAACAATAAAGCTGTTTAGTTCTGATCAAAATTCAATTTTACCAGTTACTAAAGGAGATTAGAGCCAAAAGTAATTCAGTAACTGCTAAAGAACACTTCTTTTCCATTTCGCGCATCATCCAGAGAAAAAGAAACAGGACATCGAGAAGATTAAGCAATCAAGTAGACGTGCCAGCTTTTGCTCAGAAAATTTACTATAATTTGATTATTCAAACCTAAAAATGTCAATTTTTTAGCTCCTCTGAAAACAGCAGCAATCATTATTATCATTAAAACTAAATCATGAAGACAATCAAGGTAAAAAGGAAGCTCAATCAAGCACCGGTCTCACATATACAGAAAAGAATTCAATCTTCATACAGTTACAACATCATCGCATTAATAATCACAATATAACGATTCGGATATATAAAAACTCTGAAATACACAAAGATTGAAACTTGGGGGGTTTGGGAATAGTCGTTCGGGGAAGTGAAAGAGGAACCGATACTAAAAATACCGAAGAGAATTTTGACTAATACTCAAACCCGGAGATCGGATCCATCGTTGTGATGAGAGTTGGTGGCGAAAGTAAGAGGGCGATCGTTGGCCTCATCTTCGTTATCGTCATCGTCTGTAGCAACATTAACGCAAGAAAAGCGCTCTAGCGAGGAAAAGAAGGCAGAGATCACGGTGGTACCAACCCAATTGGCCATTTGGTTAAGGTTCTCCATGGATACGATGCTGCCGCCGTTGGAGGCGTCATTGCTGTTGTTTTCCATCGTTACAAACTAAGGAAGGAGCTGATTATTTAAAAAAATGACTTCAAATTTGTTCTTAGTTCAAACCCTAATTTTGTGAATGGAAGAAAAGCTAGGGACACGAGGTGCAGAGTAAGAACAGGCGGGGATTGAATGGGAAGAAGAAGAGGAAGAAACGTTGGTTTTAATATTTGGTTATATAATATAAGGTTAGTTGCTAATTAAATATAGATAATTTCAAGTAATAATCTAATTATTTCTAACATTATTGTCTTCCTAGTACCCTTTGAAATTTTGCACCAAAAAATTTAAACAAAAAATAAAAGAGTTTCCTTCGATTTTTCGGAAAAAAAAATTAGATAAATATTAAATGGCTACCCTTTTGAGTTTGGAGAAAAAAAAAATTAGATAAAAAGCAAAACTATATATATATCTTTAAGTTTTAGAAAAAGATTTAAAAAAAAAATAATAGGCAAAGAATTTTGAGTGAAAAATTTAAATAAAAAGTAAACGAACGGCAACAAAATTTTTACAAAAACTCAAAGGAATTTGAGTTTTGGAAAAAATTTTAGATAAAAAGTAAAATGCTACTACTTTGGGTTTTGAAAAAAATTTAAATAAAAAATAAAAAAATTTAGGGTGCGTTCGTTATCATTATAGTTTCCGTGTTTTTATTTTTTTTAAAGAAAAAAATAAAAACGTATTTGGTAGGAACAATTAAATTTTTGTTTCTGTGAAATTGTTAGAAAGTGTTTTTCTAAATAAAAACGGAATTTAGAAATCTACAAAAGATGGATTTTAGAAATCTTTATCACTTTGTTCTTCTTTTTCTTTTGTTGGAGCCTGGATCGCCGCTCAAGCAACCGCCGCCTCCTCAATTCTTGAGTTTCGCTGCTGCTGCCGTCCACTTTTTGAGCTCCACCGCCACCTGTAGTTGTGAAGAAAGAAAGGTTAGTTCATTTTCTCTTCACTGCTCTGAGTATTGGATTTTTTTGGGTGTGTTTGATGCATTTGTAATTTTTATGAGTTTTTTTATTCTGGTTGTAATTTGCTGAATTTGATCAGCGGTTGGTGTTCTCATGCCTTACTTGTATATTTTCCCTTGAATTTCCCATGTTATTTGAAGTACACCTGGTTCTTGTAACCAATTCTTGTGTAAATACCCATGATAATTGTATATGCTCTGTTCATCCAAGCGAGAGTCAAACTTGGTGTAAAAACAAAGGAAAACACATTTAAAAACAAAGGAATTCATGAACCTGTCTGTAACACCCTTACTGAACACATCGATTGTACATGAAATAACCTGGAAATTTTTTTTTTCTTTTCTTTTTGCAAGGACCATTGATCAGATACTAGTCATTGACCCTATGAGGAATAATGCACTGGGTGACAATTCTAAAATTAGCAAGATTATTCTTTTGAATTTTAACTATCCCATCAACCCAGGCTGGACCAATAAGAAATACTTATAAAGTAAGTAAGCCGAGAAAACTATAATTGTCCACGTGACTGAATACCAAATACAAATTCGGCAATATAACGCCTAAAAACTTAACTAACCCACCTGCAATTCAGACAAATCCTCAGCCCTTCAAGGGCACCACAAAGCATAACTAATTTTTCACATACATCTTAGACATCCATTTTTATTATTAATCTCATTTCCTAAGATGAATAAATATTACATAATATTTTCTAAAACCATGAAAACAGTCCAACAAAAATGAACACTTTACATTGTAAATATCTCGCTACAATAAACACCTCAAAATGAACTGCCAGATTTGATCTCCTCTTCAACCAATTGAACCAAAGCAGCTGACTAACCAGATATAAGCATATCTTGATACCTACACGGATAACAAAACCCGTGCTAAGCTATAAAGCTTAGTGGGGAACAATATATAACACAGTACACTACCTCAATTTTACATTTAGCAATAATCACAAACATAAAAGAACATCATTAATTGTTACCACAGAAAAACGTTTAACATAATTCCTACATATCTCTACATATCTATAGATATACATCAATAAAATATAGTATGCAATATAACTCATTTTCATGTAATCATTAAAACAATCTTAGTCAGGTTCATTATATATTATATACCCATATCATATCACATATTATGCACTTGACCTATAACAGAATTGTATACATACTCATATAGATATATAAACAAGTTTAACCAATTAAGGAATTAACTTATGATTTTCAGAAACTATATAATTGAAGACAAATTCCTCGTGTACTATACGTACTCAGAATATACAGATACATAGTGTAGATATATCGTATTATTGATTCACATGATTATCAATATTATAACTTTGCAATTGAATATCCATTTGATGTACTTTTACAAGAGAATAAGTCTTATGCATTTTAGTTCTGAACTATAACATTTCTTATCTTTTATACTTTTTAACTTGTTTCATATTAATGCCCCTAGAACAGTGCCGACAGAAATACTCAGACTGGATATACGGGATGTGGACCCCATGGGTCACAACAGAATGAGAAATGACCTCCAGAATCATTTCTCATTTAACATATGAACATATGACAGTACGTATAACAGATATACTATGGAGATCAACGATCCAACCATAGTAAAGCAAGTCGCCATGACTTGCACCGCGGTACAAAATCCCTATGGCTAGCCAATTATATCCTGAGCTAGTTTTTACTGCCAGACTATTTTCTAAGGGCATAAAAGATCACTTACGTTCAGTACATTTATCAACTTTATCAGCATTTCAATCCAGATAATACAGTTCTTCCGAACATTCAATACTTTTGTACAGTTTGGTAACCATCATTCACTTTAGTCAGGAATTATTTCACAATAATTTAGCAAGTTATCTTTAGAACATTTTTCAGTCATCAAAGGATTTTACTTAATATACATATAATAACAATACTTGTACTTGTCATGTGCGTTAATGCATTACTAAACTGCTTTCATGCAAAATTATAATCACATCCACTCTGAGCATCTAAAACAACATATAACCACATAGGCATTGCAGAAAGACGTACCTGCATGGGTTGTTATAGTCATCGCACCTGCTCTATAGTACTCAATTTAACCATCACATATGTAACTACATATATTTAAGTATAAATCTGAGATCAATATCTACCTACACTATTTCATACTGTTTTAGCGCCTATAGATGCATATAAGTTCAGTATCATAATCACATATCTATAATATTGATACCATAAGAGCGTAACATAAAACTATGTCTATTTGTATTCTTCAAGTATGAAACACAGATTCATGAAGAAACGAGTAGTTCCTAATATTTCTCAATTCATTATATGATATTATATTTTAAGATATTTCCATTCATTACATATTTGAATCACATTTATACTAATAGCCTATTACTATACGAGTTACATTCTCACTTGTTTTATATTATGACATTAAAATCTTCACTTATCGTATATTAAATTTCAAAATAATACTCTATCATGATCTCTTGCGTATCAAATAACTTCATTGTTTAATATCCTAGCAAATTGCATCATTAGCATATATGAAGTTATAATACTTCTTAACCCAATATTGTACAAGTTTTATAGTAAGAACGGAAAATAAAGCTTAAGTTAACTTTCACTATCTCCAAAGAGTAACCTTTTATGTTTGTCTTTTGACTAGATAGTCACCTATCCTTTATTAAATTAGCACGTATGAAATGATAGCAACTCCGACTATGGAACATACATTCTTCTTAGTACAACAATGACATATTAATTTATTATCATGTTATCAAACCATATAATTATAGAGTAAATCCATATATATTTAAAGATAGATATATCACACTTAAGTCATCAAACAGGTTATATTCCTTATAATGTACAATCTATTTCCTTACATGAAATCTCAACGTAGCTCATGCCTTTTTAATTGACAGTTTACTCAAATCACATTTTAAACTTACTATCAATTCGTATCTTCAAGACCTGTTAATAACTTTTACATGCCATTAACATGTACTAATAATTCCAGTGACACTTTTACAATAAATTTAAGCATACTAATAACTTGACAACTTTATAATTTCTGCAATTAAGGTGTCTGGTCATTTTTCATCTCAAGCATACTTTAATTTTTCAAATCTTTAAGCCTTGAAATCAACCCATTTAAACCATTAAAACTCAAATTAAATCAAGCTCAACCTCTATCTCGCCTAATTCATCCTACTTAAATTCACTGTTACTATTATACTTTCAAGAACTAGTGCTTCACTAACCCTATGACGTTTACAGATTATCAATTTCGTATACAAATTCAATATGTACAAAACTAATATCAATCATAAAAATTAACTAAACTTTGCTTCAAAATTATACTTAAAAATCAAACTGTTAATATAGTTCCCATACCGAAAAATTGAAGCTCGTAATACTCTCTCCATTCTGCCTCGCCGGAGTCTCGCCGGGGCTCCACCGGAGTTGCCCTGTCCACCTGTTGCCAGAGACGCGAGCATCCTTCCGGTAGCCTTCACGCGCCCCAACACCGTCGCGATCCACCGGAAAACACCCTGAAACGGACCGGCCACCCCATTTCTTTTTTTTCCGATCTCCTTCACGCCGGCGAGTGGGAAGAAACGGAGGGCGCAGAGAGAGGCGATACACCGTTGGGATGTCTCCGGTGGTGTCCGTGCCCCTAGCCGCCGTCGGAAACCGCCGGAAAGAAGAAAGAGAGAAGGCCACGGTGGTGGAAGGAACCGGGAGAACGACGCCAACAAAAAAAAGGACGACGGAGCTTGTAGGGGTGACCGGCGGTGGCAGCCGCACCGATCGCCGGCCAGAGCGCCGTTGATCGGCGCCAACGCCTCCCTCCGGCCTCCTTCCCTTCCTTCCCCGACCTCCCTCTTCTCTCTTCTCTCTCGTTTCTTTTTTTTTTATCTTAAGAATAATCATAATAATAATACTCATAATTTACTTAACAATTATTAACTTAAAACTCAAAAACAATACTCCCATCATAAACAATCCTTACAAATTGATACTATTTACCAACTAAAATCAAATCCAAATTTTTGGGGCGTTACACTGTCAATCTACACAAAACCAAAAAAGTTCGTTTTTTTTATGAACAACCTTGAAAAATATATAAATATATATAGAAAAAGCTCACTTCAAATCCGTTTTAAGGAAAAAGGCAAAAGACCCATGTCTGCAATCTCAGTTGTTTCTTCAATTCAACCCGTAGAATGAGGTAAAGGAGCTTTCTTGTTCTTGGATTTTCTCTCTCTCTCTCTAATTTATTTGCTGCAGTAGAATTCAGCTCCTCTGTATCTCTCTTATTGGTTCCTCTTTTCTTACCTGTCTTAGCAACTTGGTCTCATATTATGGGTAAAGTAAGGATCTTTCTACAGCTATCACTCATTGTTTTTCTTCCTCTAGTGGCTAGCTACCATCTCACAAAAGGTACCATTACTGGTTCATTGTTAATTCTGCTCTTTTCAGTTTTTGATGTCAGTGGTAGAATTTCAATTTTGGCTGGCCAATTTGGATTTTCTCGCAAAATTTTTGAATTTTGGATCAGTGGCCAACTAAAAATTTGCTATTTTTCCTAATTCACGTGTAGACATTTATTAGGAAGTTGTTGTTAATGTAATGGAAGTTGTTATGGAAATTGTGTTAAAAAGGCGAGCAGACAATAATATTCTACTTTTTGGCAAGTACAATTTGTCATCTAAAAGTTGAACAAAACTTTGATATGCAGCTTAGAGCTCATCCACACATAAGAATCTATACTAAATATAGTTAATACTATGAAGACATCATCAATGCAGCAATATTTGGTTCTCACATTGGCCAGGATTTACAACATTATTGCTTGCAAAAGATGCACAGATACACATGAACAGAAATGTCGTATGCATATCTGATAAATAAATGTGCATGTATTTGCACTATTCTGGGAAGTAGAATGTAATTGTAATCAGTAAATCTCTAATCTCAAGACTAAAAATTCTGCATTTTTAATCAACTGAAAACGTAATCATATAATGGAATATGATAACAGAACCTTACCTCTAAGCATATGGATATATGTTATAATTGGCTTCAGACGAACCAAATTAATTGAACATGCACTTTAAGTCAAAATCAAGTACAATACATAATGACAACATGACACTTAACCTCAAAAGTTAAATCAAATACGTTGCAGCATTTAACTCCAATAATTATGATGAAAAAGAACACATTATCAACTAAAATCAATTTGAAAAAGCAACAAAGAGGAAAATTACTCTCAAATCTTGTTGGCTTATAATAGGATCCTATCATCATTTCCCTTTGATGTATCTGCCTTCATCCACAATGGAAAACAAAATGAGTAAAAAGATATATAGGTAAATTCATTAAGTAGGTTCTTTTTCTTAATAAAAAAAATAACAAAAAAAAATTGATATAGAATAACATAATCTTTTCAGAAATTGATAAGATGTAGCAGAATAAAAGCAATATCAGTAGTTCACTCTGAAACAAGGTCTCTCTCACGTGAAGGGTATTTGTGTTTGGCTTCAGCTTCGCTAGATAAGTTTTTATTTGGATATCTTTGAACTGTAGACTTTGTTCATATATGGGCAATGATTTAGCATCCTGCATTTTGTCTATCGTTTCCATGTTACAGTGCATGTGCTGTTATATAGAAATTATACTTCTTTGGCATAAGAGAATATCAATTCTCTAACAAGCCCAGGCCTTGTAATCGATTGAAATTGAATAAATATTCATTAACTTTATTAACTTGTTTGAGAATTCCTGCTAATAGCACTTGCAATTGTTATGGCTAGCATATTAATTATTAGATAATGAGCCACTTATAATCTAATGTAAATTAAATATAAATTGAAGATTATTGACATTGAGATGTTTTATTTAGATGGAGATGTTAGATCAAGAAGTTTATTTAGATGGTAGTAACACTATTGAGGTTGAACATGATGGAGCAATTTGGTCTTCACAAGTTGAAGATTATTTTATAACATTAATGATTGAAGAAGTGAACAATGGAAATCGAAAACAACTACCCTCACTAAAAATGCATGGGCACGAATCAAATATCTTATGAAAAAAAAGACCAATCGAGAGTATAGTCTAATTCAATTTAAGAATAAGTTTAATAGTCTCAGAAGCCGATGGAAGCATTTCAATAATTTATTGAAAGAGACAGGAATTGGATACAACTCAATGACAGGTCAAGTTATTGCAAGTGATGATGTGTGGCAAAAATTATACAAGGTATATTTCTATATTAATAAATTTATTTATTAATTATTATACGTAATGTATAATTAATATTATGATTCATTTTTAGAATAATATATATACATATATATATTTTTTTCTTATAGGTGAATAAGATGGCAAGAAAATTTAGAAAATAAGGTTGTAAGGAATACGAAAAGTTGTGCATTATTTATGGTGATACAACTACTACCGGAGTTCATTCTCATCCTTCTACTAAAAGCCCTTCTATTAGTGAAGATGAAAATAATAATAAAGAATTTGAAAGTTCTGATGAAGAGGGTGAAAATACAAACAAAAAGAAAAGGTTGAAGAAAACAAGTGATGAAGGATCTAATAGTAAAAAAAAAAAGAGAACTGTTTCAAAATGCAATGGCTCAAACATTGATCAATATTGGAGAAAGTTCAAAGAAAAAAGAAGAATTTTTAGAGAAGCAAATGAATTCAGGAACAACATTCACCTCAGTTGATAATTCAGGTGGTAATTTTAGAACACAATCAAGTGATGATAAAAAATTAATCCTTAAATGTCTTGAAGCATTGCAAAACCTTGACGGAATAGATGGATTGTCTTTTGCAAAAGCTGTTAAACTTATCCATGATGATTCAATATGGAGGGAAATGTTTTTGGCCATGTCGGAAGAAAGAAAGAAAGATTGGGTTTTGAATATCCAAATTTGATTTCTTATTATTACCTTTTTGCATTCTTTTGGATTGTTATCTTATGAATTATTCTTTTGGTTTTTTATGTTTTGAGTTATACAAATTTATAATTTGATGTTGGATTTGTTTAATTGACATTGAAGATTTGGTTATTATTAGAAATAGTTGAAATATATTTCTTTTATTTTATTATTCACCTACATTATTTTTAATGATATTTTGGATCAATTATTTTTATTTTTGGCAGGAATATGGATTTGGATGATTTTTTTTCTGATTCTGATGAGGAAATCGAACAATTTTTGACTATATTTGTGAACTACAAGTACAATTTTATGTTCAATGATAAACCTAGATCTCAAAGAATTTCAAAATTGACAGGTCACGAATGGGTGGTTGAGGTATTAAATGGTCATCCAATGACATGCTATGATTTATTTCGGATGGATAAAAATATTTTTATTAGTTTATGTGAGGAATTAAAAGGTAGAACAACATTGAAAAATTCCAAGTTCTTAACAGTGCAAGAACAATTGGCAATTTTTCTTCTTATCATTTGTCAAAATGACCGACAAAGATTTGTAGCAGATCGTTTTCAACATTCAATAGACACGATCTCCAAACATTTTCGAAATGTGCTATATGCCATTTGTGCAATTGCTAAACATGTGATTGTTCCTCCATCGTTTGATGAAACACCTTCAGAGATAAAAAATAATCCGAAGTACTATCCATTTTTCAAGGTAATGAAAAGTTTTAATATGTTTTTTTATATAACTATAGTCTATTGCTTATTAATTGTTATTTTTATAACAGAATTATATCGGAGCTATAGATGGTACACATATTTCTGCACGAATTCCAGTCAGTCAACAAATTCCATAACGTGGGAAGAAAACAGTCCCTACGCAGAATATCGTGTGTGCTTGCTCATTTGATATGCGATTTACGTTCGTCATGACTGGTTGGGAAGGAACAGCAAATGATTCAAGAATTTTTTTAGAATATATTTCGAATCCAGCAAATAAATTTCCTATGCCAACGCGAGGTAAATATTATCTAGTTGATTCAGGGTATGCTAATATGCCTGGATTTCTTAGTCTGTACCGTGGAGAACGTTATCATTTACGTGATTATAGAGAAGGATCAAATCCACAAGGTCCAGAAGAATTATTTAATTATATGCATTCTTCATTACGCAATGTCATAGAACGTTGTTTTGGAGTTTTGAAGGCACGTTTTCCCATCCTTAGAGATATGCCCCTATATAACATAAAATGCAAAAATATATACCTCTTGCATGTTGTGTGATTCATAACTTTATTAGAATGAACGGAAGTATAGACTCTTTATTTGTAGAATATGCAAATGAAAGTATTGTTCTTGGAGATGATCAACAAAATAACGAAGCCAGTACTTTAGAGTTGCGGGAAACTGTGGACATAAATGCAAGTCAACTTCATCAAATGAACAATATTCGAGATGGAATAGCACAGAGATTGTGGTTGAATTATAATAATTGATATTTATATTATTTTTTTAAGAATTATTTATTTTTGTTGTTATGATGAATTCTTTTAATAGCAATAAATTTTAAGTTTTGAATTTTATTAAATATTTATTATCCAATATTAATAATTAGATGATATGTAATATTTATTTATGAATATTAGAAATATTATCATTAAAAATTATCATATATTTTTTTTAAATTTACAAAACAGTTTCTGAAAAACGAATACCGGAAACTAAAAATAGTTTTTGGATTTTAAAAAATAAAAAACGTTATCAAACGCACCCGTAGAGTTTTTGGTAAAAAAATTTAGATAAAAATCTATAGGTACTCTATTGAGTTTTGATGGAAAAAAAAACCCTTTGAAATTTTGGGCCAAAAAATTAGACAAAAATTAAAAAAAAAAACTCAAATGGACATTTTTTACTTTTTGCCTCAGTTTTTATAAAAAATTTAAAGTGGATATACTTTGTATTTTTGTCTCGATTTTTCACCAAAAACTCAAATGGGTACCCCTTTACCTTTTGTCTCAGTTTTTTAACAAAAATTTGAAGGGATATCCTTTTGTTTTTTGACTCAGTTTTTCATCCAAAACTCAAAAGGGGTATCATTTAGATTTTTTCCTTAATTTTTCAATAAAAACTCAAAGGAATACCACTTTACCTTTTCCTCAGTTTTTTCATACAAAATTTAAAAGGGGTATCCTTTGCCTTTTTGCCTTAATTTTTTAACAAAAACTCAAAATGGTATTTTTTTTAGGTATTCTTTAATTTTTTAAACAAAACTGAAGGGGTACCCCTTTGCTTT
This sequence comes from Excoecaria agallocha, assembly GCA_037975025.1. Classification (NCBI taxonomy): domain Eukaryota; kingdom Viridiplantae; phylum Streptophyta; class Magnoliopsida; order Malpighiales; family Euphorbiaceae; genus Excoecaria; species Excoecaria agallocha. The sequence goes on from CM075816.1 coordinate 21,134,308, forward strand.
TCAACAAAAAGTCAAAGAGGTAACAATTTGCTATTTACCTCAGTTTTTCATTTAAAACTAAAAAAGGGTACCCTTTAACTTTTTGCCTTAGTTTTTCAACAAAAACTCAGAGGGAAACCCTTTACCTTTTGCCTCAGTTTTTCACCCAAAACTTAAAGGGGGTACCTTTTGGCTTTTTACCTCAGTTTTTTTACAAAAGCTTAAAGCGGTACCCTTTTCATTTTTCCTTAGTTTTTCAATTAAAACTCAGAAAGGTACGCCTTTAATTTTTGCCTTGATATTTCAACAAAAGTTTAAAAAGGTACCCTTTTGTTTTCTGTCTCAGTTTTTTTACCAAAACTAAAGAGGATACCATTTGACTTTTTATCTTAGTTTTTCAACAAAAACTTAAAGGGGTACCCTTTTGCCTCGGTTTTTTATAAAAAACTCAAAGAGGGTAACATTTGACTTTTTGCCTCAGTTTGTCAACAAAAACTCAAAGGTGTACACCTTTACTTTTTGTCTCAGTTTTTCATCTTGTTTTTCAACGAAAACTCAAAGGGGTACTCTTTTACCTCAGTTTTTCATCTAAAATTTAAAAGGTAACATTTAGCTTTTTTCCTCAATTTTTAAACAAAAAGTCAAAGGGGTATCCCTTTGAATTTTTTCTCAGTTTTTTACCAAAAGTTTAAAGGGGTACCCCTTTGCATTTTTCCTCAGTTAATCAACAAAAAATTAAAGGGGTACAAATCAAAGGGGTATCCCTTTGCTTTTTGCTTCAAAATTTCAACAAATGTTCAAAGGGGTACCCATTTGCTTTTTGCCTCAGTTTTTCATCCAAAACTCAAAAGGGATATCTTTTGGTTTTTTTGCCTTAGTTTTTAACAAAAACTCAAAGGGATATCCCTTTGTCTTTTGACTAAATTTTTCATCCCAAACTTAAAGGGGTACTAATTGGCCTTTTACCTCAGTTTTTTAACAAAAACTCAAAGAGGTGTACCTTTGAATTTTTCCTCAGTTTACAAGCAAAAATAAAAAGGGTACCTCTTTGCTTTTAGCCTCAATTTTTCAACTAAAACTCAAAGGGGTAGCCGTTTGTCTTTTGCCTCAATTTTTCATCCAAAACTTAAAAGAAATGCCTTTTAGCTTTTTAAAAAAAACCTAAAGGTGTACACCTTTGCTTTTTGCTTCAGTTTTTCATCCAAAACACAAATGGGGTACCCTATTGTTTTTCCCTCTGTTTTTTAACGAAAATTCAAAGGGTACCACTTTGCCTTTTACCTTAGTTTTTCATCCAAAATTTAAAGGGGGTACCCTTCGACTTTTTACCTCAATTTTTTAACAAAAACTCAAAGGGGTACCCACTTGAATTTTTTTTCCAGTTTTTCAAACAAAAACTCAAAAGGGCACCCCTTGGCTTTTTGTCTCAGTTTTTCATTTAAAACTCAAAATGAATAACATTTAGCTTTTTACATCATTTTTTCAACAAAAACTCAAAGGAGATACCCCTTTGCCTTTTTTAGTTTTTCATCCAAAACTTAAAGGGGGTATCCTTTGGCCTTTTACGTAAATTATTCAAAGAAAACTCAAAGGGATACCCCTTTGAATTTTTCTCAGTTTTTGAACCAAACTCAAATGGGTACCCCTTTACTTTTTGCCTCAGTTTTTCATCCAAAAATCAAAGGGGGTACTCCTTAGCTTTTTGGATCAGTTTTTCAACAAAAACTCAAAGGGGTACCCCTTTGCTTTTTGCCTCAATTTTTCATCCAAAACTCAAAGGGGGTATCCTTTGAATTTTTGCCTCATTCTTTCAACAAAAACTCAAAGGGTATCCCTTTGCTTTCTAGCTCAGTTTTGCATCTAAAACTCAAAAGGGGTACCCTTTGGCTTTTTGCCTTAGTTTTTCAATAAAAACTCAAAAGGGTACTCTTTTGCCTTTTACCTCAGTTTTTCATACAAAACTCAAAAAGGGTACCATTTGGCTTTTTGCCTCAATTTTTATATGAAAACTCAAATGGGTACCCTTTTGCCATTTTCCTGAGTTTTTCATATAAAACTTAAAAAGGGTACCCTTTGACTTTTTGCCTTAATTTTTCAACAAAAGCTCAAAAGGGTATGTCTTTGCATTTTTTCTTAGTTTTTTAGGCAAAAATAAATGGGGTATCCTTTTGCCTCTCACCTCAATTTTTCAACAAAAATTTAAAGGGGTACTCATTTGCCTTTTGTCTCAGTTTTTCAACCAAAACTTAAAGGGGATGCCCTTATAATTTTTGCCTCAGTTTCTTAAAAAAAATTAAAGTGGTACACCTTCGCATTTTTCCCCAATTTTTTATCCAAAAATCAAAGGGTTCCCCTTTGAGTTTTAACATAGCATTTCAACAAAAAGTCAAAGGGGTACTCTATTGCTTTTTGCCTTAGTTTTTCAATAAAAACTCAAAGGGGTACTGATTGCTTTTTGACTCAATATTTCAATAATAACTCAAAGGTGCACCAATTTGCTTTTTTCCTCAGTTTTTAATCCAAAACTCGAAGGGGGTACCTTTTGGGTTTTTGTCGCAGTTTTTCCTCGTAAACTTAAAAGGGTATCCCCTTGCCTTTTCTCTCAGTTTTTCATCCAAAACTTAACGGGGGGTATGCTTTGCCTTTTTGCCTCAGTTTTTCAACCAAAGTTCAAGGGAGCACCCCTTTGTATTTTTTCTCAAATTTTCCACAAAAAATCAAAGGGGTCCTTTGGTATATGACTCTATATCTAAATAAAAATTTAAAGAGGTACCATTTTTCTTTTTGCCTTAGTTTTTCAATCAAAACTTAAAGAGGTGCCCTTTTACTTTTTACCTCAGTTTTTAATTCAAAACTCAAAAGGGCACCCTTTGGCTTTTTACCTCAGTTTTTCAACAAAAGCTCAAAGGAGTACCCCCTTACCTTTTGCCTCAGTTTTTCATCCAAAATTCAAAAGGGGTACCCATTTGCTTTTTGCCTCAGTTTTTCAATAAAAAATCAAAGGGCTACCCCTTTTCTTTTTACCTAAGTTTTTCATCAAAAACTAAAATGGTGTACGCTTTGAATTTTTTTCCAAGTTTTTCAACAAAAACTCAAAGGGGTACCCCTTTGCTTTTGCCTCAGTTTTTAAACAAAAATTCAAAGGGACACCCCTTTACTTTTTGCCTTAGCTTTTCATCCAAAACTCAAAGGGGGTACATTATATATTTTCGCATTAGTTTTTCAATAAAAACTCAAAGAGTTACCCCTTTGCCTTTTACCTCAGTTTTTCATCCAAAACTTAAAATGGGTACCTTATGGCTTTTTGCCTTAGTTTTTCATAAAAAAACTTAAAGGGGGTACCCTTTGACTTTTTTACCTCAATTTTTCAACAAAAGCTTAAAGGGGTGTCCCTTTACTTTTTGGCTCAGTTTTTCATCCAAAACTCAAAGGGGGTACCTGTTTGTATTTTGCCTCAATTTTTCAAGAAAAATTCAAAGGAGTACCCCTTTGTTTTTTGCCTAAATTTTTTATCCAAAACTCAAGAGGGGTACTTTTTAGCTCTCTGCCTCAGGTTTTAAACAAAAACTCAAAGGAGTATCCCTTTACCTTTTGCCTCAGTTTTTCAACAAAAATTCAAAAGGGCACCTCTTTGATTTTTGCATATGTTTTTCATCCAAAACTCAAATGAAGTACCCTTTTGCTTTTTGCCTCAAATTTTCAATAAAAACTCAAAGGGGTACCCCTCAACCTTTTGCCTCAGTTTTTTGTCCAAAACTCCAAGGGGGTACCCTTTGGCTTTTTGCCTCAGTCTTTCAAGAAAAACTCAAAGGGGTACTCCTTTGCCTTTTGCCTCAATTTTTAAACAAAAATTCAAATGGGCACCCCTTTACTTTTTGCCTCAGTTTTTCATCCAAAACTCAAAGGGGTTACCCTTTTGCTTCTTGCCTTAATTTTTTAACAAAAACTCAAAGGGGTACCCCTTTGCCATTTGCCTTAGTTTTTCATCCAAAACTTAAAGGGGGCACTCTTTGGGTTTTTGCTTCAGTTTTTCAATAAAAACTCAAAGGGGTAACCCTTTGTAATTTTTCTCAGTTTTTAAGCCAAAACTCAAAGGTTAACCCTTTGTTTTTTGACTCAGTATTTAAACAAAAAGTCAAAGGGGTACCCCTTTACTTTTGGCCTTAATTTTTCTTTCAAAACACAAAGGGGTATCATTTGGCTTTTTGCCTCAGTTTTTGAAAAAAAAAACTCAAAGGGAAACCCCTTGTTTTTTTCCTTAAATTTTCACCCAAAACATAAAAGGGGTACCTTTGACTTTTTGCAAAAGCTTTTAAACAGGTTCTCAAAGAAATACCTTTCTGCATTTTTTCAACCCAAGCTCAAAGGGGTACCCCTTAGCTTTTTGCTCAGTATTTCAACAAAAGTTTAAAGGGGTACTCATTTGCTTTTTGCGTTAATTTTTCATCCAAAACTCAAATGGGGTATTACTCTCACACTCGTTTTCTCCCACTTTGCTTACTCCAATCAAAGAGTAGAGGTCTTGAGAGTCTTCTAGGGAGATAGAATTCCACCTAGGATGCTTGAATTTGGGTGAGGAAGAGAGAGAAAGATTGAAGAAATTTAAGAGAGAGAATGGCAATGGTGTTTCAGCCAAAGGAAGAAGAAGAGAGGGCTGAGAAGATAAGTATGGGACACCCAAAAAATCTGCTTCACTTGGGTTTTATAGGGGCTGAATGGTTTGGGCTTTGGTTCAACCAAGGCCCACTCACTTAAGGCCTAAAAGCCTAATTTAAGCCCATTATGCCATTTTCCTATAACTCTCTCACTTTTCAAATTCAAATCATCCCAAATTCGATTTCATCATTTTTATCATGTCAAAAATAGGCTGTACACAAAATTTCAGTTCAATTGGAGTCCTTTTTTGGTCCAATTCAATCAGATCAATCCGATTTGATAATTATTGATATCACTAAAAATTTAACTTTTTACAACCAGAATATTTTACACATCATTTTAGCAAGATCTGAAATTTTTAGCAATTTTTAGAACTCATTTGCTATTTTTAAAGACTCGATCAAATCTAGGTCAACCTAGTTAACCTTTGAACCGAACCGCTTCGTTTTTCATATTTTTTTACTTTTGGAGGCCTATTTGACCTCAATTTCACTTCAAATTTCAATTTCAGACTAACCGTGATAAATATTTTTTGATAATAAAATAAAGTATTTTTCATCTCCGAGTGTACTTGTCACTCTCAGAAGCACTGTTCATTATCGAAAAATATTATTCAAGGCTGACCTGATGTTAAAGCCATTACATACGCCTTTGCATTTTTCCTCGATTTTTTAACAAAAACTCAAAAGAGTACCCCTTTGATTTTTACCTCAGTATTTCAACAAAATTTTAAAGCTTTACCCATTTGCTTTTTGCCATAATTTTTCATCAAAAAGTCAAAGGGGGTACCGTTTGAATTTCTACCTCAGTTTTTTAACAAAAACCTTAATTTTTCATCCAACACTCAAATGGAGTATCCTTTAGCTTTTTGCCTCTGTTTTTCATCCAAAACTCAAAAGGGGTACCCTTTGGCTTTTTGCCTCAATTATTCAACAAAAATTCACATTGGTAGCCCCTTTTTTTGCCTCAACTTTTGATCCAAAATTCAAAGGAGGTACCCTTTAATTTTTTGCCTCAGTTTTTTATCCAAAACTAAAAGGGAAACCTCTTTGCCTTTTACCTTAGTTTTTTATCCAAAACTTAAAGAGTGTACCATTTGGCTTTTTGCCTCAGTTTTTAAACAAAAAATCAAAGTGGGAACCCTTTGGTTTTTTGCCTCAATTTTTCAAAAAAATAAAAATAAAGGGGTATCCCTTTGCTTTTTGCCTCAGTTATTCATCCAAAATTAAAAGGGGATACCCTTTGACTTTTTCCATAATTTTTCGACAAAAACTCAAAAGGGTATACTTTTTCCTTTTGCCTCAGTTTTTCATCCAAAATTTAAAGAAGGTACCCTTTGTCTTTTTGCCTTAGTTTTTTTAACAAAAACTCAAAGGGGTATACCTTTAAATTTTTTCTCATTTTTTTAACCAAAGCTCAAAGGATACCCTTTGCTTTTTGACTCAATAATTCAACAAAAATTATAAGGGGTACCCCTTTGCATTTTGCCTGAATTTTTCGTGCAAAATTCAAATGGGGTACCGTTTGGTTTTTTGCCTCAATTTTTCAACAAAAACTCAAAGTGGTACCCCTTTACCTTTTACCTCAGTTTTCACTCAAAACTTAAAAGGTGTACCTTTTGAAATTTTGGCTCAGTTTTTCAGCAACAGCTCAAAGCCGTACCCCTTTACATTTTTCCTCAGTTTTTCAACCAAAACTCAAAGGGATACCCTTTGCTTTTTACCTCAGTATTTCAACAAAAGTTCGAAGGGGTACCCTTTGATTTTTAACTCAGTTTTTCATACAAAACTCAAAGAGGGTATCCTTTGGCATTTTGCCTTAGTTTCTCAACAAAAACTCGTTGGGGCACCCCTTTACTTTTTGTCGCAATTTTCATCCAAAACTCAAAAGAGGTACCCTTAGGATTTTTGCCTTAGTTTTACAAAAAAAACTCAAAGGGGTACCCCTTTGCCTTTTGCCTTAATTTAAAAAAAAAAATTCAAAGGGGTACCCCTTTACTTTTTTTCTTAATTTTTAATCCAAAACTCAAAGGGGGTACATTTGGTTTTTTGCCTCAGTTTTTTAACAAAAACTCAAAAGGATACCACTATGCCATTTGCCTCAGTTTTTCATTCAAAACTCAATAGGGTACCCTTTGGCTTTTTACCTCAGTTTTTCAACAAAGACTCAAAGGAGTATCCATTTGTCTTTTATCTCAGTTTTTCACCCAAAACTTAAAAGGGATACCCTTTGGCTTTCTGCCTCCGTTTTTCAAAAAAAAGCTTAGAAGGGTACCCTTTTGTCTTTTGCCTCATTTTTTAAATAAAAACTCAAAAGGGTACCTTTTTGCTATTTGTCGCAGTTTTTCATCCAAAACTCAAAGGGGGTACCCTTAGAATTTTTACATCAGTTTTATAACAAAAACTCAAAGAGGTACCTCTTTGCTTTTTGCCTTAATTTTTAAAAAAAAAAATTCAAAGGGGTACTCCTTTGCTTTTTGCCTCAATTTTTAATCCAAAACTCAAAGGGGGTACCTTTTGGATTTTTGCTTTAGTTTTTTAACAAAAACTCAAAGGGGTACCACTTTACTTTTTGCTCAATTTTTCATCCAAAACTCAATGGGGTACCCATTGCCTTTTTGCCTCAGTTTTTTAACAAAGATTCAAATGAGTACCCATTTGTCTTTTACCTCAGTTTTTTACCGAAAGCTTAAAAGGGGTGCCCTTTGGCTTTCTGCCTCAGTTTTTCAACAAAAATTTAGAAGGGTATCCCTTTGCTTTTTGATTTAGTTTTTCATCCAAAACTTAATAGGGGTACCATTTCGCTTTTTGCCTCAGTTTTTAACAAAAACTCCAATGGGTATCCCTTTGCCTTTTGCCTCAGTTTAAAAAAAATAATTCAAAAGGGTATCCCTTTACTTTTTGCCTCAATTTTTCATCCAAAATTCAAAAGGGGTATCCTTTGACTTTTTGCCACAGTTTTTCAACAAAAACTCAAAGGGGTACCCCTTTGCCTTTTACCTTAATTTTTCATCCAAAACTTAAAACGGGTACCCTTTGGCTTTTTGTCTCAATTTTTAGACAAAAACTCAAAAGGGAACCTTTTGATTTTTGCCGCAATTTTTCATCTAAAACACAAAAAGGATACCATTTGGCTTTTCGCCTCAGTTTTTCAACAAAAGCTTAAAGGGGTTCCTGTTTGCCTTTTGCCTCAGTTTTTAAACAAAAATTCAAAAGGGTACCCCTTTACTTTTTAGCTCAGTTTTTCATTCAAAACTCAAAGGTGGTACCATTTGATTTTTTGCCTCAGTTTTTCAACAAAAACTCAAAGATGTATCCCTTTTCCTTTCACTTCAGTTTTTCATCCAAAACTCAAGGGGGTACCATTTGGCTTTTTACCTCAGTTTTTCAACAAAACTCAAAGGGTACCCCCTTTTCCTTTTGCCTCAATTTTTCACCAAAAACTTAGAAGGGGTATCATTTGGTATTTTTCCTCAGTTTTTCAACAAAAGTTCAAAGGAGTACCTCTTTGCATTTTTTTCTCAGTTTTTCAACCAAAACTGAGAAGGGTACCATTTTTCTTTTTACCTCAGTATTTCGACAAAAGTTCAAAGGGTTAGCTATTTGCATTTTTACTCAATTTTTTAACCAAAACTCAAAAAAGTTCACCTTTACTTTTTGTCTCAGTATTTCAACAAAAGTTCAAAGATGTACCCCTTTATTTTTTGCCTCAATTTTTCATCCAAAAATAAAGAAGGGTACCCTTTGGTTTTATACCTTAGTTTTTCAACAAAAGTTCAAAGGGGTACTCTTTTGCCTTTTTCTCAATTTTTTATCCAAAACTTAGAGAAGATACCCTTTGTCTTTTTGTCTCAATTTTTAAACAAAAACTCAAATGAGTACCTATTTGAGTTTAAACAAAAAGAATTTAAATATCTTTTTGAATTTTTTGACAAAAAATAAATGGGTACCTATTGGAGTCTTGAAGAAAAAATTTAAATAAGAACTCGCAAGGTTTGAATTTTGAGAGAAGAATTAAGACAAAAGGCAAATGAATTTCGCTTGGAGTTTTGGAAAAATTTTTAGACAAAAGGTAAAAGGGCATCTCTTAGAGTTTTAAAAGAAAAATTTAGATCACAAGTAAAGAAAAACCCCTTTGAATTTTGAAAGGAAAAAATTTAAACAAAAAGCAAATTACTCTAAATTTTTGATAAAAAAAATTAGATAAAATGTAAAAGATATTTCTTTGAGTTTCAAAAAAAAAATTCGATAAAAAACAAAGAGCTATCCTTTAAAATTTTCCATTGAAATTTTAAATGAAAAAATTTAAAGAAAAAGCAAAAAGATAACATTTTGAGTTTTACAAAAAACAAATAATCAAAAATTTAAAAAGGTACCGCTTTAAATTTTGAGAAAAGAATTTTAATAAAAATTAAAGAGATAATCATTGAAATTTTGAACGGAAATATTTAGAAAGAAATCAAAAGATTATGCCTTTAAAGTTTTGCAAAAATTTTAGATAAGAAGCAAAGAATAACCATTTAATTTTTGGAATAAAATTTAAACAAAAAATAAAAAACCGAATACTCTTTGAATTTTGATCAAAAAAATTTTAAAAAATATATATATGACTTAAGTTTTTGAGAAAAAATTTAGAATAAAAAAATTTAACATAAACTTACGACAAAAAACAAAAGAATATCCCCTAAAATTTTGTACTTTATACAATATAGGTGAGCATGGACCAGTTAAACGATCCATCAACAATTTTATTAAACCAATTCATTAATTTCGGTTAACCATTCTATCGGTTACGATTTTTAATACCGTTTTTCGGATCAGTTTATCAGTTAACCACTAAAAAATTTTAATATATAAATTTAATAAATTATACAATTTGTAATATTATTTTAATAGTTAAAAATGCTTTAGAAATGAAAAAATACAAATTAAATACAATATCCATGAAAAGAATCAAAATAAAAATAAAATTTTCATAATTAATTATAATAATTAAATATATTTAATATGAAACTAACAACAGAGTGTTAATAATAATAATAAGAAGAAGATAATTTTAATGTTTATTTACTAAAAATATATATTTTAATAATATTTTACAAAGTTATACATTATAATATTTATAAATTACACAAATATTAAAAAATATAAGTGTAAAATTTAAATTATAATTTATAAAATATATATATATATATATAATCAATTCGGTTTCGAATCGGTTAACCCTCGATTTTTAAAAGTAAAAATCGTAAACATAAAATTTCGGTTTGATTCACTTAAAAATTAATTTGATCTCGAATCAATTTTTGATTACCCAAAATTTTAATTTTTTTTGCCCACCCCTATTAGACAATATATATACACACACTTCGCTGTTGAGCATTTCTATTTTTTCAAAAAAAAAAAAAAAAAAAAGAAAGAATGAAAATTATATTATACGATAGTCTATAAAGGTAAATCCTACAGAAATAAATTTATGAATAGTTGGGATTGTATGTTTTTAAATGACAATTCTAGTTTGAACAATTTGAATCAAATATAATTACTGCTTATTCAAAAAATAAACTCGACATAACAAAATTTTATAAACTTCTTTTTGCTGAAATAATAACAACGGATTGGCCCATAGCCAATCTCATGCACCGGTCTAAGAAAAAATTTTCCAAATTTTATACGCATTTTAATTTTATAAACTACTTCAAATTCCTTCAACACATCATCCATGGAATACAATATCTGATTAATTCATATTATATGCAACAACAAAGTTGAATTTAGAGAACCACTAAATTGAATAGAGCAAGAAACTATAATGATATTTTGTGTTATACAGATCCATTTGCCGGCTGCCGGAAAACTCGTTCTTCTGTTAAATGCTAATCGGAACGATCAACTCCAGTTATGATGACTTTAACAAACCAGAAATTCAAAATTGTTGGTATTGTTACCGTGGCGTAGCTCCAGTTTTAACAAAGTATATTTAAGATGATTGCAATATCTTCTTATAATCCTGGAATGTCCCATGGAAAGGTGTCACCCTTCCTTCTGATACCACCCACAGCTCCTCTACACTTCCAGATATTAGATGCTCATCGTGACTAACCTGCAACCAAAAATGCCCAAAAACTCGTTGATCACTCGCTTGTTTTGACAAGATCAAATCGGAAGGTGAAAATCATTCAAGCAAAAGGAGTTATACCATGAGAATCCCTCCTTGAAACAAGACAAGACCTTGGATTAGTGCCTCCACAGCATCCAAATCCTGCATTTTAAAATCCGTTTGCGTGTCAAAGGGCAATAATGTCATAACAGAGTAATAAAAGCTGCTTCAACAGGCTACAGATAATCAACCACAAATAAAACAACACAAGATTGCCCACTTGTTTAGAACCTAACACGGGCCAATACCAAAGATAATATAGCATCTGCATAATGTAAAGTGTTAAAAAGACATCATCTGGTCTCATGAATTGCTCATGAGACTCCTAGACTTCCTCCCAAATTTATCTCTTAAGCTCCCCCTTGAGAAACTGTTCATTGCCTCAAATCTTACGGATGGACAAGAAAATGTCATAAAACAAACATTTTATTGATCTCATGCTCCAAATGATCTATCTGCATGATTGTACTGTGGTACGTGAATCTTCAGGAACAAATAAAGGAAGCCTCATATTAATGCAGTTTACTTGAGTTAAAAACAACGCTTCCTTGACAATCATACCACTCATATAAAATCCTTCTAGAAAACAGAATGACAAGTCAACTGAGTTTATACAACAAATATGTGAAAATCAAAACAGAATCAGTGGTCTTTTGCTGCAAAAGCTCATTGAAAAAGGTGGAACTAACATCCTTAAAGATGTTATGGGCAAAAAAAGAAAAAGCCATCCTTAAAAATATTTGATGTAAATTGAAAAGTCAGAATATAACTTAACAGAAAGATAACAACTTACCAGATGATTGGAGGGCTCATCAAGCAATATTATATGTGGCTTTTTGAATGTTATCTTAGCAAATGCAACCCTGCTTTTCTGACCACCTATGTACAATTCAAAACATATAAACCTGAGAAAAACATCACTTGAGAGAACTTAACAATCAAAACCGTGATTAGCTCCGTGATGGCCACTAATAAGCATTGGTTTATCCATTTGTCATACCAAGCCTTCAACTCAAGTTACAGAACCAATCAGTAAATTTCAGGTCTAACCTCAGTAGTGGAGGATCAATTTAGATCTTCATTATATAACATAAATATAGGAAAGAAACATACCAGATAATGTGTACATTGGTTGAAGAGCAAGGTTCCCAGTTACACCAAAAGAACCCAAATGAGCACGGAGCTTTTGTTCAGGCACTCCCTACAAGAAGGAATTCAAGCTTTTACAATCTTCTACTTCTGTGAGATATGGTTAGTCCCAGCCATGAACCATCCTCCTTGGAATTGTCAACGGCTTGAAAATTGTAAAAGATCTTTTACATTTTTTTTCCCAGAAAAGAAAAGAGAAGAGAGAATTCCTATCACTAGAAAGTAAAATGACATTCTTTGTTTCACTGTGACTATGACCAGGTTGGAAATGCTATATATCACTCAAGAAAGCTCTTCCTTTGGCATTCCAAAACAAATATGCTCAATTTGAAGAAGGAAGGATAAAGATCCAAAGATCTTAGCATATCTGTTCACTATTCTCACAAGAACTCAAAGTCCCAGCAATTCTCAGCAAACAATAAGCTAAAAAGAAATTTGAGTGGTCCAAAAATAAGTCAGAAAGAATTATCTAATTCGCGAAGTAAGCACTCACAGGGAAGCAGCGCATCATATATAGGAGGGGGTTCGAAGAGAGGTCAAGTCCATCAACGTGATGCTGACTAAACACAGCAATGCGAACCTGCAAAGCGGATAAGACAAGACTCATTGAATTCGGACACAGAAAGCAAAATTTAAGTTTGATATGGTATTTTAAGTGGCATAACACAATTTCAACAAAGAATTGGTAAACAACTATGAAACTAATTCCGACATCCTCTACTTCACCAAACAGAGTAAAGAGATGTTTTCTGTCTCAACATTTATTTTTCCCCTGGAACAAGACTAGTTTTACACCCAGACATAATCTAAAACGACAAACTCCTAAATGTGTGAAGTACATACAAGTATTGAGTGAAGTTGTTATCCAATTTAGGAGGAATCATGAAAAGAAAGAAAGATACCTTTGCTGAACGAAAAACTGTACCAGAGCTTGGTTGTAGTTCTCCTGCTATTAGCTTAAGTATTGTTGATTTGCCAATGCCATTTGGCCCAACCACTGTAATAAGGAAGAAGCATCTCTCAGATATCAATACATCTATTTGTCTAATTTATATATTGTTCCCAATAATGCTAATTGAAGTAAACTGTAAGATTCATGCTATGTTATTATGTTAACAATTTACAGGCAGAAAAGCAGAAAGTTCTATATAGACAACCATACTTGCAATGCGGCTGTCCAGATCTATGCCAAAATTCAAGTTCTTAAATAGTAAGGGGCCCCCAGGATAACCAAACGAAGCATCACTGCAAGTGTTTGCTAATGTTTAGTGAGCTTTTGATGCTAGTGTAACATATTACAGCAAAGAAATAAGGAAATTAATGTTTCTAAATTTCAAATCCACTGGAATAATTAACTAAATGTCATTATCCCAAAGAAAAGCTAAGATAAATCTAGCATTTCAAGGTTTTTTTTATTTATTTTTTTTTTCCAAAGTGGGAAGTGAAGCACCCAGTTAAAATCCAATATTTGCTACAACAGCCACAAATCAAACCTGAAACTTATTATGGGGGGGCCCGGTCTATCATCTGGAGTAGGAAACTCAAATTTGTAGCTGTGCACAGAATGAGGCAAAAAACAGCAAAAAGACACAAAGTAAGTTGAGGTACAAGGGAAACTTAGGAAGAATGTTCATGTGACATTGAAATTCCGCTAGAGTCATAGAAAAGGGAAATGCATACTCTGGGTCATTAATAATCTCATCTACACGACCCATTCGCTCCAGTGCCTGAAAAATTTCAGGGGAAGAATGAGCAGAGTGTGCCAAGTAAATGAAGCAATGAAGGTTTAACATCTTGAATATAGGATTATCCAAGATTATATATAATAATCACCTTGATTCTTGACTGGACAAGAGAGGCCCTCTTAGCATTATAGCGAAATTTGTCAATGAAGGTCTGCAAAAAGGAATGAACAACGATTATGTAAATTTAGTCCAAAAAGATATCTATCATTAAGAAATTTTGACACAACAACAAATTACGTGCCAAGCTAGCCAAGTCAAAAGCTTAGTCAGAGGCACCAAGTGTAAATAAAGAGCAAAGGAAAAAAAAACAAAAGTTGAGATGTGATCAATAGACAGCAATTAATCAGGAGTTTGCTTGGTATGGTACCTTGAGTTGGTGACACACAGCTGTATTTTCAGGACATGATAAATAAAATGATGACTAGATCTAATAAAAAAAACTATTAAATGGAACAACCAGAATGGTGTGCCCAACCGCAGGTGTCTTGCTCAATTAAAACAGAGTAAGGAAATAATGTCATATAAAGCTTCACACGGAAACATCTAAAGCAAAGTGGATAAAACACAACATGTGCTCAACTACTGTCATTAAAACATGAATGGGCATAAAAAAAACAAAGAAACGAAAAAGCTAGTGAAGTACAACAACAAACGAAACATTATGTGCATCATTGCATTTCAGATAAAAGAGACCTGCATATGTGATCTTGCTTTCTCATTTGCCTCAAGTGCTTTCTGTTGGTTCTTGATTTGTTCCTCTCGTGTCTTCTCGAATGTATCATAATCACCCTTGTAAGCAGTCAACTTTTGCCCATGTAAATGGAGAATATCTGTGACTACCTGAGATACAAAATCGAAGTTATAGAAGAGGAAAAAAAATAATAAAAAAAAAAAAAGTAAAAGAATGTCATGATAACCTAGACTTTATAATATGAAGACAGTGTGAGTGTTACCGTGTTCAAAAATTCTCTAGCATGAGAAACAACTATAAATGTTTTTGGCCATTTCACCAGGTAACTTTCCAGCCACAGGACAGCATGAAGATCAAGATGGTTCTGCAGAAAGGATTACAAAATTATGAAACAAGACATACTAATGACATACAAATCTTGAACAGCGAGAAAGCTAATCCACACCGTAGGCTCATCAAGTAGCAGTAAGTCAGGCTCTATAAACAGAGCACGAGCAAGAGCTATTCTCATTCGCCATCCTCCAGAAACAGTTTTAGTTGCCCTCTTCTGCATTTCTGGAGAAAAACTGAGCCCCTGCACGTATTCATGGGATAATTAGAAAAAATTTTGAAGAGATAAACCATTTCAATTGCTCGCATTGAACTGAACTGTTTCAAAAATCAGTTCATATACAGGTTTTAGTACTCTAGCAGCTACTTTTGTCAAGTGGACCACCTCTCCTATCTTAGACCTTGTTCACTGTTTACACAATTCTTGTGCAGCCAACCTTTCTGAAGTTGAGTTCAAGCTCTAGGTCAGCTCAGAGCCATTAATGCTACAAAAGAATGAATAGAGAACTGACCGCAAGAATGGAAGCAGCACGTGCTTCAGCAGAATATGCATCAATGAACTCAAGCCTTTTGTATATTTCCTCAAGCCTTTGTGAGGCTCCATCTTTTTCAACTGCCCTGTTCTGATTCTCCTTAGTTTCTCCATCAAATTCCAAATCTCTCTTCAGGAAAATTAGCAACAATATTTTAGCAACACTACAGGACTGATGACACCAAATGCAACAAATAGTTATAAGTCACTCCAAAATAAAACATAGAAACTCACCTGTTGAGCAAGCAGACAAGCTTCTTCTTCCAAAAGTTGGGTTCTTTCAATATCAGAGTTCAAAACACATTGCAAGGCTGATGTGTCATCCCCAACCACTTCTTGCTCAACATGTAAGATTTGGCAGTTTTGGGGAATACCATCAATAGCATGCAGAGCCATGTGCCTAAGGAAAGTTGTTTTCCCAGTACCATTTCTTCCAACAAGGCCTGCAAGCAAAATTGGACAGGGAACAAATGTTACTTGAACAGATTATTTTTTTCTCAAATTCTTCCTTGTCTCCTTTTGGAACAAAAAAATATCTCATTTTGAAGCTGACAAAAAAGCTAACCGTAATGCCTTCCAAAAGAAAGTGTGACTGTTCCATCTACTATGAGATCACGACCACCCACAGAGATATTGAAGTTCTCCATATGGATATCCTTGACAGCTGGTCCACCGCCACTGTCATGATTCACACATACAACAGGCATTCCAGCTTTAACTGCTTCCATTTCTGCTAGATGCACTTGATATTGTGCCTATTTAACGTAAATTATCGTAATGAGAACAAAATATGTAAAATAAAGCTAACAGGAAGGATCATACATTATGCATTAATAGTGGTCTGGCTTAATGCATTGCCAACACAATTTAATGTGTGATCCAAATTGCTAATGAATGAAATTACAACAATACCAAAAATATTCCTTAGATGGAAGAAACAGCAGCCAGTACTAGAAAATGATAAAATACAAATAGGCAAAAAGTCCGGCAACACTGTTTCAAACACAACTAGAATGGCGTTATTTTAGAATAAGGTGAAAAGATTTTACCTCTCGTTGGCGCTCCTCCTTCCTCTTTCTCCTTTCTAACTTTGCACGGTCTCGCTCAGTAAGTAAAGGTCCATCAGTCACCTCAGGCTTCTTTTTTGGAACCTCCTCATCCATTCCATCATTCATTCTTAGAGGAGTCGTAAGGCTCCGCATAGTTGGTTTTGCTTTAACCAAGCCATGCTTTCCAAATTTTTCTGATAGCTTGCCACAAACCTATCGCATTGAACAAAGGTTAAGAAAGAGCAATGTTAAGAGGAAATTTGCAATGGTGTATCCACTTCTACATAAAGCAAAGGCATCTACCAATATATAGCTTAATAATTGTTGATGTCGAATCATAAGAAAATGAAAATCACTAAAATATTTTCATTTCTTCAAATTTTCACAGCTGGCGAACAAAGAAATAGGCAAGAACTACGTTAGTTAGCTCCAACAAGCTAAACCAACAAAGAAGCGCGCAATTCCCTCATTAAAAAACAATATCCAACGAAACATATAAGCAACTGCACTCGCATTCTACGACAGAAAAATTGAGCGGCAAAGATAAAGAAATGAAGAAGCAACAATTCAAAGCTATTTACCAGCTGGCATTCAGCTAAGTCGGAGACGCAGCCGGCGCCAACGAGAAGTTCACCAACAGCTTCGAAAGCACCCTTACCTTCCTCGCCAAAATCAAAGTCCTCATCGGCGAGGACGTTGATGATGCAATCGACGATTGGCTGATCCACGTCCTGGAGGCGGCGGCCCAGCACCTCATGCACCACTGAGCTGGCCACTTCCGTCATGGCCAAGTTCTCGAAACAAAGAAGAATAAGAATACTCCGAAGGTTCTTCCCGCAGCGATAGAAAGATCGGCGCAACTGCGAACTGCTAAGAGGAAAGTTACAGAGCCGTTTTGCTCTGTGGGTGGGAGAGCGCAGAAGCAAATAAAACGACAGCGTTCTGCACAGATCAAATGATATTTGCGTTCCGGGCCTGTTCGCGATTTCATGGGCTTAACAGAGATTAATTTTCTATCGGGCTCTATACATTTTTGGTACAAATAAAACCAAGCCCAAAGTTGGGAAAGGCTTAGAGAGGCCCAAATAAGTATTACATGAAGTCCTATGCAAAATCGAGGCCTTCCCCATTTTCCTTGAAGATTCCCATAACTTTTTACAAATGGCACAAATTTCGAGGCTTATAAAATAAATTATTGAACATAGACGTGATTAGAAGGTATCCCATGTTCATGAAATTGATCCAGTTTAACTTAATTTGAGCAGACATTGGAGTCTGTGATTAATTAAGAATTAATACAACTTGAGAATTAGGATTAGAAAGCATGTGATTCTTATTCTTTTAATTTTTGATTTTCTACTTTTCTTTAGTGCTTCTGCTTCCTTGTCCACTTGTCATATGCTAATAATTAATAGCATACTATAATAATAAACATGCGATTCCCTGGCCAATGACCACGTGACAGCAGGATAATTTCACCAACTACAATCAATCAGTAGTGTAGTAGCCACAGCTTTTCAATCATCTTCCTGTTGCAAGCTAGTTTCGCTTTCTCAAGAGGTAAGCTCAGTTTACAGATATTAAGAATCTTTGGTCTGTTGTTAACTAACAGCTGTTAACTTCTGTTGTTCATTTTGAAGGATACACAGAGATGAGACTGGTGAAAGTAGCAACATGCAATTTGAACCAGTGGGCTATGGATTTTGACTTGAATTTGAACAACATAAAGGAGTCCATTGTAAAGGCTAAACAAGCTGGTGCAGTAATTCGACTTGGCCCTGAGCTTGAAATTACTGGCTATGGCTGCGAATATCATTTTCTTGAACTTGACACTGTCACTCGTTCGTCAGTATTAATTAGTTTCTGTTCTTGAATCATTTTCTTTAATTTTCTTGAAAATCTCGATGTGCAATGACGTGATTATAGATGGGAATGCTTGAAGGAAATTCTAGTTGGGGAATGGACAGATGGAATATTATGCAGCATAGGAATGCCAATTATCAAAGGAGCAGGGCGTTACAATTGCCAAGTTTTGTGCATGAATAGAAAAATATTAATGATAAGGCCAAAGATGAGGCCTGCAAATGGTGACAATTACATGGAGTCCAGATGGTTTAAACCATGGAACCAAAAAGATAAAATGGTGGAATTTCAGCTTCCAAAGGAAATTTCAGAGGCTATTTCACAAAAATCTGCACCGTTTGGCTACGGATACATTCAATTTCTTGATACGTATGTTTCTAAATTCTATCTAGAATCAAACTAACAGTGATTGTGCTATTATTTAATTTTTTTTATTGAACATGTAGTTTTACTCTTGGTTTAATTTGTAATTAGATGTGTTGCTGCTGAAGTTTGTAGAGAGCTTTTCAGCTCATTTCCTCCTCATGATGATCTTGCGCTCAATGGAGTTGAAATCATACTAAATGCAAGTGGAAGTTGCCATCAATTGAGAAAAGCCATTGATCTTCGATTTCGAGCGCTAATCAATGTTAGTCATAGTCTAGGCGGAGTTTACATGTACAGCAATCAACGAGGATGTGATGGTAGTCGCCTTTATTACGGTAGATCTCTTTAATTTTAGTTACCATTTAATTTAGTCTTTACTAACGTACTCTCTTATATGGTGTTTTTTACCTTTTAATCGTTAAATTATATTTCAGATGATTCTGTTAATGCTGAAAAAAAATCATATGTTTTTTCTAACGCTATTGTTGTAATTATTTATTCTTTTTTTAGATGGATGCTCTTGTATTCTAGTCAATGGAGAAGTGGTAGCCCTGGGCTCACAGTTTTCCCTAAAGGATGTTGAGGTTGTGGTTGCCCAAATGGATTTGGATGCGGTAGTTTCACTAGTCTAAACACGTTCTAGATTTTCATTTATTAATTGCTTACAATTTCTTATATCACAATGTGTTGTGCGATAAATGGTGTGTACAAGTAACGATTGTCTGTCAATTTTAATCGTTTAAAGTATGAGAATTTCGAGAATTAAAAACTCTGACGATTAAACTAGTGTATTGAAAGATGCTTGGTAAAAGAAATATATGTATATGAACTTAAAAACTTATTTGATGGAACTGAAAGTTTATACATATTTTCTAATCATATTGTATTAAATAAGTGAAGCCATTGCTAGGTATATTAACAGCATCAATGCCTACCGATCATGATTTATTCTTCAATGTGTGTAACGTTCATCAATAAGTATCTAGAGTTGTTTGTTGACAGGTTGCAGCTAAAAGAGGAGCTTCAAGTTTATCTCGAGAAGAAGTAAATGGCCAAACCATGATACCATCAGTAGTAGCTCCATCCAATTTATGTAAACCTTTTAGCCCGAAATCAGTCATTTCTAGCCCTATAAAGGTTTGTACTAAAATTCCAAGTAATTTAGGATCAGATTTTGGTTGTCCCTGGTATATTATTCAATTAATTTGCTAAAGCGTCAATGGTTATAATTATTCATAGATGAGTCCTTGCTCTCCTGAGGAAATAGCCTTGGGACCTGCTTGCTGGCTGTGGGATTACTTAAGAAGAAGTGAATCTTCTGGATTTTTGCTTCCCCTTTCTGGCAAAGCAGATAGTTCCTCTGCGGCTGCTATTGTTGGCTCCATGTGCCAACTAGTTGTGAAAGGTCAAAATTACACCTTCTTTCTCATACGAATAAATTTGTCCTTTTTGAAGTGCTATTCATTATATTTGATAGCCTGCATGCAGAGATCGCAAATGGGAATGAAAAAGTGCAAATTGATGCAATGCGAATTGGATGTTACACCAATGGCCAATTTCCAACAGATAGCAAAGAATTTGCAAATCGCATATTTTACACTATATTCATGGGGTCTGAAAATAGGTCTGTAAATTTCATACCAATTAAAAGATTTAACATATATGTCAGGTTTTGAAATATCTGGTTCGAAAGGGAAAATTGCATATTCTTTTCAGTTCAGAATCAGCAAGAAAGCAAGCAAAGCTTCTTGCAAATGAAATTGGTTCATGGCATCTTGATGTTTCTATAGACACTGTGGTTTCTGCATTGCTATCACTCATCCAGAAACTTATTGGAAAACGGCCACGGGATAAGGTAAAAGCAGAAAAAACCTACCTAATCCTCCATGAAAATTGCCAGTCATATTGTTAGCTCGAGCTTCTTTCGCAGGCAGATGGGGGTTCTGATATTGAGAATCGAGGGTTAATAAACATTCGAGCTCGAATCAGAATGGTGCTAGCATTAACGACATTAGCTTCACTTTTGCCTTGGATTCATAACAAGCCAGGGTTTTATCTTGTTTTAAGCAGCTCTATTGCGGATGAAGAACTGAGTGGTCAACTTACAAAGGTATTATTAGTGAACACTTACTTTTCTTAAATAATTGTATGAACCTAGTTAAGTTTGATTAATTTATCCATGCAAATCCATTTTTCATTTTTGCAGTATGGTTGCAGCTCAGCAGACATAAATCCGATTGGAAGCATTAATAAGCAGGATATTCAAGCATTTCTTCAATGGGCTGCTACAAATCTTGGTTACTCATCATTGGCAGAAATCGGAGCAACTCCTAAAACTGTTAGTAAAACTTTTTCCAGCCATAAAAATTAAGGTTCTTAATTTTTTTTTTTTAAATGATCATGTTGCGCTGCTAGGATGATGAAATGGAGATTGAAATGACAAATGAGGAACTGGCAGAATGTGGAAAATGGCGAAAAGTCAACCGCTGTGGACCTGTGTCCATGTTTAAGGTATGGCCTGTAGGCATACTTTGCAGCATGTTTGTTATTATATATAGCAATTCAATATATAAATGCATGCTACTGATTGTTGCAGAATCTTTGCCACAAATGGAGTTCAAAATTAATCCCATCAGAGATCGCAGATAAAGTGAAACAATTTTTCAAGAACTATTCTATAAATCGACACAAGTTGACCGTTTTAACACCTTTCTATCATGCTGAGGTATTCTAATGTCGAAATACAACTAATAAAGTGGATTATATTTACCATAACTTTATCAAGAAGTTTAGAAATTTATACATCTCCCGGCATTATGCAGAATTATTCACCAGACGATAATAGATGTGATCTTGGTCAGTTCCTCTACACTACAAGATGGCCCTATCAATTTCGTGAGATTGATCAACTCGTTCGGGAGCTTAATGGATCGGAGTGACTACGAAAACTTTCTTTTTTGTTTTTGCCATGTAATTAGCTTTTGTTTGGATGGGAATAAGTGATGAAAAAAATTAAATTGATTAAGAAAATTAGAGAAAATCAATGAAATTTACTCAATTTTACTTTTCATTATTGCTATTCTCAATAAAATACAAGAGATAATTAATTTCGTCTCCTACAATTAAAGAAAAAAATTAGGATTTTATTCTATATACTCTCATTTTCTCACATTTCTTCTAGAAAGAAAATGGAGAGAAATGAAAGTGGAAAAAGAGAGTAAGTTAGGCTCCGTTCGGTATCGTTTTGGTTTCCGTGTTTTTATTTTTTATTTTTTAAATAAAAATGTGTTCGGCAAACAGACTGAAATTTTCGTTTCTGTGAAATTGTTAGGAAATGTTTTCCTAAACAAAAACGGAATTTAAAAATCTTCGAAAGATGGATTTTAGAATTCTTCATCACTCTGTTCTTCTTTTCCTTTCGTTGGAGCCTCAACCACAGCCGCTCAAGCAACCGCCGCCGCCTCAATTCTTGAGCTCCGCTGCTACCACCGCCCACTTTTGAGCTCCGCCGCCGCCTGCAGTTGAGAAGAAAGAAAGGTTAGTGCTCTGACTGTTGGATTTCTTTGGGTGCGTTGGATGCATTTGTAAAGTAATTTTTCTGGGTTTTTTTAGTCTGGTTGTAATTTGTTGAATTTGATCAGCTGGGGGTGTTCTTATGCCTTGCTTGTATATTTCCACTTGAATTCCCCATGTTATTTGAAGTACACCTGATTCTTGTAACCAATTCTTGTGTAAATATTGTAAAAATATACAAAAACAGAGCATTCCCTTATTGATGTTGGCTTCCTTCCATGTGTAATTTTCTTTTTAATTGATCTTCTGCAGTAGAATATAGTCTCTGTTTGTTTTGGTTTGTCTATATTATGTGTAGAATCAGACAACAAATACTTGCATTGCTCAAGTCATAAGTTAAGTATAAGATACTAGGTCTAAAACACGTGGTCAAGAAACCATAATCTTAAAAAAGAGACAAGCAGTTGGTGCTGTAAAATTAGAAGAAATAAGATAATTGGACCAAGTGAATGCTAAATTAAGAAAGGACAAAAAATTAGTAGGAAATTAATAATTTTGGATTATACAAAGCCGGCATGGATGTTATACATGAAAGTTCAAGAGAAAAGGATAAAGCATTTTGGAGTCCACATGATCTGTACAATGGCCTTAAATGAAACTAAACAATAGCACCATGCCACACTGAAAACCCAATTGTTTAGAACAGGCATTACACTGCAACATAAGCAACTTTAAACAAGAAAAATATAACTGGTGAAAACACTTAAGGTAAAATGAAATGCACGATATCAAAGATTGAAAATGAAAATAGTAAATGAATTATTAATCTTCATATGTTACACCATAAGAAAAGAAACTAAAAGGAAAAAATATGCATCTGGCAAAGCATAAAAATAGTTATAACTGTTTAAATCAAGAATGCACATATATCTGATATCATGCAGTACAAAATGGGTACGAGTAACATAAACAACTATAAACAAGATTTCAACTAGTGACCGGAGATCAAATTGCATTCCTAAGGTAAAATTTCTGCTTGCGAGCTCATTAAACAACTCAAGTTGTAAACTAATACAGCAAAGCTAGAGCTTTCTTTTTTTTTTAATAATTAATTTCCCATCTGCTGGCGTAGATGTTAATTGCCCCGACTTTTGATGACTAACTAGTGTTATTGTCTCATATATATGCTTATATATCCCATCATATTTTATGCATTATTAGAAGTAAAATCAGATATGATGGAGAAAAAGTCATTGTTAATCGTAGCATTCATGCTGGGTTTTGTTGCAACTTATGCTTATGGAAGTAGAGTAAGAAATATCTCCACTGATGAAGAAGCACTTCTTGCCCTGAAAGCTCACATCACAAGTGAATGATCTACTAGTAAAAGAAAAGAGGACTATTTCAAAATACAATGGCTCAAGCATTGATCAATCTTGGAGAAAGTTCAAAGAAAAAAGTAGAATTTTTGGAGAAAAAAATGAATTCAATAACAACATTCACCACAATTGATAATTCAAGCGATAATTTTGGAACAAAATCAAGTGATGATAAAGAATTAATCCTTAAGTATCTTGAAGCATTGCAAAACCTTGATAGGATAGATGGATTGTCTTTTACAAAAGCTGTTAAACTTATCCATGATGATTCACTATGGAGAGAAATATTTTTGGCCATGTCGAAAGAAAAAAAGAAAGATTGGATTTTAAATATCCAAATTTGATTTCTTATTATTACCTTTTTGCTTTCTTTTGGTTTGTTATCTTTTGAATTATTCTTTTGGGTTGTTATGTGTTGAGTTATACAAATTTTTTATTTGATGTTGGATTTGTGTAATTGACATTGAAGATTTGGTTATTATTAGAAATGGTTGAAATATATTTCTTTTATTTTATTATTCACAGATATTATTTTTAATGATATTTTGGATCAATTATTTTTATTTTTGACCAGGATATGGATTTGGATGATTTTTTCTGATTCTGATGAGGAAATCGAACAATTTTTTATGATATTTGTGAACTATAAGTACAATTTTATGGTTAATGGTAAAGCTAGACCTCAAAGAATTTCAAAATTGACAGATCACGAATGGATGCTTGAAGTATTAAATGGTCATCCAATGACATGCTATGATTCATTTCGAATGGATAAAATAGTTTTATTAGTTTATGTGAGGAATTGAAAGGTAGAACAATATTGAAAAATTCCAAATTTTTAACAGTGCAAGAACACGTTGCAATTTTTCTCCTTATCATTTGTCAAAATGACCGACAGAAAGTTGTAGTAGATCGTTTTCAACATTCAACAGACACGATCTCTAAACATTTTCGAAATGTGTTATATGCTATATGCTATTTGTGCAATTGCTATACATGTGATTATTCCTCAATTGTTTGATGAAACACCTTCAGAAATAAAAAAAAAAAAAAGTAATCCGAAGTACTATCCATTTTTCAGGTAATGAAAAATTTTAAATTTTTTTGATATATATAATTATAGTTTATTGCTTATTAATTGTTATTTTTATAACAGAATTGTATCGGAGCTATAAATGGTATACATACTTCTGCACGAATTTCAGTCAGTCAACAAATTTCATACCGTGGGAAGAAAACAGTCCCTACATAAAATATAATGTGTGATTGCTCATTTGATATGTGATTTACATTTGTCATGATTGGCTGAGAAAGAATATCAAATGATTCAAGAATTTTTTTAGAATGCATTTCTAATCCAGCAAATAAATTTCTTATGCCTACACGAGGTAAATATTATCTGGTTGATTCATGGTATGCTAATATACCTAGATTTCTTAGTCCATATCGTGGAGAACATTATCATTTATGTAATTACAAAAAATGATCAAATCTACAAGGTCTAGAAGAATTATTTAATTATATGCATTCTTCATTATACAATGTCATAGAACGTTGTTTTGGAGTTTTGAAAGCATGCTTAGCCCGGTAGATCCGGACTTCAGCACTCCGACGCTCAAGTCAGCTATCGGGATAAAGGAAAATAAATAAATTAATTGTGAGAGAGAGTGAGAACGGATCCCCTTCTAAGAGTGTAACCTATTATTTATAGTTTAGGAGGCCTTGGAGCCGTGTGCGCAACAATATTCTTATTTTGTGGCAAGCATGGCCTATTTCTATAGACAGCAGTAATTGAACGGTGGCGTGTGTTCAAACCTTATCAGCAAGATGTCTAATCCAATCGGACAGCCTCGATTATATGATTTTCTTCTTAATTGAAGGGATTTTAGTGGGTTTTTTCTTGAATCCCTTACTATGATATTGAACTGTAGGTTTTTTTTTTTAGGGTGTTACAAACAAAAGATAGCAAATATGTCAAATTGGTCTATACATATTCTCTTCAATCCATTTACACTACAACCCTAATTGATTGGATGCGACCCGGTTGCTGGGCATACTAGCATTTAAGCTTTATATTCTTAATGCGAGAATTTAAATGAGAAATTAATCACTAAGCTCGTGTTTCCACGGTTATTGTCTTGTTATACAAATACATTTTATTGGATATTGGATACTCCTTCTGTTTTAAAATAGATGACATTTGAGAAGAATGCACAATAATTAAGAAATACAATTAATTAACTATTAAAAGACTTTGTTACCCTTACTATATTAATTGCATTCACTAATAAAATTTTGTCTTTTTTCAAAATTAATTAAGGATATATTTGGTAAAAATTAATTAATGTGTCTTGATTATATCAAAACGTCATGTATTATGAAATAAAATTTTTTTCCTTAAACGTCATTTATTTTGAAACAGAGGGAGTATTATTATAGTAAAAATTAATAATTTAAGAAAAAAAATATATATATATATATAACATGTTCTTTCCTTTCGGCATTAAGCTCTAGAAAATTCCAGTTTAGGAAAGTGATTTTACGTGGGCTTCAGTAAGCCCAATCTACATTTATATGTTGCTTGGAAAAAAAAAAAGCCACGTAGCTGTGTCCAATTGCAAGCTGCCACGACCTACCCAACACGAGAACTAATACCATTGGGCGAAAGATTTCATCTCGAAATATGATTGGTCCACGTCATCAGCTATGACATGTTTCCTCACTTCCTTTGGCCCTGATTCACGGAAGCAGGCAAGCGCCTTCTTGCTCTTCGGTTTCTATAAAGTATAAACTATAAATAAAGAGCTCAAAATTTCTTGGGCGCCTTTATAGATAAACCTCGCCATTGGAAACAAATTTAAAGCTCAAACTCAGAAATACACAAAACCAACGAAACTGATATACGACAGAGAAGAGGAAGAAGAGTTGTAAACCATGGCTAGCTTGTGGAGAGCTCGCGGTCTTGTTGTATCAGCGATCGTCTTCTTTGGTGAGTGCTTGCTTTCTCCTCTTCTTATCACTAGATCTGATTTTCATTTTTTGTTTATTTTTTACTTTGGGTTTGTTCATGTTCTTTTGATTTTTTGTCCTGATGATAGACAAGTATTGGTTTGCAGATCTGGCTTCATTTATGCTTTTGGGATTTATTAAGCTGTGGGATCAACTAGTTTATGTGTTTCTGTTTTTGTTTGGAGAAATGATGATCTATGATTTATGAAATTATTACAGACCTGTAGTGCTAATCTGTTAAATGCAGAAATGAAAAAGTAGTCCTAGCGTTAAGTCTTCATAACTGATCAGAGCAATCACAATATGTTTTGACCTTTGATCCCTGTTTGCCGTTTAGCTCTATGCTCAACTTCTTAATTCTTATATGAATGATTTTTTATGTATTCTAGTTTGTCCGCTCGGCGGACCACTTTAGTCAATAGTTTTAAGTTAAGAACCGTTGTTAATGTTATTAAATCTGCATTGTAGGGTGTCTCTTTGCAATTTCCATTGCAAAAGAGGAAGCTACCAAGTTAGGAACAGTTATTGGGATAGATCTTGGCACTACATATTCTTGTGTTGGTGTTTACAAGAATGGTCATGTCGAAATTATAGCCAACGATCAAGGAAATCGTATTACCCCGTCATGGGTTGCTTTCACCGACAGTGAGAGGCTGATTGGCGAGGCTGCAAAGAATCAGGCAGCTGTCAATGCCGAGAGGACCATCTTTGACGTCAAGAGACTTATTGGGAGAAAGTAATGCATCGACTCAATTTTTTATCTACTTTGTCTATTGTTTGTGGCTAGTTGTTTATTGAGGTTTTCCTTTCTACAGGTTTGAAGACAAGGAGGTCCAGAGGGACATGAAGCTTGTTCCATATAAGATTGTGAGCAAGGATGGAAAGCCTTATATCCAG
This sequence comes from Excoecaria agallocha, assembly GCA_037975025.1. NCBI lineage: Eukaryota > Viridiplantae > Streptophyta > Magnoliopsida > Malpighiales > Euphorbiaceae > Excoecaria > Excoecaria agallocha. The sequence goes on from CM075816.1 coordinate 21,161,625, forward strand.
GTTAAGATTAGGGATGGGGAGACCAAGGTCTTCAGTCCTGAAGAGATCAGTGCTATGGTTCTGACGAAGATGAAGGAAACAGCTGAAGCATTCCTTGGGAAGAAAATCAAGGATGCTGTGGTCACTGTTCCTGGTTAGTAAAGCACCTGTTCATAGAGCCTTTTTTTATTCTTTATATGCAAAAACACATTTTCCAACACGCTATCATTCCCTTCCTTGTACTAATTTGCATCCTGTTCATTATTCAGCCTACTTCAATGACGCCCAGAGGCAAGCTACCAAGGATGCTGGTGTCATTGCTGGACTTAATGTTGCAAGAATTATTAACGAGCCAACAGCTGCTGCCATTGCCTATGGTCTTGACAAGAAAGGTGGTGAGAAGAACATTCTTGTCTTTGATCTTGGTGGTGGAACATTTGACGTCAGTATCTTGACAATTGACAATGGGGTTTTTGAGGTTCTTTCAACAAATGGAGACACACATTTGGGAGGTGAGAATCGGTCTGTTTTTTTTTTTCGTCTCTATATGCTTTAGAATCAGATTGCAATAGATAGCAAGTTTTATGAGGGGATGCTTATAATATATTTTATTTCAGGTGAGGATTTTGATCAGAGGATCATGGAGTACTTCATTAAGTTGATCAAGAAAAAGCATGGAAAGGATATTAGCAAGGATAACAGAGCTCTTGGAAAGCTCAGAAGGGAAGCTGAGCGAGCCAAGAGAGCTCTTAGCAGTCAGCATCAAGTCCGTGTGGAGATTGAGTCTCTTTTTGATGGTATTGACTTCTCTGAACCACTCACCAGAGCTCGTTTTGAAGAATTGAACAATGATTTGTTCAGAAAGACGATGGGACCCGTGAAAAAGGCCATGGAAGATGCTGGATTGCAAAAGAGTCAGATTGATGAGATTGTTCTTGTTGGTGGTAGCACTAGAATTCCAAAGGTTCAACAGCTACTGAAGGATTATTTTGATGGAAAGGAGCCCAACAAGGGTGTGAACCCTGATGAGGCTGTTGCCTATGGTGCTGCTGTACAAGGAGGCATCTTGAGCGGAGAGGGTGGTGATGAAACTAAAGGTAATCCTTAGTTTTTCTTTCGATAGCAAGCACTTACAACAATGATGATGAATCAGCATTTTCTAATATTGAGATGTGTATTGTATTTGACCTTTAACTGACAATGGTCTTTGTACTGGCTACAGATATCCTTCTCCTGGATGTGGCCCCTCTCACCCTTGGTATTGAAACAGTCGGTGGAGTGATGACCAAGCTGATTCCTAGGAATACTGTCATCCCAACCAAGAAGTCTCAAGTTTTCACTACTTATCAGGATCAGCAGACTACTGTCTCCATTCAGGTATATAATCGTTACCTTTTGCTTTTCGTTCCACACTTCGCTTGAATGTCAATTTTAATTACTTTCAGCTGAATTGCAGGTCTTCGAAGGTGAAAGGAGTCTTACAAAGGATTGCAGACTGCTGGGGAAATTTGATTTAACTGGCATTCCTCCAGCCCCAAGGTCTGTGTCCTGCTTTTGTTAATATCCCTAAACAATTGCTTCGCCTCTTTGCTGCGAGCTAACACCTTTGCTTATTTGCTTAACAGAGGAACTCCTCAAATTGAGGTTACATTTGAAGTCGATGCCAATGGTATCCTCAACGTCAAGGCCGAAGACAAAGGCACAGGCAAAGCAGAGAAGATCACCATTACAAATGACAAGGGTCGTCTGAGCCAGGAAGAAATTGAGCGGATGGTCCGCGAGGCAGAAGAGTTTGCCGAGGAAGACAAGAAGGTGAAGGAGAGGATTGATGCTCGTAACAGTTTGGAGACCTATATCTATAACATGAAAAACCAAATTAACGACAAAGACAAGCTTGCTGACAAGCTTGATACTGATGAGAAGGAGAAAATCGAGACTACTGTGAAAGAGGCCCTTGAATGGCTGGATGATAACCAGACTGCCGAGAAAGAAGACTTCGATGAGAAGCTCAAGGAGGTTGAAGCTGTTTGCAATCCAATTATCACGGCCGTATATCAGAGATCCGGCGGAGCTCCAGGTGGCGGATCAGCAGAAGATGAAGATGATTCGCATGATGAACTGTAAGAAACTGAGTTTGGTTCCATTAATCACTGCTTTAAAGCAAGAGGATGAAATGAGGATGTAGGATAGTAATTCAGAATACTGTAATTTTTCTGGATGGTAGAAGCCAAAAGGGAGAAAGGAGGCTTTTCCCTTGTCATCTTTTTTGGAGGTTAAAAAACTTAAAATTACATTGATCCTTTTGTAATTTTCTTTTTTATCTATGTTAAAAACTCCCTTTTTCGCATCGTTTTTTATTCACAATCATATTTTATTTTATTCTATCATTATGAATTTAATTGATCTAAACCTCTTTTATCATTTAAACATTTGAATTTTAACAAATATATATACTTATAATTTAGCAAATATGTATTCTTAGAGCATGTGAAGTATAACCATGCTGATGTAACAAGAAAACCAATCCAAACCAAATTCAAATGCTTCTATATGTATTAAATCATTTATTTTACTAAATAAGCTCAATTCAATCCAAAAACGCCAAGAATAAAAGGGGATAAATTGTTCTCCTTGCATAAGGCAGAGAATTTCTCAACTCGTGCAAGGTAAACCAGAGAGTTTTTTATTTTTATTTTTTATAAATAGGCTACAAAACCAATAAAATAATCTGCAATTTGGACCTGGAAATGAAAAAATCCGATCCGACAATCGAAAGGGGGAATAAGGATAAATGCTTTTTTTTTCTTTTTTTTTTTTTTAAGAAGAGAAGAACGTAATGCATATGAACTATGAAAACAAATTTATCTTCATGAATTAGCTCCTTGAAAACTAAAGCCCAGCTTTAGGATCGCCCGAGCTTGCTGCCACAACTCCCATCCCTACTCCACTTGAAGAAACTCCCGATTTTTCTTTCTCACATGATTCAGAAAAAGCAACTTTGTTCCCATTTAATTTCTGAACAAGTTCATCGATCTTGCGAAATTGATAAGGCCATCTTGAATTGTAGAGAAACTGCCTAAGATCAAACCTATTATCTTCTGGTGAATAACTCTGCAAGGAGAGAGACGATAAGTTTTTGAACATGGTTTAATAGATCAACTCCAAATTGTCTGTCTTTAACATTAAAATACCTCAGCATGATAAGAAGGTGTTAAGACTGTCATCTTGTGCCGGTTAATGGAGTAGTACTTGAAGAAGTGCTTCACCTTATCAGCTACCTCCGATGGTGTTAATTTTGAACCCCATTTGTAGCAGAGATTCTGTAACAATCACAAATCATTTGCATATAAGTGAGATTTAAAATAATGACAATTGCAAGACAAAATGAGCTGCGAAACGCACCGTAAACATCGACACTGGTCCACAGCGGAAAATCTTTCTCAATCTTCCGTAAACTGAGAGTTCCTCGTATGTCATTCCCATATCCACTTCATCAAGCTGTTTCAATGCAGAATGGAGGATTAGAGTTGCATTAGTACATGAGTAAAAGTAACACTTAGGGAAAGAATACCTGACTGTAGTTGGAACGTATAGGCTCTAGTTCAGCAGTTGGTGGTGCAGCTTCAATTTCTGCCAAGGATGAGTAGCCAAGATGGACTGCAGCCCACCGCAAAAATGCCCGAAGATCCTGCTTACTAATACTTCCTATTGGATTTATATCTGCTGAGCTACAATCATACTGTGAATGATCAAAAAGTTGGAATCTTATTAGGAAAAAATTTGGCAGATTAGCTAACAGTTGCATCAATATTAAACAAAAAATTGAGCAATGACAGTAACCAAAAATTATTAGTCAATTATGCAACTATGTTAACACAGAATAATAGTTTGTTCTAGAACCAAAAACCCACTGGAATTATCCAAAATGTGGCTTCTAGGTTGGTCAAAACTGGGCAGTACCTTAGTCAGGTAACCACGCAATCCTTCATCCACATTAGAGCTACCCAAAACGAGATAAAATCCCGGTTTGTTATGAACCCAAGGCAAGAGCGATGCTAACATAAATGCTAGCACCATTCTGATTCGAGCTTGAATGTTCTGCAACCCTAGGTTCTCAGCATTTGAACCCCCATCTACCTGCGAAACGAAACATAAACAGAATAGAAATTTAATAAAAACAACAAATATTCTGTTGTGAATCAAGCAACCACAGGAATAAGAGGAACTCTGCTGTTTACATTGACCATGAAGGTAAACCTAATAACCCTTTTACCTTGTAACATGGCCGCTTGCCCGTTAGTGTTTGGAACAAGGATAGCAGTGAAGAAACAACACCATCTATCGGCACATCTAGATGCCATGAACCAATTTCATCTGCCAAATCCTTTGCCCGTTTTCTTGTGGCTTCAGAACTGCAAAAAACCAAAGCCGTTACTGCAAAATAATGTCTTGCCAAACCTGAAGTTGCAAAACTTCATCACCATAGCTGTCCTCAATACTTATCCAATGACAGTGAATTGGTGATACGTGCTGAATGTGACTCCAATACTAACACAAATACTAGAATAGAACAAAGAGAAGCAAAAGAAAATCCATCTATATATGCCAACCTGTTTTCAGTCCCCATGAATACAGTATAAAATATGCGCTTTGCAAATTCTTTGCTGTCAGTAGGAAATTGACCATCAGTGTAATTTCCAATCCGTACTGCATCAGCTTTTACTTGTTCGTCCCCATTCGTAATCTCTGCAAGTAACATGTATAACCAAATAATTGATGATAATGAAGAACTTAATGATAGCTTTGTTTTCTGTGCTGCACACATAAGAGTATGTAGCTCAAAACAGAGGCATTTTATGAAAATTTTTAGCGATACACCTCTACTGACCTCAAAAACAATAAATTCGAGAACAAGTTGATAATATTGAAACTCAAGGCTTTTTTATTCTCCCACTATGACCATAATTAGGCAATAGCCTTTTTGTATCTACGTCAATATATGCCTGTTAGTTTGGATCAGCCATGCAAATCTGTTTTGTGCCTTGCCCAACAATTTTAGTCAAAATAAATATGACATGTTCAGCTCTGAACACCTAAAACATATTGACAATTTCTGGCTACTTGAATTGTTTATCAATATTCTATTAGCCCTTTGATCAATTGAGTATAGCAGAATAAGTAGCATCTGATCAACCCCTCATCCTGAAACATGCAAAGCAGACCCCTAGATTCATGAAACTGGGTCGATTGAGGAACACAAACAAATGAGATAAGATACAAGAACATGTTCCAACGGATCGATTTCATAAATATAACCTTTTACAACAAGCTGGCACATGCAGCCAACTATAGCAGCCACAGAAGAGCTGTCTGCTCCACCAGAAAGAGGAAGCAAGAATCCAGAAGCTCCACTTCTTCTTAAATAGTCCCAAAGCCAGCAACCAGGGCCAAAGGCTATTTCCTCTTCAGGAGTGTGATAAGTAATCTACAAATCACTAAAATATTGGTTAACTTATGGATGGCAAACTTAGTTCACTCACAAATTCTGTTACGAAGATGTCATTGATTAGTTAATATACTAATAAGGAACTGTCAAATTTCACTAATTTCTTCATATCGGAAAACTGAAGGATAAATACTAAGCACAGATATGCTTAAAATTGGTTAATTGTGCTCCTGTCAAGCCATAAAGGACAGTAGTTTCAAACAGAAACTGTAATGAAAAAAGGACAATATTTTAGTGAAATCTCTGATATAATTAACAGCAGCAATGCATAAGAACAAACCTCAAGGGGGCCAGAGAGGGACATTTGCAGGTTAAAAGGTTGACAAAGATTATATGGTGCTTTTATTGATGATACTCTTGTTTTGCAACTTGCTTGTTCTTGAAAACTACTGATAGATCCACGTAGGCTAGCAACCTGCAATCACACCAGGGAACAGATGCATTACAGCCATTAACTTAATATGAAAAATGAGATTACGATTATGATTATCTTCAAAATGGTAAAAAAAAAAAAACATTTACATAACTATTTGTTCTGGTGTGAGATATTCATAGAAATTAAATTCACAAACATGTTCTTCAAGTATTTGAAAACAAATAATATTTAAAAGTAAACCATACCGCATCCAGATCCACTTGGCCAACCACAACCTCAACATCCTTCAAAGAAAATTGAGATCCTTGTGCGACTACTTGTCCATTTACAACAACACCAGAACATCCATCTGCAACAAATACATTATTGGAGCGACCAGAGCATTAATCAACAGCAAGTTAATAAAGTGCATAGACAGCAAACCAACTAAAGAAAAAGGACATGCTCAATTAACATATAGTTAGAGATTCTTATAATATGCAGTAGAACACTTAGCTAAGAATAAGCACTTACCGTAATAAAGGCGGCCACCATCACATCCTTGGTGATTACTGTACATGTACACACCTCCTCGAGTATGAGTAGCACCTATAAAAGCATGAAGACGAATATCAAGTTTCCTCAATTGGTGGTGACTCCCGCTTGCATTCATAAACACTTCAACCCCATTAAGCGCAAGCTCAGCATGAGGAGGGCTAGGCGTGAAAAGTTCTTCACAAACCTCAGCAGCAACAGCTCTAAAGGGAAGCAAAAAAATGTAATGAACATAGAAGCAGAGTTAAGAAACATTTATCAACAAACACCATTCATTACTGACGTATCTAAAAATTGAATGAATCCATAACCAAATGGCACAGAATCTTGATTTATAGCCTTGGAAATTTCAATTGGAAGCTGAAAGTCTGCAAGCTGATCGTTTTGTTTCCAGGCAGTGAACCATCGAAGCTCCCTGTAATTACCGTCATTAGCAAGCCACAATTTCGGGCGTATCATTACAATTTTCCTGTTAAAGCACAGAACTTGACAATTATAACGCTCTGATCCTTTAATAACCGGCATCCCAAAGCTGCACAATATCCCATCTGTCCAATTCCCGAGCAGAATTTCCTTTAAGCACTCCCATCTGCATTCAAAATCAACCCAATTAAACAAAAATTTCAAAAGAAATCGATTCAGATAAAGTCTCGACCACCAACTTACGCGTGATTGACAGTGTCGAGCTCCAAGAAATGATCTTCGCAGCCATAGCCAGTGATTTCAAGCTCAGGGCCAAGTCTAATAACTGCACCAGCTTCTTTGGCCTTAGCTATGGACTCCTTTATGTTTTTTAAGTTACAGTCGAAGTCCATAGCCCACTGATTCAAGTTACAGGTAGCTACCTTCAAAAGCCTCATCTTGTAATCCTTGAAACGAAAACTGAAAAGGGACGAATCGGAAAATGGAGCTTTGTTGTTCTAAGAGACGCCAATTTCGAGGGCAAAGAACGAAAGAATTTGTGGTTTTGTGTTGCTTGAAAGTTGGAATCGGTGGAATCGGATTCTGATATTGGGAATTTTGGAGGGATTTTCAACGGATTTTGATTTTATTTTTGGGGTTGGCGTTATTGACGCGTCCCTGGGACCCTACACGTATGATTTTCTTGGGTTAATGCACATAGATCATAATTTATTTTAATATTTAAGTTTTAACAAAGAAAGTATAGTTATTAATTTTATAAATAATAAATATATTATTTTTTAAAAATAGGAGCATGTACACTTAACTGTAATAACATTGCATTTGAATTGTTATAAAAAACAAATTTGTGGAAATTAGAAACGAAATAAGTTATTTTTTATTGATTTTAATAGGTTTTTTTTATTAATTTTATAATGTCATATTAGCACAATTAATCGTCGCGTGCTACAAATTTTTAAAATTAATGCAAATTTATATTTATTATTTATAAATTTAATAAATATAGATATTTAATAAATTACTATCAAAATTTAAATTTTCAAATGAATTATTAGTTAAATTCAAATATTTATATATATTAAACTTTTTTTAACAATTACACATGATTTTGATATGGATAAAATTCCTTTTTTCTTGAAATACGGGAAACTAAATTACAGCATTTCAATGGCTCTGCTCCTCTGATCGGAAAACAAAATTCCGGCTGGTCTCATCTGCAATATATGGTAATTTCAAATTCCAAATTCCTCGAAAAATGGAACCTGAACCTGGAATTGGATATTTACCTCGAAAGAATAGTTAAATTTCTGGATGCACATTATGTAATCTAAATCTGCTTGCTGCCGTTTTCGTCTTTGTTTGACGCTTAGTGACTGAACAAGAACAACGCGATCCCTCATCTTCAACTTCTCAGAGCATTCGTAAACTTTATCAATGGCTTCCAGTCCTTCACGTTCTGGTAAATTTGATTCTTCGCTTAATTTCCTAAAGTTTACATCTTTTGAAGCTAATTCTTTTCGAAGAAAGTCTCGCATGTTTTTGACATTTACATTTATATATACACTGTTATCATCACGATTAAAAGGGATCAATCTACCTTTTGTCTGGTTAATTGGTAGACAGCGAAGAAAACAATTATAATTTAATGATTAAAAGGGATTAATCTACCCTTTTGATTTTGGCTTTCGAAGGGAAATTGAGTATTGTGATATCCCTTATATTTAATGATTTCCTTTCTCCATTCAGCAATCAATTTGTAGCTTACACTTATAAGCTATGGCTGTTTCCTACCAATTCCTCAAAACAAAAAATGTGTATGAACTTAAACTTATAAGCTATGGCTTGAAAGAGGTCTAATCTGCTTAATATACTCTAAATTTAAGCCAAATAATGTGCAAGCACATTCTATTGCCCTCCTTTTAGAGCCAAAATAAAAGCTTGTGGCCCCAACTTCAATCTATTTTGCTTTGAACTTGGGAAACCTACTGCCCCTTTTGAACAATTTAATATCTAGTTGCCTGCTATCTTTATTATTCTTGCAGAGTATATTAAGTGCTGATATCTTGAGGATTTGCCTGGTATTATTGTTAGATAAAATGTTTACTATACAACCTATACAGCTTACTAACTCAATAATGTATGGCAGTAGTTTATATGTCACTATTGGCTTGCTAATGCTTTTCCAGTCATAAAAAGGACAAGGAAGCTTAACTAACTCTTAATCGCACTTGTTTCCATTTAATCCTGAACAAAATTCTCTTTTAGGTTTCTTTCTTTTTTCCCAATTGGGTTTCTTGAGAAGCATCAAATTTGGATACTTTTTTTCTTTTTACTTTTCTAGTTATTGTTTCTTTAACAGCTAAGGTATATCTTATATAATTGGCTCACTTCTGATATAATTTTTGACGATTTTAAGCAGCTAAAATCATATTTTATCTCCTGTATTAGGCATGATGTATTGGTCAATTTGTTTCCTCTGTTCATCATTAGACCTCATACACGTAATTGGATTTTTTGTATAATCAAACACTAGTGCAGATGCCTCCATGCCATCATGACAAGAGTTAAATTATGCTAAACATTCAAGTTTAAGTATCTATAAGGTCCAATTATGAGTATATGAAGAAATTCTGCAAAATAAAGGAGGCTGGATATTCTTAAAGCCATTTTAAGGCAAAATGATTTTGCAAATTAACGTGCTGTAAATCTACATCATGCATAGATTCTTCTTTTAGATGTAATACTTACCACAATTGTGAGTGTTTTAGGTCATAATTCTCCAGCACCAGCATAAAACCTGTGGCCCCAACTAGTTTAACTTTTCTTTTGACTGTAGGAAACCATTTGCCTTTTGAGTTGCTCTTACATGGTAGATGATACATTCTGATTGCTCCATATATTATAATATATGCAGATAAATTTAAGGAATCATTATGTTCTCACCACAACCAAAAACATATGAAAGTGAACTGAACAAAATTCTCTTTTAGGTTTCTTTCTTTTTTCCAAAGTGGGTTTCTTGAGAAGCATCAAATTTGGATACTTTTTTTTTTTCACTTGTTTAGTTATTGTTTCTTTAACAGCTAAGGTATATCTTATATAATTGGCTCACTTCTGATATAATTTTTGAGGATTTTAAGCAGCTGAAATCATATTTTATCCCCTGTATTAGGCATGATGTATTGGTCAATTTGTTTCCTTTGTTCATGTTTAGACCTCATACGCGTAATTGGATTTTTTGTATAATAAACACTAGTGCACATGCCTACATGCCATCATGATAAGTGTTAAATTATGCTAAACATTCAAGTATATGTATCTATAAGGTCTAATTATGAGTATATAAAGAAATTCTGCAAAATAAAGGAGGCTGGATATTCTTAAAGCCATTTTAAGGCACAATGATTTTGCAAATTAACACGCTGTAAATCTACATCATGCATAGATTCTTCTTTTAGATGTAATACTTACCACAATTGTGAGTGTTTTAGGTCATAATGCTCCTGCACTTAGAAATATTGTTGGCCTTTTGTTCAACCAGCATAAAACCTGTGGCCCCAGCTAGTTTTACTTTTCTTTTGACGGTATGAAACCGTTTGCCTTTTGAGTTGCTCTTACATGGTACATTCTGATTGCTCCATATATTATAATATATGTAGATTAATTTAAGGTATCATTATGTTCTTGCCACAACCAAAAACAAATGAAAGTGAAATTTTAGTAACAACTCATAAATTCAATGGTGAAATAAGTAGCCTGCAACAGTAACAGGTGAAAACTACAGCTTAATTAAGTAAATTTTTAGTCAGAAAATTACTATCTCTAGTAGTGCTTGTTCTCGTCTGAGGCTGTAAGGTCTCAAATTTCTAGGCTATGAAGTTGAAAATAATGATAATAATAAAAAAGTGGGTAGTCTTAGTTGTCATGCTGATCTGTGCACCTTTCAAGCTTAGTGGGTGGTCTTATTTCTTTTTTTTTTATTTATTAATAAAATCATTATATTGAATACAACTAGTTACCTCATAAATGACTTGTAAACAAAGTAAACTAATTAAAGCAATTCTATGATGTAGAGCCCTTTTGTTCACAAAAGAACTCCGCTTACTTGATCAGTTTTGGAATAAATTAATCCTAGAAAAGGTTGTATATTTATCAATCAAAAGAACATAGAGAAAAATGCCAAGATTATTAATTTCGGGGTAGTGCTAGGTGGATCAACAGAATGTTAATAGATAAGGATAACAGGTAATTTAATCACAAAAGCAAAACTACACAAAGATATTGTAGAAACAACACTTTCAAAACAAGTCAATTATTTCACTTTAATTTAATCTATGTTGATCCACATTGTTGTTGATCCATAAATTAATATATATATATATATATATTATTTTTTCCTGATTCATTGTTGGAAGATCTTGGTGCGTTGGAAAACCAGGCCTAATAGGAGTGATCTAGACAAGAAACTATGAGAAATAACATGGTGTCTATAAAGCTAAAAGGGAGATTATTATATGGTGTTTGAACCTATTATTCAATTTTGCTAAAAGGAGAGGATTAGGTTTTATGAAAAAAAAAGATGGGGAGGGTTGGGTAGTCAACTTAAAGAAGGTGCTACGACTTATTGTGATTTGACTGCCACCATCCAGAATCATGATTTGAGCCTCAAGAAAATAAAGAGGGGTAGATAAATTTTCACAAGAGAAAGGTGATAGGCTTTGTCCATTACCATAAAATATCACTATGAAAAGAAATGTAGAGGCAATGTTATAATATGATACAGTAATCATGCAACATGAACAATACACATTATGGGTTGTTATCTTTCTTGCCAATCTCTTGACAGTTGACCCTTCTCATCAATATATGATTCAATAACATTTTTGACAAAAAAAATGGGAATAAACTTAGTCCAGATGTGAGGCAGTACTCGTAGATCACTTTAACAATAGTGTCAGGAAAGTGAAATAATTTACATGGCATTCTCTCATTTGCCTGGTCCACTATCGACTGGGTCTGGCATGAATAATCCGGAATGAAATTGGTATTAGTGCCAAATTCTGCAATTCTCCCTGCTGACAACCTCTGATAGTGGAAAAAACTTAGAATTAGTGTTCTTAATAATAATTCAATTGTTTGCGTATACACCTTAACAAAAACCAAATTAAATAGTCAAAGCAAGCATCTTTCTATACTATTATATAATAATCTATACCTAATTGCGCATTTGCAGGATGTTTGCGTCCTGGGTTGTCTGTTTTCAGAGTGCCATTTACTATTGGTTCAACGAATCTGAAATTTCAATTTCTTCTCTTTTTGAAGTCTGAAGATGAGGGGCACCATTCACTAAAGCATTTAATATGAAGAAATAGGAATGAACAGGTGATGGGTTTTGTGCCAATGGCTCATGGTGTTGACAACGACACCACTTAGCTAAACAGCAAATTAAAAGGCTATTCAAGAATGGAGAGGTTCAATTGATTATAAGGAATCAATAGCTAATAACTAATAAGCCATTCTGGTTATGTACATTAATAGAATGGCCATGCAAGGTAAGCAAATGCATTGGACTCTGAAGTGATAGAAATGAGTGCCAGTTGACTTTGTTTTGTTGTGTTTGCTAATGGGTGTTGCAATCTCTGTCATCATTCTACAAAGCTTTTGAGTACAGGTTGAAACCAACATCATGAATGAATAGTTTACACAGATCTATCCAACTTTTTATCCAGTATAAATCCAACAAATCCCTCTCCTCTCTATAGCAGCCATCACCAAAAAATTTCCAATGGCTGGAGCCTCTCAAACTAAAGCCATAACTCTCATTTTCCTCCTCCTTGTAATAGGTTAGCAAATTCTTCATATTTTTACTTCTTGCTCTGAAACTATGTTCATTATCTTTAAGTAACATACAGTTTCCATTTTGTAGGCCAAGTAGTGGGAATTCGACGAGGCATAGATGGAGAAAACCCAGAAAACAAGGTAACTAAATTGAATTATTTGATTTAAGAATCAAAAGGGTATCCTCAATGCATGAAGCTAAGTTAAGAGGGTATGGTTGTTTGCAGGCCATTGAGCGAATGAGGAAGCTCGCGGATATGGTTACATTGGATTATACACCCTTGGGGCATAATAAGAGACATGAACCACCACCTATGAGTGCAGTGAAGCCTGGCGGCCGCAACCGCTGAGCTATGTCTAGTTGGTCCAGCATCATTGCCATAAGGGCATACTTTAATAAGCTGCTCTTTCTACTGAAACAGCAGGGTCATGTATGCTGATTCTGTAACAATTTCAGTAGGTTATGAGATCGTATTTTTATGTATCTAAATATGAATAATTATTGTTAAACTCATATATTCTGGCTGTGTAAGGTTAAGATGTTCCCTCTTGCTGGTCTCCTTTTCTTCTTCGTCTCCTCCTTCAGCTTTGAAGGAAGAAAACATAAAGGATGTTCAGTTCTATTCTCTCTTGCTATTGAAGAAATCGAAATAGCTTTAAAATGGACTTTTTATCATCTTTGCATCTCTTAATATTATCCTGATATCTTTAATGAAAGTGCAAACAAATTACTGAGAGATAAAAATAATGAGCAATCAAGACAATGCGAGTTCTTACAATTGTAATCATTCATATATATATATATATATATATATATATATATATATAATGTTGTGTGTAACTTAAGCTTTTATATGGTTGTTCACTTTATAGGAATAGTTTACAAAAATGATAGTAGTAATCATAATAATAATTGTAAGCTTTCAGACAGTATAATATCTCTTTCAAATAAGCAATTATTTGGAAAATCAAGCTTAACTAAGGTAACCGATAATTGATAATCTCCTTCAAAACTGAGTTTATTTGGACCACTTGATTGGTTAACAAAAGCGTTATTAAAACAGAAAACAACGTTTAAGAAAAATTAGAAAAGCTTTCAAAATATCCATAATTACACAATTTAAGGTACAAAGGAAATAGAAACAGACTATTTGGGAAACAATCAAAATACCCTTTTTTTTATTTCAGTTCATGAATAAGCAATTTAATGCCAACACGTTAGAGAGTCGTTGCTTGTCACTTTCATTTTGGCCTTTTTTCCACCAATACGTCGACGTTTAACACCCGACAGGAACTTGAAAATTAGTAGGTCGCCCGACACGACTACTGAACTCACTTAATCCGTAATAATTAATCACAGTAATAATACTACCTTCCTTGAATTTACCATTTTGTCCCTCACTGTACCCGTACCCGGTGCCCACACCACCAGAGAAGTAGTAGGAGCGAGAAACTGAAGAAAGCCACATTGAGAGGAAGAAGAGAGAGAGAGAGAGAAAAGAAGGAATCTTTCGCTGCAACTATGAGTTTTGGTTCCCTTTTAGATCTCCATTAATCTTGCTGTCAGTTCCTTTATTGGTAGCCTGTCTGTCTCTCTAATCATCTCTCTCAAAAATTCACTCTTTTTTTTTTCTTATTTTGTTCTCTGCAACTCTTTACTCTCTAATTCAATCTCCTTTCCCCAAAACAAAACGATGCCGGGTCTTGTCTCCGTCAAGACGCCGCCCGAGGCGCCGCCACTACGCATTTCCGTTCCCGAGATCCAACCTCAAAGCCAACCTCAATCTCGACCCGATTCTGCAATCCCAAGAACACCCACGCCCACCAAGAAAATGCCATCCCCTTCTCCTTCTCGATCCAAACCTTCTCCGACCCGCTCCGCTAAAAAACCTCCACCCGAGTCGCCTAACCCGCTACTTCTGGCCGATGCTTCTCTTGACAACCCGGATCTGGGTCCGTTTCTTTTAAAGCTTGCTCGTGACACAATTGCCTCCGGTGAGGGTCCAAGTAAAGCTCTTGATTACGCAATTCGCGCATCGAAGTCGTTCGAGCGATGTGCGGTGGATGGGGAGCCGAGTTTGGACTTGGTTATGAGCCTGCACGTTCTGGCTGCTATCTATTGCAGCCTAGGAAGGTTCGACGAGGCGGTGCCGGTTCTTGAGAGGGCCATTACGGTGCCGGAATTAAACAGAGGGATGGATCATGCGCTTGCTGCTTTTTCTGGATATATGCAACTAGGGGATACTTACTCTATGCTTGGGCAAGTTGACAAATCAATTGCCTCCTATGAAGAAGGGCTTAACATTCAGATCGAGGCTTTGGGGCAGACTGATCCCAGAGTTGGAGAGACTTGCAGGTCTGTCTATTTGTATTCCATTAATTGGTTTGGCTGTTTTTGTGTGTTTCTCAATTTGGGAAACTTTAATCATAATGTGAGTTATTTTTGGTAAATTGTTAGCCTAAATTTCGCTTCTTTAGGCTAAAAATAGGAAGAAATTTCACTTCTTTAGGCCAAAAATAGGAAGATATTTTCTTGCATGGAATTATGGAAAAGGGAATTCTTGTCCTTTTTATATTTGTTTTTCTCCTTCTGTGTTTTTATCAAATCCATGACAAACATGAGCATCGGATTATGTTTAGATTATCTACCTGAAGAAAAATTATGTGATGACATGAAAATGTTTAAGTAAATTGACTTAGTAAATGCCAGGTACTTAGCTGAGGCACATGTTCAAGCCATGAACTTTGATAAAGCAGAAGAATTGAGCAAGAAAACTCTTGAAATTCATCGTGCTCATAGTGAACCAGCCTCTATTGAAGAGGCAGCTGATCGCCGATTGATGGCTCTCATATATGAGGCAAAGGGAGATTATGAATCAGGTCTTGAGCATCTTGTTCTTGCCAGCATGGCAATGATAGCAAACGGACAAGAAAATGAGGTTGCTGCAATTGATGTCAGCATTGGAAACATTTACATGTCTCTTTGCCGCTTTGATGAGGCTGTCTTCTCTTATCAAAAGGCACTCACTGTCTTCAAGTCATCAAAAGGCGATAACCATCCTTCAGTTGCATCTGTCTTTGTGCGCCTTGCTGACTTGTATAACAGGACTGGGAAGCTTAGAGAATCAAAGTCTTACTGTGAAAATGCTCAGAGGATATATGCAAAGCCTGTGCCTGGAACCACAGCTGAAGAGATTGCTGGTGGGTTGACGGAGATTTCTGCCATTTACGAGTCCGTGGACGAACCTGAGGAAGCATTGAAGCTCTTGCAGAAGGCAATGAAGATGTTGGAGGATAAACCGGGACAGCAAAGCACCATTGCAGGAATAGAAGCACGAATGGGAGTGATGTATTACATGGTTGGCAGATATGAAGAAGCAAGAAACTCCTTCGAGTGTGCTGTAATGAAACTTAGAGCCAGTGGGGAGAGGAAGTCAGCCTTTTTTGGTGTTGTTCTGAACCAGATGGGATTGGCTTGTGTACAGCTCTTTAAGATAGATGAGGCTTCAGATCTGTTTGAAGAGGCAAGAGCGATACTTGAGCAGGAGTGCGGCCCATGTAACCAAGATACCCTTGGAGTGTATAGCAATCTTGCAGCAACCTATGACGCCATGGGGAGGTAATGTATTCTTACTAACTACTACGACTTAAATTATATTTAGACTAGAGACTAGTAGCTTATAGCCGCTTTGAATTTTAGCATCCATATTGTACTCTGGCATCTTCTTTCCTCATTTAAATTTGTGTTGTTCTTGTACTGGCATCTTCTTATCATTAGAATTCTGATATGTTTGTTTGGTTCCCAAATCTCCTCTGTGTTTTCGCTTTCCATTAGATGGAAAATTCGATAATGGAGTTGAAAAGCCTGGGGCTTGGTTTAATTTTGGAAGCATTTACCTTTTAGCGTGTCATGGCATGAATGGACAGCATTACAGATAAATATCTTGAAGACATTGTGCCATGACTTGTTCTTGATGTTCATGATCAGTAACCAAGCAACACATATAACTCAGTTATGTTGTTGTAACATTACAGGGTTGATGATGCAATTGAGATATTGGAGTATGTTGTTAAACTAAGAGAGGAAAAGCTGGGGATTGCAAATCCTGATTTCGAAGATGAGAAGAATAGGCTAGCGGAGCTTCTGAAAGAAGCAGGGAGGGCGCGTAAGAAAAAGGCGAAATCACTGGAAAATCTGATAGATAAAAATTCGAGGAGGACGAAGAAAGAATCAACGAAGAGGTGGCCTCCTCTTGGGTTTAGAATTTGAACATGTTATAACCGCTCATGTGCACATTTCTGTAACATAGAAGATCATGTATAGCATCATCAATGTTGTAATCTGGTTGGGCTTCATTTTTTTCATGTTTCTTCTGAGGTTCGAAATCTCGATTTGTTTGCCGCATTTAATTGGTTTTATTTTATTGGTTGCCTGTGTTGGGACCTAAGGTGTTCACTCCAAGAAGAATCTTAATTTTCAGCAAATAAATTTTTATGTCTCGGATCATATGTATTAGTAGAAAGACGACTTCTAATTTTGCTTTTATTTATTTATTTATTATTATTTTTAAGCAAAAATGTTCTTGTAATTATTGAAATGAGTGCTAAAATGGTTATATTTTAATACTATTTCAGAATCTATAGAGACATCTTAATTTCAAAAATAATTTAAGGAATATATAAAAAAAATAAAATAAAGTCCTGAAATAAATACGCTACTACGCTATGGCTAAGCTCGAAGTTGGGCGTAAACGATTGTTTGGAACCTTACGAGTCTTGTATTAATTTGCTACAAGGCCCAAGGGCTTGAAGCAGGTTGCTTCTACTTACTTTCTTCTGATGATTTTATAATCAAAGTAATTCAATTATTATGCTAATAATAATCTAAAAACCTCGAGAATTTTTTTCTTTTTTTTTATCATGGACAGTGAGATGTGGCATCGTTTCCTAGTCTCCATATTCTTCAACCTCTCTACCAAACCAAACCAACCCCTCCTCACTAATTAGCGGCCAAATTTGGTATTTAATCTATTTCACCATGCAGCGCAGCATAAAGGCCAAAATTTGACTGGGCCAGTCTTCTTTTAGATCTAACAAGTTAGGCCCATTATGGATTAGCATTCCCTAATCAAGATAAAGCAAAAACAATTATAATCTAAAACTCATTTGTCAGCCTAATCTAAATTCGCATAATTATAATCTAAAATGGCTTTTTCAAATATTTAATAATATTTCATACTCGGACTTCTAATTCAAAATTTTTAATTAAGAAAGAGTATTGAGATCAGAAATTACTTCATGTAACTTCTTTACCCTATAATCAGAAATTTGATTCATTCGTCAGACACGACCTTTTTTAGGAAAGAATTTTGGACCAATTGCCATTTGTCTCTCAATTTTTTTTAGCAATTGTTAGTTTCTTTCAAAAACTTATCTCTTTTTCTTTCTTTTTTTCCCTTATAGTTATATTGATTATAGACTTGAGTTTCCAATTTACCGGAAAATGCGATACATTATTATATAAAAATACATATCAGGTTGCTAAAGGTATTTGATAAAAATATCCTATTATTATTCATTTAAATTTGACTGATTATACACATTACCTTCTAATCTTAATAAAGGTGTAATTATTTCTAAATTTTTATTAAATTTAATAAAATAATAGGTACGCTTTTATATATATATTAAAAGACAATAAATGTATATTGATAAGTTTAGGTGATTAATAATTTTTTTATTAAATTTAAAGTACATCTAAACTTAAATACATTTTCACTTATTAGAAAAAAAATGAAGCAAAGCAACTTTAAATTACAATTACGTACTTATTATGTGAAAATATTAATTTTAGAATCAATAAATTAGAATTTGACGTGTCAATTAAACAAAAAACATTCTTGCGTTGCGTCAAGGAAAATTGTTGGTTTGGACAGGCGACATGGAAATTGCCGTACTTAAGTCCTCACATAACTAATTAGACATTTAGACTTCGATTAAAACTTATAATATATTAATTCAAAATCGAAAAATTGTGAATTAAAATTTTAGTGGTTTAAAATTAATAATATACGTATTTATCTGGCTTAAAAAAATATAATAATTGACTATAATTTATAAAATTTTGGGTCAAAGCTACACTGGATTAATTTCTTCCAGTATTTGTATGTATTTTGTGATATTTGGCACGAGAAAAATGAGATAAGATAAGTGTAAGAGATGACTAAAAGCATGATATTTGTAAGATTTATTTTAAGTGTTTTGAGTAATTAAGCCAGTCAGCAGTATGTACGTGTGTCTTTTTATTTAAAAAATATAAACTAATAAAATCATGTACTTCTTACCGTGTACATATCTATATCTAATTTAGTTCTAATTTAATTATTCTATTAAATATTTTTTTAATATTTTCATAAAAATATTTTTTTAAGAAAATCATGAATTCAATTATTGTTTCGTATATGAAGCGTACACCATTAAAAAATCTGTTTTTAATTATATATTTTATAGTATTTGGCATTAAATTAATTGATACTGTAAATTTAAAAAATCGGGCTGAATATAAAAGTATTTTATTAAAAAGGGAAAAGGGAAAAGGTGAGTAAATTGGGAACTCAAATGCAACTTATGGCATGCCCATTTAAAGAAATATATACACGGATAAAATTCATCCCATATTGGAACTCAATTGACTTTTGATATAAATTTGAAAAGTAATTTCCTGAATTTTTAAAATTCGATAATTAAAGGCAGAAAAAAAATAGTGTTTTCTATTAAAATAAATTTCGATTTTGGCTTTGTTTTGTCGTTTCAAGTTGCTTTTCCAGCAAAGCAAAGGCATTAGTATTTGAATTAGAAACTTGTAATCAAAGGAGAATAAAAACGAGATGATGATCTTTCTTATTCCCAATTATTATCTTATATAATAATATATCTTCTAAAAAAAATTCTTATATTATATTATCTATTTAAAAAAAATGATTTTATGTTGCTAAATAATTTTAGACCCAATTAATAATTTGTCCACAAACCGATATGTATATAGAGAAAGACTTTATTGTGAATCATCCTTGGCATTTTCTTTGTAAAGATATTTGTTTTTAGTTTTTTTTTTTTCTGTTTTCTTGAGTTTGTTTTTTTTTTATTTTATTATTTTTGGTTTGTTTTTTATTTTCTTTAGTCCTAATCCAAGAAAAGTAAAAATGAATTGAATAAAGGTATAAGTACCTATTTCTCATTAAACTTTTGTGCTATGAGGATATTGTTCAAATTTCAACTCTTAGCTATTATTTTTAGGGTTAAATTGTTCAAAACTTTTATCCTTTCTAGCACTTAATTATGAAATGTTTCTTTTTTAATTAGGTTATTCAAAATAGTAAATTACTATCTAAGCAATTTTTAGAAGAAAATTAATTTTGTAGGACTTTAACATTATCAAATTAATACTTGTTGATTGAATTAATCTAAGCTTGATTATTTTCTACCAATGTCTATAATTTATAGTACATATATTTCCAATTACCATTTCAATCTCCTATAAGTATATAATACTCAAATTCTTAAAACAAGGGGGAAAAACATGCAAAAAAAATTAGTAACAATAAATTATGCTTTTAATTGCTTATAGTTATGGTTTAATAACTGATTTCGCCATTTTAATTAGATAGTAATTAGATAAGTAGAAAATCAATTAATAATAAAGTGGATATTTTAAGTTAATAATTTCATAGAATCCTAAGTGTATGTATATATCTTATCTCTTAAAAATGTTATAGATTATTGGTTCTGAAAATCAACCTGTAGTGTCAAGAGAAATTTAATGAAACAAAATCTTCTTAATATCAACACTAAATGCATGTCGATTTCACTTACCATATATGACTTACCTGCCATATTACCTAATATAATTGCTTTAATTTCATCATATTAAAATTGTAACCAGAACTGCAATATAATTTCGAAATTCTATAAAGCAGATTGACTATAATCTTCAAAAATTATCAATATATATATGTATGTATGTATGTATGTATGTATGTATGTATGTATGTATGTATGTATATATGTATGTATGTATGTATGTATGTATGTATTTGAATAATAACTTAAATTATGACATATATATATAAATGAATCTAAATTATCCGTGGAGTTAGTAAGAAGTTGCAAGGGAAATGAAAAACTCCAATTATGCTAATGAATGAAAATTTCCTGCCTGCATGTCCATCAATATTATAAGAAAAATAATACTTACAATTTAGTTGCATATATATATAATGAAAAGATTAATTTTCACAGATAACATTAATTTAATTAGATAAAAAAATTCTCAAATGTTGAAATTAATGCAAATTGTCTTACATTTCACGAACGGAAATGGCTGATATAATTAATCAACATAAAATGAGGAGGTTTTATTTATTCAAATTATATTCTTACTTTAATATTGATTGATGTTGCCAATATTCAATTATATATAAATTGATAATCCAACTATTTAATTTTGACTCTCCAAAATCAAGCAAAGCGAGAACTTTTGTCCAATTGTTGTTTTACCTTATATTAATATCTCGTCTAATTTAATATATCATGGTCAAATATTATATGAGTGCTTTGATCCGTTTAATCTAATTAAAGTGTGAGAAGACCTTGGCCGTCCATTTTTTTATTTCCAAAAAAGTCCTTATAAATTTTATGGTAGTTTGGACTAGTATCTAATTTTTTTTTTAAAGTCATTATAATTCATTTCACTTCAAATTTTTTATCTTTTATTATTTTATAATTTTGGTTTCGCTCTTATTATATTCTGCATTTGCCTCTGCTACATTATGCTCTTTAGGCTTTTTACACATTCGAATTATCTTCTATTGTATAAAAAATTTCATGAATTTTTTTGTTTTTCTGTGATTCAAAACTTTGAAACTGTCAATACAAGAATTATTTTATATAAAAAAATATTTATAAAAAAAAAAATTATTCAAGAAACGTCGGGTTGTTCGGATTAGGACAAAAGAAAAGATAGAAATTGATAGAAGTGGCGATTGTAAGAGAAAAGCAGAAAATGGGTTTGTGTAAGTTGGCAAAGCTAGCTAGGGTTTTGAGAAACTTGAATAAAGTGCCAACTCTTCTCTTCAGTCTTCACTTCTCTTCTCTCTCTCTCTCTTCCATTAACACAAACAAATCCCGTGTGATATTCCAGTTTTCATTGGCTACTTGGTAACTGTTACACTCTCTCCTCTTTTGTTTCTACTTGCCATTGTTAAGCTTTTCTTCAATGGCAGCTAACAACCCTCTTTTTACCGCTTTTGCATTTTGTCAAACAGTGTAAAAGTAATACTTTTTTTTTATAATTAAGTATATAAAATAATTAAATAAATATTTTCAATTATTCACAAAATGTTTTATTTTTGAAACTTCAGCCACCTGTTTTAATTGTCTACAGAAGATATAGATATATATAAAGGATCCTATCTCTTTGTTTCTTCAGCATAAAATACTCAGATTAATAATATAAATTCCTCTCTTCTTCTTCTTCTTCTTCTTCTTCTTCTTCTTCTCACCTCTTCGCAGCCATGGTTTCTCCTGATACTATAAGAAATGTGGTTGGAATTCTAGGTAAGCTTTTCTATTTTATTTTATTTTTCTCATTTTCTTCTACTAATAAAATCGACATAAATTTTGACAAAAATATGCATTTTTAATTTTTTTTCTTATTTGCAGGAAACATAATCTCACTGTTCTTGTTCTTATCTCCAGTGTAAGCTCTCTCTGATAACTCCATTTCTAGAGTTCATTTCAAGATTCCCAAGAAAAGAAAAGAAATAAAAGATTAAAGGGTAGCTGCATGTTGTTGATTAAGAAATTTACTCTGATTTTACAGGCCAACATTTTTTCAAATATGGAAGAAAAGGGCAGTGGAGCAATACTCACCAACCCCATACGTAGCCACCTTAGTGAACTGCATGGTTTGGGTGTTGTATGGTCTGCCCATGGTTCACCCAAAAAGCTTGCTGGTTGTGACCATTAATGGCACAGGGACTGTTATTGAGTTTTTTTATATTATCCTTTTTATTATTTTTTCTGACAAGAAAAAAAGGCTAAGAGTGATACTAATCCTTTTTATTGAGCTCGTATTTATTTCTGCCCTAACCCTTCTGGTCTTAACCCTAGCCCATACCACCAAGAAGAGATCTATGATTGTGGGATTTATCTGCATCTGCTTTAATATCATGATGTATGCTTCTCCATTATCTGTCATGGTTAGTCTCCTAAACCAATTAATTACTTTAAGTATTTAGCAATTGGTGTTACGTAGGAGTCAGTGGTAGAATGTCACGTACAAATTGTAAATATAAATATATATATATATATATATATATATATATATATATATATATATATATAGCATTTTATGAATTTTAGTTTGAATAAAATCATGGGCATATGTCCAGATTGAGGTTTTGTTGTTTATTTATTAGAAAAAAGGGTTAATTACCAAATATATTTCAACCTTTCACTTACTTTTCGATTTAGTTTGAAATTAAAAACAAAAAATTAAAGTTTAATACTCAACTTTGTAACATTTTTATCCGGCTCAATTATTGGACTGGATGCAGAATATTACAAGCTTTGAGTTATATTTCAAAAAAATTTCGAGTCAAAACCAAGGGAATTTTAACAAAAAAAAGGCTATTTTTTAGAGGCTTCTTATATATTTATTTTCTTTAATATATATGACGTTTTATCATGTTCTATTAATTGAAAAAATTTAGAAATCATAAAAAGTGTTATGTACAGGTACGTATTTCTTCATATATGGATTATGCAGGCATTTTCTCTTTCTTTTATAAATGGCAAGATTACTGTAAACAGATATCTTGCCTTATAGGTTAAGTACATTTTATTTAATTTTAATGATATGTTTTTATTTATTTATTTATTAAATTTTATGATGCAGAAATTGGTAATTACAACAAAAAGTGTTGAATATATGCCATTTTTCCTATCTCTTGCTGCCTTTGGAAATGGTGTTGCCTGGACTTCTTATGCTCTTATTCGCTTCGACGCATTCATTGTTGTAAGTAAATTGCATATCTCTCTCTCTTAAAATTATTAATTAATCCCCAATTACATAAATTTATTGTTTAAATTTTAATGAAAAGATTAATATTTTTTTCAAAATATGGTTCATGATTTTGTCAAAATTAGTGAAATTTTAGTTTGAAATTAGTGAAAAAATAAATTTTATTTTATAACGTAATTAACAAAAAAAATAATGCAAATATAAAAAAAATACCAAGGATGCTTATATAAGATGGGCTTATTGGGCTTTTCCTTATAGATACCCAATGGGCTGGGAACAGTGTTTGCTTTGGCCCAACTGATACTCTATGGTGTGTTCTACAAATCAACAAGGAGGCAGATTGAGGCAAGGAAAGGTAAAGGAGAAGTGGGTTTATCACAAGTAGTAGTTAGTTCTGATTCCAAGAATGCAGGAAATTGAAGACAATTCCACCCGATCTAACCATCCAAGAATTGAAAGATGCAAGGATCTGATAGGAGTAGGAACTTGAAAATTCATAGTTATTGGCTACATATACATTGGAGCTATTTGCTATGATTTACAACTTTGGTTTTGCCCCAATCAATCTAGTGTTATGCTTTGTTGTTTTCTTTAATGCTCTAATAGTCTCCTCAGGATACTCAATTCCAATTTGTACCCAATTGAAATCAAAAGAAATTGGCTTCATTTTATTCTAAACACCACTATTAACATCAAATATTCAAATCCATATGCCGGTAATCAACCCCATTATATATATATATATATATATATATATATATATATATATATATATATATATATATATATATATATATATATATTACTTTGGAAGTATTTTTGAAATAGAGCAATTTTGTTTCTGTATTTTTTAAATCGATTTTTGCTATAAACTATTTGAAATGAAAAGATATTGTCATTATATTTTTCAAAATATGTAACTTTTCTCTTAAATTTGTAGAAATTGACTCATTTTTTTTACTTCTAAAATTTACAACGAATGGCGTTTCGGGATGAAATGATTGTATAAAATAAGGGCAAAATCGCCTAGTTTTGCATAGTTCATGGGCAAAAATCGATTAGAGAAAAATTTAAGGAAAATCATGTTATTTAAAACAATTTAAGGCCAAAAATATATCCAAAAAAAAATTCAAAGATAAAATTGTCTTATTTCGAATTATTCAATAATAAAAATCTCATTTAATTTAAAAAAAAAATCTCAGAACCAGTTTTATGTTTTTTTAATCAAGGATAGTTTCTGAATCAAGAAGTAAGGTCAAATATATATTTTTTTTTCCAATAAACATGTGTTATATTTTTAATCGTTATAGGAAAGTTTCATGATCACCAAGACAGGTCAAAGATATATTTTTTTTCAATAAAAATGAGGTCGCTTTAAGCTGATTTCATGATTTCATCTAAACATAGAAATTCAACTCCAGATTACGTAAGGTCCCAGAAATTTTTTTTTTTTTAATTATTTTTGTAGTAAAAAATTCATTGTCAATAATTTTTCTGGAGTCAAATGTCGGGGGATGAACCATATTCTTATGAAAACATCACTCCAGCAATGCTGCAGATTTCATATTTTTTATATACCAGAAAATGAAGTATGTTGCACATTTAACTATTAAAATTAAAAGATAGAACTTGAGATCGGATGCTTTAGAATTGCATTCAAATTTTACAGGAAAATTGCGTGTTTATATATAGAAGCAAATACGTGAAGATTTATACAATTCCACGCAAAATTTCTTACAGCTTGCACAAATTCTTGGAACCAAAATCTGTAATTTCATTTCCCTGGATTCTACTGTTCTAATCCTACTCTACACCTGCCGTATCTACATACATACAATACAAGCCTAATCACAACTCCCCGTTGCTCTCGCAGGAGCTACCGAGATTGACATTCACCTCATGAACTGACAATCTAACTATATTGGTGCCCGAAGATCTTGAAATATCAATACACTCCTGCAAGTCTGCATCACAGGCTATCAGAACCCATTCTTGATCATCATCCAGGTACCTTATGTCGAATGTACCGACCTCTAACTTCAGACGCTTGGCCACTTCCTCTTTCAGTTCCAGGATTCCAGAACTTAGGGTGATCCTGAACCTTATTATGTCTTCTCTGTATGTGGCCTTTATGGTTATGTTCTTCCTTTCTTGGCTAGCCGTAGGACAAGGCACTGCATGTTCAAGAGCAGCCATGGCTTGTCCACAAGGTCCATTTGGACTCAAATGATTTGTCCAACAGGATTCTGGAATTCGCTCTTCTACAATAGCATCTGCTACTGCAGGACCAAGATTTCTCAAATCTTTTGAGCTTCCAGCATCCTCAATTAGCATTTCCCTGAATGGTTCTTGAGCTTCTGTTGTGACAAGAGCATCAGGTATCGAGTAGGCAGGTCTCAGATTCAATTCCCATTCGGGCTGAAATGCCAATTCTGGGGAGCCACCAATTTTATGGCATCTTTCATGTACAGGAGAAACCGATGCATCCTTTGCAGGAGCGCTGTCATTTGCTGGACTTCCTTGACATGAACCATGTGAGGTTGGAGACCCAGCACTCTCCTCCCTTGAGCCACTCCCTGCTTTCAATCTGTTTGAACCTTGACATAACCCCGATGCAAACCCATTTTGCAGAACATGGTCCTCTTGTTCATGACCCCCAACTTGTCCATCACTTCCTGGTGTTTTGCAAATCGGTGATCCATGCTTCTCTCTGTGAGGTTCAGGGGATTTGCAGTTTGGCGAATTGTGGTTGCATCCATTCAGACTGGAAGGCCAAGAAATAGAACCAACGGCAACAGGAAGTGGACTTGTAGCAAGGGGAGTCAAATCAAATGCTCCTTCAGCACCTTGGCCAGATTCAATCACCCGCTTTAACTTGGTGAGCGATCGATTAACCTTGTTTATTTTGCATGATGGCCAACGTGAGATCCCATGCTGCCTGCAGATGCGCTTCATTGTAGTGGGGCAAACTGCAGAGTTAAACCAAAATTTTTCTGATAACAACCTCATTCATAAGCTACAGAAAACAGTATGCATCTTTCATATATAAAAAGTTAAAACATCTCCGTAATGGCACGAGTAAAATAGCAAGCAACAATAGCTAAGTGTATCAGCATACCACCAAGGCTCTTTGCAGCATCTTTAAGACTCCCAGCAAAATATTGTTGGAGAACATCTAGACTGATAGACTTCTCAGTTTTTCCACGTTTCTTTTCAGATGGCTTTTTGGTTTCTTTATTTTCTGTCAAAGCTTTGGGAATGCAGTTCCCTAAGTTACCCGTGTTACCACCATTATCAACAACATCCAAGTCTGCCATTAAATGATGATTTAGTGGATCTAACTGTACCACTTGACCTTCTTTTGGCAACATAGTGGTATTAGGGGTAGGAGATATAGGAGATTGTGGTACTCGAATACACTCGAGTCTCAAATCAAGCCTCCCACTCATAGAAGTTTGAATGATCTCAACAAACCCCTCCCCCTCTTCAAGATCCATTCCAGAAGCAACTTTGAGACTCTGAAAATGTGGCTTCATTGTCGCTAATATGGAGCCCAACAAAGCCTTCTGTTCATAAGTATCTGAGATGCTTGGGGGCAGAAAAAATTCAAGAATATAATCATCATCTCCGGTGTGACTGCTACGCAAGCATATTGCAAAGCAGCCAGTCAATCCAAACATGCATGCATAGTGTACTAGGGGGTAATCTGTCTTGCAGAATTGAGTAACATCTTGGCAGAAACATGCATTGTGGGATAAAAATGCTCTCCCAGCAACACCTTGACCTTTTTGTAAGTGATGCTCAAGACAGGCATCATGAAAACCCCATATCTGAGGTTCTACAACATAGAATGCTAGATCAGTTGTGGACATGCAGACTTGGCCATTGCAACTACCATCAAAGCTAGTACAATTCTTCTTTAGACCCCCACCATAGGCTAGAACACTTCGATGCATGCACGGAACCCACGTCTGAGCCAAAGCCAATTTGTGTGTCTCACAAACCACGGTCAATATCTCCAGTATTTCAGCTAGTGCATTTTTACGGCCCTCATTGCAAATCTGGTTTAAAAGCAGTGCCAAGTAGACATCTGTGAGAACAAGGGGGAAGAAATGAAAGAAGAATACGAGATTTATATTTTTTATTTATAAATGATAAAAGATTGTCATACATTATACTGTTAGAGGCTTAGAGCTCACCTGTGTACTCGTATGATCCAATATTTCTGAACTTCTCAAATTCACTGCCTGCAGTGCAACTGAAATTATGTGACTGAAGAATCTCAACTTTAGATAATAAAAGTTTTCACCAAGTGCAATGTAAAATTGTCACGAAAAAATAAAGTATATAATGCCACAAGTAAAATGGTTTTCAAAAGAAGAGAAAACTGATAAGCTCAATCAAATACGAGCAGAGCATAAATGGGACCTAATATTTATAATTTAAGCTGTGCAGGCATAACATGAGATTCAATACACATAGAAATGAGAAGAACGCCACCTCAAGTGCCTTGCACACTTTATCAACCTCAGGTGCATAGTTAATCTTCTGTGAAGTCATTATGAGCTCAAGCACACCAACACAGGCCGGCCCTGAAGGTTCAAAGACCGGCAAGGCCAAGGTTCCCTGAACATTGTAATTAAGAGCATGATCACGCCTCATATACTCCTTGCTGGAGTAATATTGCACGTTAGGAGTCCATTCTGGCAATTTTTGCCGAAAGACACGGCCAGGAAGCCCGAGTTCACCGTCACTCTCCCCATCCACTGAGAACATATACATCAAAGACACCATCCTATAATGATGAAGTTCATTGCTATTAGGATCAATTACAAAAGGTTGTCCTGTGGTTGTCAGCACATACCGACCTCCATTCTTCACAGGGGCCCAAATCTGAGCCAGAACATGTTGTTCAGTTGAATCTTTGAAATTTCTGAGTGCCTGTGTCATCCTCTCTTTGATTACACAGTACCCATCTGGGTTGTCCATGGGCATCAATCCAAAAAATGGGGAAGGAAGTTTTCTTTTGTCATCATTTTCTGTGCAGTTTTCAGCAACGGAATTTGTATTACCTGCATTAGGCAATATCTCAAGTCAAAAAACAATTGATTAAGCATCCACATGGTGCTCAATGATCTACAATAGCACGAAGAATGGCAAGATACTACAAGCCATAATTAGTTTCAGAATGAGGCAAGACCAGGCTGCTATAATTTGTAAAAATGCTTTTTATGTCTTTTCAAAAAGTTTACCGAAACTATGTGAAGAAAAAAACAAATAGATAAATTTTGACCAATGAAAACTAAGTCGAGCCAGAGAAATGGCTACTTATTTTTGGGTTGATTCTCTTTCATTTGGTTGTCTCATCTACCAAAACAATCAAGCTACTTCATTTTTCAGTTTCTTTGCTTCATATGAGGTTTTAAAATAAGAGCTTGACAAGTATTATACAGAATTCTTTATTGCCATATGCTAAGAGAAGATTTCCAGCATAGCCACATATCAAAATTTTGATCTTTGAACATCCCAATGTCAAACAAGCATGACCCGAAGTCCTTCACAACGTACTATTGACAGAGTCAAAACAAAACCATTAATTCAAGAGAAATGGACCAAAGCAAATGGACCAAACTGAAGAAAAGCACCAATAGCAACCCAGAAACAGAAAAACACACAACAAACTGCAACAAACTGTCTTGTACATTCAGCATCCATTTTCAAACAGAAAAGAACAAAACTTTAGCATAAGAATCGGAACCCAAAATCCGTATTGAACTAATATCTTTAAAGCCCAGGGACAATCACTATTCCAGCCCAGAGAAAGCAAAGAAAGAGAAATGCTTGTGTACGAAAATTGATAGGTAGACTAACATGTGAGAAAGATTGGATAGTCAGAGAAACGGAGGCTAGCTGCGGCGGCGAGAGGAGGAGCTGGATGAGAAGAGACAGCGGAAGCAGCCAGTATATCATCGTCGCCGTCGGAGAAGGCCCACAAAGGAGAACAAGGCTGGTCAGAGGAAGAAAGAAGAAAGGGAGACAAAGGATTAGAAAGAAAAGGGATCTGATCTAAAGGCCAGGAAGACTCAAGATCAAGATCCAAGTCCATAAGATTATCGCCTCTCTCACCAACAACTGGAGTCTGAATATTATCCTTTGACTTCTCCTCTTCTTGTTCAGGCATTTTCTCGAAAACTTGGAAGCAAATAAACTAATTTTCCGGGAAAGTTTTGTCTTTCGCGTGTCTTTCTATATGGGCTGTATTTGAAGATATGGATGATTTAGTTGGAAAGAGAAAGAGAGAGATCGAGGGGGAGAGGTGTGAAATTGTGGAGGTAAATTGCAGAGTGTGATTCCATTTTGCCATTGGAATCCTACAGATGTACTCGTTGAAACAAAACAACGCTGATTAAAATATTATGAGACGTTATTTTCTATTCTCACTACCGTTGTTGCGAGTCTATAACTCCTTCTTCAAGCTTTTTATTTTCTTTTATTTTTCCAATATATTTGGGTCAATAAATTTTAGAAAAAATAATTAAATTCTTGAAACTTTAATTTTTTTCATCGAGAAAATAAAAATGCCATTTTATAAATTAGTACTACTCATCTATTTATTTTTTTAACGCTATTTAAAAATATTTAAAACAAATAAACTCGAAATCTAAATATTGATGCAAATTTTTTATTTACACTTGCTAGTGAAAAAAATATCAATTCGGTATACATGAGCTGTAATCATGTTTCTAGTAATTTTTTAATTTATTTTGATGTGACATTATTTTTTTAAGTATTTTATTCATTGTGATATTATTTTATTAGCTTGATTTTAAATACATAAAAAATATATATATCATAAATAATAACGTTACGCACGGCTCCCACTCTTCCTTTTTTTTTTTTTCCTTTAATGGAATATGGTATCGTCTTTTAAGAAGAAAGAGAATACAAAATAGTTGTTGAGAGAAGGGTTATTCCATAATTTCATGCATTAGATTTAACAACAATAAAAAGCCAAAGTTTTGAATTTTATATGATCCATCAATGTCGACACCTCCGTAATAATACGATAATTACAATTAAATAAGAATTATTAATCTTTTTATTTTTATTTTTGAAAAAAAAAAGATAATCAAGGCTGACATTTTACATCCTAAAATAATAGATAAGTTCTGTTATCCAAATACTTTCTTCATTTTTTTTATTTATCATTTTTCAATAAAATTTAAATTTTATTTATCTATCACTTTTAGATTTTCAACATAATTTAATTTATTTTTTTAATTTATTTTTCTTTTTCAATAAAATTAGAACCTATCAGATTTGATAATTTAATTTTAATCACGCAATTTAGTACTAAATTGAAGTCTATTTATTATTTCTTAATTCTAATAAAAATAATAAAAGTGACTGATAAAAAAGAACGAAAGAAGTGATTTTCTTTTAAAATTAAATATAAATTAATATAATGTCCCAATCAAATTTTTAGGTCTGGATCAGAATTCTGTATCAAAATTACTTAATGTTTCTATTTAGCTAATATATAAGTTATAATTTTTATTTTTATTTCTTTTAAATATTATTTTTAATATATAATAATTTTTGCAACTTTTTTTTTCATATTACAATCAATATCATGCTATAATAATTTAACAATTAATAGTATATTAGCTCCCAGTAGCAAACCTTGATGGCATTTTTTATCCTTTTTCCTTTAACAAATCTAAACTTTTATTTTACTTGTTTTCAATTTACCATGAGGATACATTCGACTCTGCCTTGCACCATTGTATATTTTAACAAAAGTGACATATTACTATTCTCTCTTTCTATATATGTCTTGATAATTTGAGAAATATCGAGATGAAAAATGACGTGTGAGTCGATCCAATTGTAAGCAATTTAAAATATGTAAGAATACTATTATGATCGAACCGGATGTTAACACTCCAAAATTTAAGTCAATAATAGCCTTAAAGAGATAAAATAGAAAAAATTTTAAAAGTGCAATACTCGGAGATCTTAAATGATTGGTCTATTTATAAAAAAATAAGATCAATCAAATAGGAATAGTCGAGTAAAAGTTGCTGGCTGACGGAGGTTATGTCGTTACAGTAATTCGACTGTCTACACTCTGTTAAGTAATCAGTACGACTGATATAATATGACATTTCATACCAATCAAATTTGGTGATGGTTGACAAATCGGATGGATCGTCTCAAGTGTTTGATAGGATTCCTTTTGTGTGAGCTTGTTGGATTTGACAGAGAGAGCCTTCGACCTTAAAACACTCATGAGCCTTATAAAATTATATGTATTATCATGTTGTTGTCTAATTAAGGAATCCAATAGAAAATAATAAAAACGTTAAAATAATTAAGAAAAAAGACATGGGGAAATTCGTTAGCTAAAGAAGATGAGTTACCTTTAAGTCTAAGACAAATTAAAGTTGTCTTGAGTTCTCAAATTTTTTATGTATATCAAATAAGTTTTACAAACACCTGAGTTCAGTTTATTATTACCTCTGATCTTTCTTTTTTTTTAATTGTATGCGATAATTATGAAATCATTGGATAAAAATAAAATCACCACTTAAATTCGGTAATGATTTTTTTTTAAACAAAGTTAATAATATATTGACAAATGAAATTAATAACCACATTAATTCTTTTTTCTATTTTACATGACATTCTCCAATGATTACATGTTAAATAAAAATAAATAAAAATTATTCACGTTGTCAATTCGGATATTAAAATTTTCCCGCAGATATAAAACTTATGTATAAAATATATTCAAACTTATTTATATGTAACGTTTAATTAATCGGTAGTATATAGTTAATTTGGTTTGTTACATGAAAGCTAGATAGTGTTGAATATATAATATATGCTAATTACAATTATGGGTGTTTAATTCGTATACGGATGAAAGGAAATGATATTTTTGGAACATTAATGGGACCAATATATATAAATAAAAAAAATGACAAATTAACGTCGTCAATGCCCAAATTTGGCATTATCGGAGGTCTTCAAATGGATGGAAATTCTATAAATACAGAGATATTTTTCATTTATAAATTAAAATATCTCCCCACGATATATTATTCTTCTAAGAGTCTATCTGAGTTATATTCCAAAACATTAATTATTTTATATGCTTATGATATTTTATGTATTGTCGATATGACTATAAGTACTTATCAAAATAATTTTTGTTGTTTTGAAAAAAAAAATCAAAATCACTTAAACAGTACTCTTTTTTATTATTACTATTATTTTTTATAGAACAGTTAGGCAATGCTTTGAAATTGGCTTTTGTAGCACATGTTAGAAAAATCTCCAAATCCAGAATAACCCATAAATCAATTATGTTAAATCATCAAAAATAAAATAGATGCAGAAGCGTAGCTAAATCTATAGCCATCAACAATACGGAAATTTAATGGTTTGTAATTGACACATAAATCTAAAATTTCTCTAGAATGATGGGATACAAGAGAGAAAAGAACGTATTAGAATTATGATTAGGGTTCTCTGTACAATTAGAATCACAATCTATTTATATATTGACTTATTTTCTAATTAGCCCATCATAAATTAGATTAAGTCCTTCGAATTTCTACACATTTATAAAATAAACCTATATTTTTAATAAGACGATTATTAAGTCCAATTTAACTTTAAATTAATCAGATCACTTTTATTTTGACTAAAAGTGTGATAGCATATAATATACAATATTTACATATTTAATTTGTATATATCCTTAAATTCCAACAGCACATAGAATTCATTTAGAAATTTGTTAAAGTTTTGGAATTGGACTCAATTATACTCAAATCTTCTATCATTTAAATATGTAACAAATAAAATAAAGTTTTAAATACAGCTTCATATTGGGGCTTATGCACACAATTAAAGCAAAAGAAAAAAAAATTATTTGAACTACACATTTTTGTTTATGGTCATGTTCAGTTTTATTTGAAAATTAAGATTTTATGTTTTGAAAAACATTAAAAAAATAATTTGATCAAATTTGCTATTGAAATATTTAAAATATATACATTTGCCTCTAAAATGTGTTTTAAATCAAAATTGCATTTAAAATATTGAAAATTATGTACATTTGTCATTATGTTTACGTAATTGACTCACATTTGTCACTAAAAACATCGAAATTTAAAATAAAGAAACAAAAATATATATAACAAATTAATTGAAGTTACATAAACTTGTCACATTGCACTGTAGATTTATCCTGTATTTTAATTTTCAAAAAATAGTTCAAAAATTTCTATGTGATAAAGCATTTTCTATTTATTTATCCAAAATTAAAAATAAAATATTAATTTATAGTTTATAAGGGATAAATTTATGTAGTTTTAATCAGTCTATTATATATATTTTCATTAGTTTATTTAAAGTTTCATTATTTTGAATGATAAATTTGAGCCAATTATATATAAATAAAAATAAATATATATAATACTTAAAAAGCAATTTTAGCCTCTAATAAAACAACAAAGATAATCTTTTTCCAAAGCATATTCTTTGCTATATATATATATATAGAAATAAGGTTTTTTGAAAAGAAAAAAGTTACAAATTTAAAAAAAAACCACGTGTGCGATTGCAGATCAATCACATGAGTGCTTCATGAGGCTTATCGAAACTGCATATACCTCCCTCAGTAATCTCTGACAAAAACATAATCTGTTAACTATTCATTAATTAATGATTATTTGAGCTTCTCAAAGTTTTAAGCTTTTCAAGCTTTTTGTTGTTGTTTTTTTTGTCAGCATCTAATTAAGTTCTCTGAACCTGATTGGTTTTAGAAAAGAGCAAAACAATCAAATTATCATTTAATTATGTGACGTATTATAGGGATTTTTTTAAATAATATTTTTTAAAAAAATATTTATAAAAATGAGATATGTTAAAAAATAATTATAAAAATAAATTATTTTCTGACGGGAGAAAATTTTTCTGAAACCGCTGGTGGGATCAGCGGTTTCAGAATATAATTTTCAGTGCACTGATTATTAAATTAATAAACTTTTAATATAATTTAATTTATTTTTTAATTTAAATTTTTAAATAAAATAAAATTAAATAAAATAGATACCCGCAATAAATTATCATCCTAATTTCCATCCAATATTATATATATATATATATATTCCAAGCAGTTCCTTAGCTTGTAGATGCTCCTATCGTAAGCAGCATATAATTAATAATTTTAATAAATAATTAAAAGTATTTATAGCAGCCTTTTAGATTTTCATTAAGTCCATTTAATTTTTTAACTAATTAATTCATCATTATAGTTATATCTTTATATCAAAAAAAAAAAACAACAAAATAATAATTTTTTAAACGTTTCCAATTTTAATCCAGTTAATATTAATATTAGCAGCTCATCATATAGGCCATTGCGAGGAATTGAAGAAATAAAGATTAATTATACCAAGAATTGACTTGGCTTAAACTGAATTTTTATTCATTGTCAGTTTTGTAATCATAAATTTTTATTCAGCATAATTATATATTCCACGACGCTTAATTAATGCAGAAAAAACAATCAAATTACATTAATTATAATTTACAGTATTTTCACTCCGAATATCAGATAAACATTGTCTTGATTTATGGATGAAGATTCAACAATACATCTTTGAACTTTGTCTCCGAGACAACATCCATGGGCTTACATATTAAAATTAAAACATCATAGCATGTTAACCATGTTTATATTTACAAACAAAATAATGATTTATAATTTATAACTGATAGGAAAATTCCCATTACCTAAAAATTAGAAAAAATAAATTCCATACATTTTTCGCCAAAGAGATTTTATAGTGAAAAAATACATTAAATGAATTGGGTTATTAATGATGGATAATACTTATGGGATGGATGGTCATTAATAGCATAATGTCTATTATTTATTCCCTCCATTCATAAATAAGTGCCCGACTTCATTTTTTTTCTATAAAAATAAACCTATATATTATCCTATGTATTTAGTAATTTGCATTGCTTAAAAAATAATTAATTTATTAGTTGTATTTTGAAAATTGAATTAATTTTTATTATATAAAGGATAATTTTTGAAAATTCATATTCAAATATATCATACGTTTAAAAAGTAAATATTTATTTGTAAATAGATCAAAAGTACAGGTGCACAACTTAAAAGCCATTACGTTAAAGTAAAAATTTAATGTAACAAAAAGAGAAGACAGTACAGATAGAAATACACTTTGCAAGTACTATATTCATACAACTTATAAAACAAAACAATCCTATCTTACGTAACAAAGCTCATCCCATTCCCTTGTTTTTTTCTTAATAATTATAAAATATATCATTTTTACTATATATTTTAATATAAAAGGAAGTCTCTTTTTTCCAGCTTTTTGGTATATATATATATATTATTTTTTTAATATTGAATGAAAATTGAGATGATAATTTATTGCGGGTATATATTTTATTTAAAAAATTAAATTAAAAATTATATTATATTAAAAATTTATTAATTTAATAATCGATGTATGAAAAACTGTGTTCTTATTATTTTTGCCCTTTTTATTTTTCAATCCTAATTTTGCCACCGTTGACGATCTATTTTGCACCAAACCTCGCAAATTTCCATTCGTTAATGTAACTCAGTCTCTCGCGTGAATCTCCATCTCCGGACAATTATTGTAATGCTCTTAGCCAATAATAAAGTACTTTTGGAAAAAAGAAAAAGAAAATTAGTGAAGGTGAAATACTTTATAAAAATGTGGACATAATTTTGGTTGCTTTAAAATATAAGAGAATTATGATGTCATGTAGGAAGGAATCTTCGTATTTGATATAGTGCTAGAGGAATACAAATATTCTATGATTTCTACAATAAAAGTTTTTCTCAATATTGTTGGAAAAAGAAATATATTGAAATCAAATACCTTGTATGTGAAATATATGTTTTTATTATCACAGTTTTAAATGTTATGTCAATGCGATTAAATGTTATATACCGTAATTTTTTTTTTAAAATGGTTAATATCCCTTATCAAAATTTCTAAATTTTGAAAATAAAGGGGAGATGATCAATTTTTTATTTGTTTTATTTTTTATTTTATTTTTGGATATATATCCAGTCGGTATCCTAAATCTACATATTTACATGGGGCAAACAACTAATTCTGATTTGCATACCAAAGATATTTTATTTTTAATCTATCCAATATGCAAATTTCATTAATTCGATTAATTTAAATTCGCATAAATTAATACAAGAATGAGGTAAAATATTTTTATTTTGAGTTTTTAAAAATAATTCATATTTAGAACTTAAATTCAAAAATTTTAATTAAAAAAAAAAACTACTTATACCATCCTATTTCATCTTTGGATTGTATTACTTTTATATTAGCCAGTAATGATTCTATTAACTCTTGTTGTTTCCTTCTTTATCGTTAACAAATTTTCTTTTGGGAAAGCAAAAGAATCTAAATGATAATGGATGGGAATGTGTTTGTATGTACAGATACAATATGATTAACTGAAGAATCATTTGGCAAGTTGATCAAGGGAGAAAAACAAAAAAACTATTAAAAAAATTGAAAGGAAAAGGTTTTTAATAATTAAGAAAACAATAGTCAAATGAATAAGCAGTTGGTATGAGGGGGGGGGGGGGGGGGGGGGCAATACTTATTGATCATCACCTTTCTTGAAGCTTGGTCATCCGTCATCCATATCAATTGGGAGTAGCTGTATTCTCATTAATTTCAAGTCATTAAGTTCAAATTTCTTTGAATCGATAACTGGTAAATTATGTTCATTTTTTACAGGCTGATATTAATTCAGTTCAAGTTAGATCGTTGATGAGAGCACAACTAGCATAACTAAATACAATAGACCAATTACAAAAGTAACGTCAAAGAAACTTAAAGAAGATCTACAAGTTTTCATTAGACGGTATGTGGAGATGCAAGTTCAAGAGATCAAAGAGGCTAACTTGAACTTTGAAAACCAATTTAATGTTTATTCTCTTTGTAATATGTGTTTAATTGAAGACCCATGTATTTAAGTGAAGGAGGAAGAAGGAAGAAGTTGGACCTGAGAGCACTGACTCGGTAGAGTGAAAATTCACTCCATCAAGTGCCACACAACTCAGTAGAGTGGATTTTCACTCGACCAAATTTTTTCAAAAATGCCCAAATTTGATTTCTTTCACTTTTTGTTGCAGAATAGTGCTACTTGGTAGAGTGGATTTCCACTCCACCAAGCCACTCCATGGAGTGGATTTTTCACTCCACCAAGGCATCATAAATTTCAGTTACAATATTTCGCAATTATTTTTATTTTAATTGTTTTGGAAGTCTAGTTTCAATAGGTTTCTTCTTTCTTTGTTATTTAAACAAATTGTAGGTTTTGTTACAATATACCTAACTTTTGATTATTATTCAGATTAATGAATTTTTTTTGGTTTTGCCAATCTTTTGTGAGAGTTAATATATATTGATTCTTTCTATTGCATGAAAAATTAGACTTAGATAGGTTGCATGATTATGTATACTTGATTCTTATTTTTCTTGGTCTAAATCAATTTATTATAAGTGTTTGCATTTAAGTATTGTTTGGAGGTTTTTTAGATTGAGAGTTTATTTTCTTGTGTATGTTCAAATATTATGATATACTGGCATTCTAATTTGAATATAAGCTAGAATTCCGCATCAATCGGTCTTATTTACTAATGTGGTTAAGAAAGCAAAGTTGATGTATAACTGAAAATATAGTGGAACAAAAAGCCATAAGTGTATTCTGTTTCAAGAGCATATATCAATCAGCTTTTGCCACATGTTTTCAGTTCATAAAATGATTCACTCCAGGGTAAGACATAATTCCTCGTAGTCCGACAGCATCTAGAACTGGACAACATCTAGAACTGGAATCATTCAAATACAAGCTATTTTCTTGCACCCCATCCCCAGAATGTCAACCATTTTCATATCTAACAACAAAATTTTCTTAATGGGCAACAAAAAAGCTGCTTCTGGGACCCCTAAAGTGGCTGCCAACTTACGAAAGAATGCAAACGATACAACAGCTGATCATATGGCCATGACAGCAAAGCCTTCTCGTGGACTTGGCTTTGGTGCTTTGAATGCCCTTGGCAAAATTCTTGTAGAAGGACAAGGATGTACTTCAACTGAAGTTCAATGACGGTCATTATCATTTATCATTTGCTCATTGGCGCCTTGATTTCTGCTGCGGAGGATATCCAGTCCCCATTCCTTGGTCCTTCCTTCGCAGATGGTGCTGGGCAGCAACACCTCGTGGCATTGGTATCCCAGCTGGATTCATACCACCACCCATCCCTGCTTGTGATGCCATATTATAAGCAGGCATGGCCTGAGGTTGCATTCTCTGCATGCCCATATGCATTGGTCTGGGAGCAGATCTGTTTGCTACTCCACGAGCACCAGCCATGCCCCCGGAAACTGCATTTCCAGAGGATACTGGTTGTGGAGGCTGAAGACTAGTTGTTCCTTCAAAATCTGTATTTGTGTCCACTGGACGAGTAGGGTAGTTGATCACTTTCTCTCCAGGTTGAGTGGGCACCAGGGCATTCCGCCCTGGAAGAGGGTCAATCCGAAAATATTCATGCTCAAGAGCTTGTGCAGCAGTTATCCGTTTTCGAGGGTCATATTCAAGCATTTTAGAAAGAAGATCATATGGAGCACTTTTTAGAGGGAGATGCACGACATTATGCAGTCCGGTATTCTCATATTTGTGCCCTTGGATGTGCTGTGCATCCGAATGCCAATGTGGAAGATGAGCCAAGGTTGGCCACTTCTCGAGAGTAGGATGGCCTAAGACCTTAAATATCTTGTCTAGTTGATCAAGCTGGAACGGATTGGGCAAGGATTTGGCTTCCGCCCCTTGAAATAGTGGTTTCAAAGTCAGAAGTTCAGCAAAGATGCATCCCACTGCCCACATATCAACAGCACTTGTATAGTGCTTTGCTCCAAGAAGCAGCTCAGGTGCACGGTACCAAATGGTCACGACAACACCATTATCAGATAATGACTTCAAGGGAGCTTGATATATTCTTGCAAGTCCAAAATCAGCAATTTTGACAACTCCATGTTCATCTCCCTCGCCCATAACCAGGATATTTGATGGCTTTAGATCTCGATGTATGATCCAATTACTGTGAAGATAGTTCAGTCCATTGAGCAGTTGCCACAACAATGATTTGACTGTATATGGATTAATACCGTGGGTACCCTTATCTCTATGATGTCTTATGATTTCATAAAGATCATGTTCAGCGTAATCAAAAGCCAGATACAGTGACATATCAGCATGATTAATGTGTACATTCACAAGCTTCACAACATTTTCATGTGCAATCTCCCGAAGAAGCATGATTTCACGGATGGCAGTAGGAGAGACACCATCTCCATCCTTGGACTGTTTGAATTTCTTGATGGCGATTGACTTTCCACGGTTTGCAGCAGACTTAATTTTCGCTAGGAACACAAGACCATAAGTACCTTCACCAATCTTCCCAATCAGATTGTACTGTTGCAGCCACTCTGGTTTTTCACTGTTGTTGCTGTTAGTTGTGATGCTTCTGTTTGATGAGGTGGTGTTGCCATCTCCCATGGTTTCTGCATAACAGGCTCTAGGCACCTTACAACATAGGACACCACGAGTAGCACTGAAATTGAGCAAAAGTTAGGACACCACGAGTAGCACTGAAATTGAGCAAAAGTTGCACCAATTGTTTGTATTCTAGTTGTAAGCCCCTGAAGTTTGATATGCCAGGGTGTAGATTTAATGAATTTATCAAGGTAAAAAAAAAAAGAGAGAGAGAAAAAGAGATCAAAGTTGAAATTTTTGGAGAGATGCAGGATTTCTACTAACAATTGTTTTGTAGCTTTTTCTATGCCCAGATAGAAAAATTAGCAAATACTCTACACACAGCAATTTCTCCTCCCTGCAGTAATTTTGCTAGATAAAGCATAACTTCTATAACCATAATCCCCTCCCACCATTTTCTCTCCTCTCTCTTTTTTCTCTTCAAGATTTCCAGATATACTCTTTTGACAAGTTTTGATCAGATAATATGAACATAGTCCTCTCGTCCTAGATGTTTACCAGTATGTAAACCCATAATACATCAAAGAAAAACAGTTCTGTTAAAGGATTGAGAACTTATCATAAACAAAAAAACCAAACAAACTTGCAGCCTTTAGGAAATTTTTTAATGCATTCCTCAAAACTTTTAAGCTAGGCATATATGGTAGTAAACAGGTTGAATGTACAAAGGCGGTTCCCTACTTTTCCAGAATCATAGGAAACCACTTATGAAGCTGCCTCTTCATTTTCTGTTAATCTGGACAAAATATCATCCATAAGAAGTTATAGCATTTTCCCACTCAAAATATCATATGTAGTTTTACTGGAGTTTAGGCATGGATAAGCTCAATACCGAGAGAAAGACGTCTAATACTGGGAGTGAGATTGAAGAGGACAATTAACTTGTAAAATATCAAAACGACCTAACATAATATAATTCACATTTTTCTTTCATCCAAGTCCAGCTCTAAGTTCAAAGCAATTGGTGCTGATGCTTTCATTTTAACTCAAACTTACTCACCAATTAAGGTTTTTCTGAAGTATCCAGCTTTGACAAAGATTGATCCATTATGCATCTCAAATATTTTCTCCCAATAGTTCAATGCCTAATCTAGCTAAGCCCAATGTTGTCCAGGCTGAAGTTACCAATCAATCATATCAAATAGCCCGTGTCATTAACAGCCGCTTCAACTTCTAAATAACCAATCCCAAAATCATAATTTTTCACACCCTTATGGAACATTTACCCATGGAAAAGGAAAAAAAAAAATCTCGCTCCTTTTCTAACATCGAGTTTGCAATCTAATTTACATAAAAGCTCAAAATTTCATATCACTGCAAAAAAAATCCCTAAATTTCAAAGGAAATCAACAAAAACATGGAATCGATAAGTTATCCGGATCCGGCTCAATAAATTCGACAAGTGGTAAAACCAAAATCGACAAGAACAGATCGAAAAGATAACAAAAGGAGGTACGGATTAAAGACAATTAGCGGAAAATTGCAGGAGAATAGAAGCTTACCCGAGGAAGAAGATGATCCACCGGTGTTCGATTTCGTAAACTCGTGAACCAGTGAAGGGGATTTATACTTGCCGAATATTTCAATCTTTTAAATCAACAGAATAGTTTCACCGAAAACAAAAAAAAAAAAAAAAACAGAAAAAGCATCTCTAATATCTCAAATGCTAGATCCGGTGTCGTACTGGGCTGAAGGTAGATTAACTCGCGAATCCGGCTGCAGCCCAATTTTAGCTAGGTCCAATATAACTACCAGCAAAGTAACAGCGCCTATTTTTAAAATTTATTTTCTTTTTTAAATTCTGAATTATAGAAAATAGTTTATTTTTAGGAAGATATATAAATATGGATTTTTTTTTCTATATATATATAGATAGAGAGGAAAAGAAAACCATTACAAATAATATAATTGAGGGGTAGTTAACCCTCTGTCAATCCTGATTCATCAATCTTCTAATATCAGCAACTATATTTGAAAGGTGTGGATTCACATCATTTGTCTGATTTAAAGTTTAAAGGTAAATAAGGATTTTTTTTTATTGATGATAAATATAAAAAATTATTTTAAATTTATACTAAAAAATTTAAATTTCGAAAATTAATAAAAACGAATTTACATTAATAAATTTAATGGCTTATAGCTTGAATAGATTTGGCTCTTATATTTAAATTAAAATGGATAAATTCGGCCTTATTCTAAATTAAAACGGCAACGTTTGTCCAAGAAAAATTTTAGAAACAGAAATAGCGTATTTCCGGGACTGGCGGTATCTCTTATCTTCTTCCTTTCCCGCCACCGCTCCGAAATTTAAAATTGGGGAAAGAGAATCTCATTTCATATCCGCAGCAATGCAGAATTCTAAGAAGAGATGGAGTGTGACATACACGAAGCACGTCAAGCAAAAGAGAAAAGTCTATCAAGACGGTTTCCTAGATCTTCACACCTCAACGCACAAGGTACACTTTCGATGATGTATTTTCCATTTTAATCTGTTGAATTTCAGCATTCTTAGCATCAAATTGATACGCTAAATATTTAGCTTTGTTTTTCTTAATTTTTAAAGAATGTTGTTGATTTTTCTTGCTCCTGTTAGGTTTTCTTAGCTAATCTATAATCTAATTGATGATTGGTTAGTCGAATCGGTAGTAAGCGATGCTGTTTCTGCTAAATACGTAGCAGCTTTTTCTTAATTTGCAAAGCGTATTATTGATTTTTCTAGCTCTGGATAGGTTTATTAGCTAATCTATAATCTAATTGATGATTGGTTGGCCGATTCGGTAATAGGCGATGCTGTTTGATGATTGCGATAAGCTATTGGAATGCAAGGTTTTGAAGGGAGAAGTTGTTAGCTCCGGTGAAACACTGACTTTTGATGGTTATCTTGTCGATGTCGGGGATCCTGAGAGCGAGTTGAAGATCAAGGTTGAGCAAAATCCAATATCTGGTTTAACCTTGGAAGGAAGCTCGAAGAAAATTTTCGAGATGCCCAGGCCTACTTTGATGCATCGTCACAAGTTTAGAAGTCCTATTTCTTCTGGTAGTGATTTTGCTTTTTGTTATTTTATACATTTGCGTTGCTGTTGATTTGACAAATTTTCTCTGCTTTTTTTTGGTCCTCTCTCCCTCTTCG
Organism: Excoecaria agallocha; assembly: GCA_037975025.1. Lineage (NCBI taxonomy): Eukaryota > Viridiplantae > Streptophyta > Magnoliopsida > Malpighiales > Euphorbiaceae > Excoecaria > Excoecaria agallocha. The sequence goes on from CM075816.1 coordinate 21,205,165, forward strand.
AAGACAACAATGATGCTGCAGAGAAGAGCAAAACCCGGCGAAATAATTTTAGCCCATCGCGTAAAATTATCAGAGGTTAGTTCTATTTTTTTCCCCAAAACTGTTTTGTTTAATATCTGTATTTTTATCAATATTATCCAATTATTTGCATATGAGCTTGTAGAATGGGATTGTTGTAACAGTTTCTTACATTTCAGAGTTCAAAAAAAGTGAATTGCAAAGGTATGGGGTTTCAAAAAGCCGTCCAAATACGATGAACACTGGAGTAAATGGTTAGTTGTCTGATCTGCTACGTTGTCTACAATAAGCAAATATTTTAGTTTATCGATAAAGTGCTCTTTGGATGTCCTTTCTGATTTTTGTGGAAAGCAAATATCAAGGGTTGATAAAATGGAATTCTGGCACTTGCTACATTTTGTCTTTTGTGAATTTGGATCAAACGGATATGAACATATGTTTATTGCCGCTGAAAATTGAAAAATTCACATTTTTTAAAGGATGTTACACTAAATTCTCAGCTAACCACATTTTTATTGAAGAGAAAATTTTCCTATTAAATTTAAGGTAAAGTTTCAATGGCTTACTCTAAGGTTTTCATTTTGAGATCTCACTGTGTCAATCTAGTCTCTTTTGCCCACCAAAACATGACATATTATTTTGGCTATTATATCTTGAATCTTTTGTTAACACTTTGCTTGGTTGTCTGCTGTATTTGATATTGAGATGGTTCAAAATAAGGTCTAATTTTCTGTTCTGTTTGTTCTATATCTTTAACTTTTGGAAAATTTCTCCTGCTTAACATGTTTCCCATTTCAAGTTAGAGCGGCAGGTCCTGTACACAACACAACTGATTCAAAAGGCCAAGAAGTATCATGATGGTTTCTTGAGGCTTTCTAATGGTGGAACCTTGGGGAGGCAGGTTAGTTTCTGTATTTTTTTAGCTACTTTGTCTTCTTTTGCCAATCATTTGTTCTTCAGCAGATCATGCATGCCGCTAGTATCAGTTACTATTACTACTAATTCCTTATCGCTTATATGCATATATATTGGAACATACTTTTTGTAGGCTTTCTTTGGATTGTTGTTTCACCTTCCTCACACACAAACCCCGCCCCCCCCCCCCCCCGCCCCACACACACACACACACCCTTCCTTTCTTTTTCAAAAGCATTCTTAATTAATGGCTGCCCTTCAGAATTAATAATCATTTGGCTGGCTAGCTGCTTTCTCCGAAACAAGCTGTAATAATGGCCCATCAGAAAATAGGTTACTTATAAACATGCTGATAAATATTCCAAATAAGCAGTTGCTTGTTGCTTTGTTTTCTTCCTTGTAAGGGTATGATAGACTCAAACTTAATTTTGGTGGGCCTTCACTGAGATCATGCTGTATGATGCAAGCAGGAACCTTTTAGAGAGTAGGTTCCTCAAGAAAGATGAAATAATCAGACCTCATGAATCAGTAACATTTGATGCTAATTTGGTTGACGTTGGAGAACCTGAAGGAGAAAATCAAGTTTCCGCAGATTTGAATGTTGGAGGAAATACTATAAACGTTGTTGGCAAAGAAGGGATACTGCATGAAAATCAGAATGGTCTTGAAACTAACAACTTTCTGGCCAAAGGTAAGTTGCTACTGTATCCTCACATTATTATGGCTATTATTCTCTCCTATCTGTGATTATTAATTGAAGATTCAAGATAGTTTATCACAAATCTCTGATATGAGATCAATTTGTGCGAAGTCCAGAGAGACATGGAAGGATTTTCCTATCTGATGTCGGAGGGCAAGTTACAAGTTTACTGTGCTTTTGTCTTAAATGCAGAGTGGCATGCTTCTTACACTAGCCAAATAACCCAGAAGGCCAAGAGGTATAGCAATGGGATCATTAGGATTTCTTCTTGTGGTTCTTACAGAATGAAGGTTGGTTTAGCTTTACATTGCTTACAACTTCTTGAAGCTGAACAATATGCGCATACCTAAAGGATCATAATTTTCCAGATAGATCATTGGTTTACAATCCGGTTTAGTTCATCTGTTGAACATAGTCTCTTAATCCGAGATGACTACTTGTCTCCCTATGCGGCGTTGCCATAATATTCTATCAGTAACTTTTCTTGGTTCTTAAATGATGACTAAGGAATAGAGTTCGAATTTTTCTTTCCCTTTATTATTTCCTGTTGCACATTCAAAAATGGCAGGTCACTTTGCTCAATCAAGACAAAATCATCTTGAGCAGAAAGTTCCTCAGTTTCTCTGAAGACATTAGAAGTGGAAGTACATTTGCACTGCCAAAGTATTTGGTGGGAGTTGGTGAGCCATATAGTCCCAAAGGTGTGACCTTTCAACAACAATTTTGGTTTGATTTGTTAGTTACCATATTGTTGATTGTCAAACGTTGATCAAAGGTGCACTTTTTAGTTTGGGTGTTCGCTTTCATTTTTGGTCGTCAGTTTGACAGTGTCACAGGCTTTGACTTGTCTTCCTAAGATTGATTTCACTTCCGCGGAGACCTTGAGCAATGATCGCTTGGAGAAGGACGCAGTTTCAAATTTTAACATCTCCAGCACAGGTAAGATCAAATTACATTAAAGAGTCCTAGAATCAGGTCTTCACATAACTGCATTTTGTAACATAGAGTTCTTTTGGTGGACGTAGTTCTTTTTTGGACCGGGAAATTCTGAGATTTAATTTCACCTTTGTGACAGGGAAATTTCAAAATGTTGCTTGTTCATGGGAGGATTCAAAAAGCATCACAGGGGCAGATAAGAGCAAGATTTGCACAAATGCCCCACAAAACAAACCTGTAAGAGACGGTGCGTCCATCTTTTACTTGGCGTGGTCAAGTTCATAAAATTATGTCGTCCTTCTATTTATATTTTTCTTTGTAACAACTAATTATTGCTGCATATTCTGCCTTAATGTTCTGGTTCAGGGGTAAAAAATAACTGCCCTAGTCCCATCTACGTTTATGGTTTTAAGCAATCACCTGCTGCTAATTGCTTTTTTACATTTTGCATTCCTTTTCGGCATTCTTTAATTGTTGCTGAAAATAAAAGGTGTAATATCTAGAAGGGAGGTCGCAATGGCACTGTGTTGCTGGAAACAGGCGTAAAACTTAGAAAGGAGGCCAGAATGGTTGTAACAATGAAAACGCAAACCTATACAGAAGGTGGCAATCTCTAATCTTAAAAAAAATGATGTATAACATAAAATTCTTCATAAATAGATTAATCAATTTGTTCCAGTCAGAAATATACAGCTGGTAACTAACTTTGTCCTATGACTGAACTAACTAATAATCTTTTAACTTTACTATTCTGCCCTTTAATCTTATATGTAACCGGATGCTTACCTTCAAATTTTAGCTTTTAGGCTAAGCGGTTTTTTGAAAGTTGCCATCATGACGGTTTGCTGCATTTCTTTCTCTTAAACTAATTGAGTCTTTTCTATCTTGGCCAGTCCATCAAATCTTATCCATCCTCCAAAAACCTAAATTTCATGGGAGTGTTGGTCTAGGGTGTTCTGATAAGAACGTGATAGAAGATGTTTCCACGAGGAGCTTCAGATATCAGATGCTGAAGTAGTTCATCCTAAAAGTTGTCAATTACCCAGAGTATTGTTACAAAATGATGGACGAAGTGATAATAAGGATAATGAAGGTTCAAATAAAGGTTGGTGCCTCTCTAAGGCAAGTTTTTCTAGTTCTTCTGAATTATGCTTTAACTTTACATTGTTGCTTGTATGGCTTTTGCAGGAATGTCAAATCTTAGAGGTGTTCCACTTTATAGTGGCAATGAAAATGAAACCACTAAACAGGTTGGACCATGCGAAAACTCTCACAAAGTTTTAATTATTTTACCACGTAGTGCTGTTCTTACTTCGTCTGTAATCTTTTCTATTTTTGTCGAATTCTTTAGAATTTTCTGATTCTCCTGTTTTCTTCTCATGAGTAGAATGATATGGTTAACATTTCTTAATGTAAAAAAGGAGATCATTGAGAGCACAAATTCCCAAAGGAGGAAAATGAATAACCAAAGAGATGCATTAAGATTATGATATGTATAACATAAACTTCGGGCAAAATGCTTATCCTTTTTCTTTTGCTGGGACATAACGAATTGAAGAATTGTTATTTGATGCATTAAGATTTCGAGTTATTTGCCTCGAACACATGCTTTTCCTGCTGGAGGCACAAACTTGTTTTTCTAAGTGAGTTGTACTACATGCTTATCTCTTTACCATGGTCATGAAGTAATACGATTTTGCTGCAAATCATTTTTTTTTTGGTAGTCTCATCTGTATAATAAGAAGGTTGACACTAATTCTGGTTCTTCAAGCTTAGCCAGTGCTTCTGCTTCTCATGGTCCTACTGATGATATGTATAGCAGTAGCGAGCCGCTCAAAAGTGCAAAGGGAACTGATGAATGGCCGTCATTTGATCTTGGATTTTGAGAAAGCGCTGATCTAGAAAAATCTCGGCTCCATTTACCTTTCATCGGCGAATCTTGGTGATGAGATTCTACAGGTTGGTCAATGTAAAGAATGCAGTTAACCATACTGCGATCTATGTTACTCGACATTAGCTTGTCCCATTCTTATATTCCGTTCTTGAGGAAAATAAAGTTGTTGCAAAGTCAATGGGCGAGACACTACCTAAGATATAGCCTCATATCTGCATGAAATTTGCATAACCTGCTTTGTCCTTCCATCTCTAGCGTTATCAATACACCAAAATTGATGAATTGACATCTTCAACCACGACGCATCAACAAAGTTTGTGGCAAAAATTACTTATGGTATTGATGACAAACTGATAGTTGCTTATATTTCAGTGCCCAACCTCATTCTCTCTTCCTTCATTGGGTGGCTTCAAAAAATGCTGGGTTGTTTTAAGCACTTTTTATATATCATCTATGTTCACTAACAAATTTGTTTGTCTTTATTCCAGGTCATTGGTCTCTCATGTGATGGAGAATAACTTGATGAAATATTTTCGATGGACCTAATTCTGGTAATTCATTTCTTTCTGGCAATACCAATTCTAGACCGACATATAAGAGCTGCAAATCAGCTTAGGTAATGGCCTTTTGCGTAGAACTTGATCTGATATGAAATGGCTTGCAATTTTATATCAGTAAAAGCAATTTTCTTGCTCATCAAATGAGATCTTTTATTTGAGTAACCGAAAATATGAGATGACAAGCAGCAAATTATAGGAACTATGATGATACGAAACATAATTATCATCCATGATAAACAGCTGACACTAACCGAAGCAGCAGAAACAGAAGACAATATAGAATAAAGCTGTTATATCTCCATTTTTCTTAAACCTCGTCCAGATATTTGTACAGTGTTTGATCTTTTCTGGATTTGCGCATACTAAGCAAGGCCTTAAAGAGCTTTTTGCTTTTGCTCGAATACTGTTCAATATCATTTGCTCCCCTTCTTTCAGCATATTTTGACAATGAAATTGATCTTTGGATCTCTGATGGATTCTGAAAGGATCAGATAAGATTATCTCAAGCTCATAATTAGAGTCTAAAAGGATAGTTTCTTATTTGATGTTTGCTTGTCTACTCATTCTATCTGCCAATCAGACATTTCTGAAAGAATTTGGGATTTCTTTTTATGAAGATTACAGAGAGAAGTATACTGATCTTTACTAATTCTCTAAAATGTGTGCTTACCCTTCGTAAGTGATAATCGTTAGGTGATATTGATCTCTTAGGAAGAAGAGAATGAGAACGAGTGAATGGAAACCATTGCGGAGAGGCAGATTTTTTATCTGTTTGAGGGAAGATAATCAGTGCAGTATTTTCAATTGTTAAAAGACTTTCAATAAAAGCAAGGCAATTTTTTTCATCTTTCAGTGGTTCGATTGGTACTTATATAACAATGTCATTTTACAAAAAGAACCAATCGAGTTATAAGAACCTGGTCTTTTATTGATTGAAGTCTTTGCTAATGTAAACATTTCTGGTTGCGGAGACTGTGATCTGCAATGCCCTCTGCAATAAAGTTACTCATTTAGAACCTGGTGAATGCAGGTATGATAAGTTGAAAAAAAAAAAAATGAAGGTTATAGCATCAAGTTTACCTGAAAATGAATGGAGAGGTTCCTCTAGCTGTAGCTGGAGCAGCTAGCTCAGAAAAAAGAGACATTGGATTATAAATGAATGTTTAAGGCTAGGTAATAAATGGACTATTTGAGTTTATTGGCTTTTTTAAGATAAAAATAAATGGCAGAGTACCATCTTTGAACAGATTGGAGTTCTGCTCAGCACTGAAACTTCTCCTGTAGTACTCTGATTTGGCATTCAAGGTCTTGGCTGCAAAGTTGTTTTTTCAAATATTTTCCTCAGTTAAAGTAGGATTTACAAATACAATAAAAAAAAAAAGTCATAAAATAGCAGTGATGAAGACATTTGCCTGGTAAAATGTAGTGTTTATGATACTTGGGTGTTTCTACCATCAGAAACTGTTGAGAAAGTCCTCCTTGGTTGATATACTCTTGGCATGTTCCTACTTTCTAAGATGCCAGCCACAAATAATAACTCAAATTGTTAAAAGAAAAATAAAGAAAAAAAAGAGAGCAGAATTTCCATATTTCCATAATTAATGCATTCACGAGTATGCTCTGAACTGCAATTCAGATTGGAAATTGTCTCCAATAGAAAAATTAAACTTTATGGAATTTCGCATTGAAAATCCGAGTCTTGAATTTTGGTACCATATTAGCAACACAATGCTAATCTCAAAATATAAGTATTGAGATTGGACGGATTAATTATGCAATTACAAATCATTTTTTTATTACCATAAAAGAAGAGGGTGATCAATGTAATGAATTTTTTAAGATCGAATTTAATTGAATTGACAGATCGATTATAATGAAATTCATTAAATTGATATATACTTGTTTATTTTAACAATTAATGAATTAATAAATGAACGCATTTAATTATATTTTTCAGCTTTATGGTATGGTAACCATTCCTTGAAAAAATCTTTCATCAACTGATTTTTTTTCTTTATATATGTATATATATATAATGGATTTACCTGTTGCAGGCAACATAAACGAAGTTCTAAGGCTGAAACTTCGCCCATTTTTTCATCAATAAAGCTGTTAACTTTGTACGCTACAGAACCCAGATGGTCTATACTATTCACCAAAGCTTTTATGGCATAATCTTTCAAGCTCTCCATCACTCTACATTGGACCACCAAAAATAAATTTAGATATTTACAAGTTTAGAGAAAAAAAGAAAAAAAAAAAAAACTTTTTCAAAATTCCAACTCACAATTGCTTCTGCTCCTCTTCGCTGTAAGATGTTTCAAAATACTCTGCTGCTGAGTACAATTGTTTTCTTAGACTCTTCAGATCCTAAAACCAACAATATTACCACAATATATATCACTAATTTTTCTTATTAATAAAAGGGAGAAATTAAAAGTCAGTTAAAAAGCTGGAATTTGTCTTTGAGATGATTCAGTGTTACAGAATTAATTTAATTAAAACCACAACTTTCATTTTGCTGCCACATTAATCCCATTTCACCTACAAGCACTATTTACCATCCTTTTTCTTTCTCATTTGCTTTTACTTGTATGCAATATTACTATATGAACAATTTGATCAGAAAAAAGTATAAGAATTATGCACCTTAAGAGTATCAGAAAAGAGCAAGCTCTGTTGCATCCAAATCTCATCTCGATTGGAAGCTTTTTGAGGGTCAGACACTGAAGAAGATGAACTCTTACTCTCCATTTCTGTTGTACCTATTCAAGAAAAAATACCATTGTTTTACAGTATTTAAGAAAGAAAAACTGCAATTCATAAGAGATAGAGAATGAACCTGCTCTTAGTTTCTTCTTCTTCACCTGCTATGAAAAACCCATTTTCAATACGAAGAATTAAAGACAAATCAGAATTCAATTTTGCAAAAATTGTTATAAAGACGAAAAATTGATAGTGAATTGTCAGTCAGCAGAGTAAGTTGTGTATGATGAAGATTATACACAGAAATTTGTGTGCATGTGAAAATGAGAGAGAAAGTTGAATGAATTAATATTGATGATTGGAACAAGACAGAATCTGTTTGCGGGTGAGTATCATGTCAAGGGAATCTAAGTAAAGCTTTTTGTTTTTAGTTGAAACCAAAACAGTAATAAAAAATTTTTTTTTCTTCGAAAAAATTATTAAAATTTATAAATATATATAATAAAGTTATTTTGATCGATTTTCGATAAAAAAGATGCTGAAAAGTCCAGTTGACATATCTGGTGAGCACATTATATACACGTGGCATCCAACATGATATCATGTCAGCATGACACGTGTCATATGTGCCTCATCAGTGCATACATGATGTGCTGATTGGATATGCCAATTGAATTTTTCAGCATCTTTTTTGTAGGAAATCGGTTAAAATAACTTTATTATATATATTTATAAAGTTCAGTAATTTTTTTTGAATTTTTTTATTACTGTTATAAAATTGATTTTAAGTTCAGTAATAATTGATGAAACAAACAAGGCATGACAATGCTCATGAATAGTTGATCTAAAGCATAAAATTCAAGATGAATTTAAACTCATAATAATAATTAATTACTAGCCATTAGTGGCATTTTCACTTTGTTTATTTTAATTAAAATTTATTATTTTCAGGAGTCAATGTCATAAGATTTCGCATCTAAATGTTGCCCTACATGACATCGTTTCATTGACTTTAATGGTAATCGACAAAAGACGAAAATAAAATTTAAAAGCAGCCACATAAAACATGCAAGAGTTAATTGCTACAGACTCTTTTATTTCCTTTGTAAATTGACAATTACAAAAATATTAATAACCCAAAAAAGAAAAAAAGAACTTAAAGTTATTTTCTTCTTATACAAACAGCAAAATTGTTGTTAGATTGGAATCATGGGCAGGTGGTAGATGCCCAGTAGAATTGGAAACTTACCAATTGCCAGAACTAATTAATCTGTAGGTATTTGATAAAGACGTTAAAAATAATTGATTTGACTTATGGACTAAATAATAATTAATTCTGTAAATATAATAATTTCTTACAATTTATTTCATATATTTTTTATATGAATTGTATTATTGGTTGGTCTAATAAAATTATTAATAGGAGGCATAATGAATATTTCAGGAGTGTTTATCATGAGAAAAAGGCATTAATAACTTGAGGGATTGAGGTAGTTGAGGACTCCTTTTCTGGATAATTGAGTTGTATGTTCGCATTTGATTGTCCAATTTGAAGGGTCATTATTTAAGAATTAAGAGGCATATAAAATATAGTATTATCTTCAGTTTTACATACCAAGGCTCAACAATTAAATAAGGTAATGTAAGCTAATTTCCACAAATTCATGCTCGCAAAATACTCTATTGAAATAAGAAATAAGGGCCAAATTTACTCTGTAAAAACTTCAATAATTTAAGATGCAAGTATAAATCATTTTCAATATTTCAAAAGAAAATATAGGACACTTTCAAAATTTTAAAAGTATTTTATATAAAACAAATATATATATACCATTTTTTTATCCCTCAAAATAATCCTATTGTAAACAAAAATCCAGCACTAGATATAACTGAAACAAGGGATTTTTGCTGGTCAATTTTGATGCCTTGTCCCATTTTCACGGCATGCTATACCTTGAGTTGAGGCAACAAGTGCCCAACTTAAGAAAATATAGGACACTTTCAAAATTTTAAAAGTATTTTATATAAAAAATATATATATATACCATTTTCTTATCCCTCAAAATAATCCTATTGTAATAAAAAATCCAGCACTAGATATAACTGAAACAAGGGATTTTTGCTGGTCAATTTTGATGCATTGTCCCATTTTCACGGCATGCTATACCTTGAGTTGATGCAACAAGTGCCCAACTGATCTGGGCATATGCTCATTTAAGAGGTCTCCTATTCCCAAGCTCATCGAATTTCTCCAATCAAGAGGTCATCATACAGGTAAAACTTGAATAGTTATGAGCAATGCAATCTAATGCTGTGAATTTAGTAGTATATAATCAAAAGCATTCATAATGAATAACAGATTTAACCTGGGAAGATAAACTCCCAAAGTAAAAGAATTTGGTGTTTCCACAGTGACCAAATTGAAGCTCAAAAACAAAAACAAGTTTACCCTCAAGGGGAACATTTTTTCTTTTTTTTTTTTTTTAACTGGAACTTTGAAAGTGCAGGTCCTGATAGCAATTCTCTACACAATTCGTTCCAACTCTCTTGCATAACTCAGAGTCTGGTTGATGAGTTGTAGAGATGGAATTTCCTTGCAAGGGGCAGATTCTTTTGCCTTCTGGAAAATTACTTGACCATTCTTTATCTCCCACTCAGGGTGCTCCTGCATTTTGTAAAAGAAAATATATTACGCTTGATATGGAAAAGAAAATCCAAGAAAAAGAAACATATTCAATATTCAGGTACCTCCTCCATGTACTGCATAAGTTCATCATCAGAAGAGAAGAGGAGCATTTGGCGGGCATCACTAACTGAAAGATAGTCATATGCTTTCTCACTGCATCCTGCTATTTCATCCCTGTAAGTCAGAGTGAACTAGTCAGAATGCAAAACACAAATGCATAGTTACTGCAGTGTACTTGATCATTAAGTATCATAAGACAAACAAAGGATCTCCACAATTGATGCAACAGCTAATAGAAAATGTTGTTCATGACTAAATCATCAATGGTGCCATGATTTAACGTCCCCAGATAGAAAGGAATAGTTAGCCACAGAGCAAAGCTAGTGCAGAACAAAAGGAAGAAAAATATAAGGAGGGTTTTCTTTATCCAGTCAATCCACATAAACAAAATTGGGTAAAAATAAACTGGAAAGGACCATAACAATTTTGAACATATTGTTCTCTTGAATTAAGTGATCATTGTACAAAAATGATACCAGGATATTCAAGTTCTGATGAAGAACTGAAGAGGTAACAAGGGACAATACCAATACAACCAATCATACTTGAACACAAGTTAACAAACTGTTATGAGGAAACTGGGGATATCTGCAAAATAAATCAACCAAAACATGTCTTGAAGACACATCATGAAACAGATAGTAGAATGAACTGAAATTAGCACCATTATGAAATAGACGATAGAGTGCAATGAAAATGACATTGACCCAGTTCATTCTAAACTAATTGGTCTTGCAACCAAATCTAGAATGATTAAATTATCCATTCCTTACTTCTTTAAATGTTGTGTATGGATCAGCCAAGCTTATGTGAACTGACTTGGTTTCTAATTTTTTTTTTCACTATTCCTGACATTATATCCATATTAAAAAGTTGGCTTCTGACTTTTATAATGCCAATTATCATGTCAATATCACCCTTGAGCCCCCATAAACAAATGCAATCCAAGAATGGATCACAACCAAATGCCCAATTACGATACTTCAATATACAAATTTAGTTTCTCTATGATCATAAATCACGGACGCAAGTTACCTTACAGTCTTTGCCAAAAGATCCATGAAATAATCATAGGTCTTATCTGGCACATTTTGTTTTGCACTCAACACACGGTTGTAAGCCCCTTCCATGAAAGATTGCTCCAACTCCACAGCATGCTTGATGCAAGGATTTTCCAAAGCAGTGGGAGGCAGAAGTTCCAGTTCTGTATGGAATTCAGCAATCCTATTCTGTACCAGCAGTCTCAAGAGATTGAGACCCAAGATCATGTACTCCTGAGAAGATTGGGCAAGCCGTTCACTGCTTCGATGAAACATAAGAAGAGAAGTTATAACAAAGACAGTGGACAGCATAGTCATTGCCTAACTTTTATGCATTATTCTAACTTGTTTGTTTTGTATTAAAAGCATAAAACTACTAAATAAAAGTGAAGTATTCTTGAAGAGGCTTAAGCATAAAAGTTTGTTGCAGAAGTGATATAGATCTTATTTCCCAAGGACACACGCAAGGAAGTGCATAAGACATAATTTAAAGGGAATTATAAATGAGTTACCGTGCATCTGTATAATAGGGTTTCAACTGAAAGAAATCCCTTTCAAAAGCATCCTGATCTCCAATCTTCACACTCAGAAGAACAGCATGCTCATATATGTCCCCTGGGAGTTTTCAATTTGCAAATATGAGAATGGAAGATAAAATACACCAAGGACAAAAGAAGAGCACGCACGCCAACTATGCATAGCCTACATGCCAGTATTTCCTAGCATGCAAATTGTACAAAACATTCAGCTCTACAACTCCATGGTAGCAGCAACTTTTGCTGAACTTCCAGATAAAAGTTTAGAAAGTTAAAGTTCACTTAGTTTCACCCAAGGCGTAAAACATTTGGTACTCCATTTCACTCATAGCATCCAAAAGCCAATAACTTTAAACTCAACTTTGTTTTAATTTTCCGTTTCTCCATAATTTAATCAAATACTCATTCGTGGTACATTAGCAATTGCATTTTAATTTAAATCCATGCATAACTGCAAAGCATATATATAAAAAAAGATCCACTTATTCAATAAAAGAAGAAAACGCAAGGGCAAGAGCTTTACTTGCAAGTGTCAATTCTTGAATAGCATTAGGCGTGCCTTCAAACAATGGTGGCAGGCTTTTAAATCCAGTCAACAAGACCTACAAAAAAATCGACTCCCAAATTTATGCATTTAATACAAGAATACTACCTAATACACACTGCTACAAGTCAAGTCCATAACAGATACCACAACAAATTCCAGAGAGCTCAAATGCAAGAGATGGCTCAAATTAGGAAAAGGAAACAGTAAACTGAAGGAAATAGCACAAAAAATGAAACTTGAATTAGGGTTTTGGACTAGATAATTACTATGCTCAGTTACCTTGAGCGAAGAAAGCTGATTGCTGCAAGTATCGATATCACCTCGCACACAGGCCGCTTTGAATCTCTCGAAGAGCTGCGATGCCTCTGTTAGTTTTGGATCCATCTCTCTCTCTCCCTTCTCACTTTCCTGCCTCTGTTCCACTGCTGTTTGCTTCGAGACTTTGAGCTAAATTTGGCTTTTTTCCCAAGAAAAGAATTTCCTGCTCTAATTTAGGGCCAAGTCAAGCCCAATTCTTTTTGTTAGGGAATTTGTTGGGCCAACTTTCTGCCTATAAGGTAGTATAGAGTATATTTGGGCCTCCATTTGGCCCGAGAGAAGACTCTGCATTGTATGCTAATATGCACCTTTAACGCGCACCGCGCACTCTCCTTGTCTATATCCAAATTTCTCACTGACCCAAGGCAGTCTGTTCGAAAGCAGAGCTCGCTTAAATGGCGTCTTCGGCGTCTTCTTCTTCACTTACAGCTCTAATAAACTCTTCCCCATTTTGCCCCAAATCTGTCTCCAAATTCCAATCCTCACCATTCCTCTCAAAGTCCAAGTATTTGCCCGTTACAAGCTCGAAAACTTTTGTTTTCCGAAAGACGCGCGGTGGCCTGAGCACCAAGGCCCAAACTCTAGATTTCTCGGGTTCTTTTTATGAAAGAACGGGATTCGGCACAGATGAAGTCCCGCCAGCGCCGACTGGGTCAGGGATTACCGCTGTAGAGGACAAGGAGCAGCCTCAGTGCCCACCTGGGCTCCGCCAGTATGAGACTATGGCGGTTTTGAGACCAGACATGTCCGAAGAAGAACGTTTGGCTCTTACACAGAAGTACGAGGAGGTAGTATTTTCAAATTCCCCCACAATTATCTTGCAGTTGAATTTGTTATAGGATAAACTGGTAGATAGATATAGAGCAATTATGGTTTTAAAAAGGAAAGATCAGAATTAGTGTTCTTTTGCGTGCTTCTATGAGTAATATGTGTGGTGACTTCTAAATAAATGGTTGCTAATTTTGTGTCCTTAAGGGCATGACATTCTTGTTTTGCTCTTGCTTTGATTGATTTAAAATATGTGTTAAAATTAGTCTGCATCTTTATCATTACTAAAAGTGAGAGAATATGAATTCTGTCTGCTTTGAAATTTCAAGAGTGCTACACCTTAACTTAAGCCAATCCAACTCCAAAGAATTTTAATTATATGCTTTGAACTCAGTTATATGATGCCTAATGGGATAGGAATGTTGTGTATAGAGTGCACAATGAAAGAATGAGATAAACATCGCTTATGTTGCTTATGCTCACTGAATTTTTGCAACTAGGAACCATACCGTAAAGCTCCTATACCATCATGATACTTTATATGCAGGTTTAGATGACTTAAGCCTCCGTTAAGGAGATGACTATTAATATTAGTGTGTTTTTATGCTGAAGATATCAAATGCACTGCCAATATCAGTATTTTCCTCGTCAAATTACTTCCTGGATATGCTAGAGATTAAATATTTAGATGATTGTTACAAATCAAATGATTATGACCTGTACGTTTCAAATGATAATTGAACTTCGAGAAACTTTTGGCCCTGCCCAAGTAGCCAAGAAGGAAGATTATCTCGGTATTGCTATGGCCATTTGTTGATCTCGAAGTGCTGCCAACCAGGAACTTATAGTTCTTCTAAGTAGGGATAGCGTTAGGTAAAATGCCAGTTAATTGAAGTCGTTGTTTGAATGTCCATAAGTGTTTTTCATAAACTAGACTATAGATTTGTACCCTAAAAAGTTGACAGTTGCTTTGAAGTTTCGCTGTGATTCTAGGTTATGTCTTAGGGATGCTCAAGGCATATAAAGCTAGAAACCTCGTATCAGAATCAATTAAGTTGCAATTGAAGGAGGTCTAATTAGAATAGGCAAGTATAAAATTGTTTGTGAATTCCAATATTTTGCTAATGTTGTTTATCGCGCAGTTGCTTGTTGCTTGGGGGGGGAATGTACGTTGAAGTATTCAACAGAGGTGTGATTCCACTAGCCTACAGCATCAAGAAGAAAAACAAAGCTGGAGAGACTAATAATTACTTGGACGGCATCTACCTTCTATTCACTTATTTCACAAAACCCGAGTCTATCGAAATTCTGGAAGCAACATTGAAGGCAGATGATGATGTTATTCGATCTTCCACTTTCAAAATAAGGAAGAGGAAGTATTAAAATGGTTAGTCAGTTCCAATCTTTTTGTGCAGCCGCAGAGGAGGATGATTAGCAGAAAGAGTTATAAGGGGGCCATGCAGTCCTGTATGTTTATGAATCTTTTTGCTTCTAATCTGTTGGAGTTTAAATTGTTTTATTTTTGTAACATGATCTTCTTAGCAACGATGATGCTGGTGAAGAAAAAAAGAAAAATCATCAGATATGCTCTTATGTTGTCTCTTGAAATTCCACAGCTTAACATGTTTAATTTTAGCCAACAACATGCAAGGAAATCCTGCTCTAAAAGTCTAGAGAGTTTAGGTGATGGACCTGAGAGACTTTATATACTGTGTATGGCCATATGCTGTATTAAATGAGTTGAGCCATTAATAGCTCGTAATAGTATATTATTGGTAATGTAGAAATAAAGGGCAGCAATTGCCTTCTTATAAAATTACCTTTTTATTTTTTTTTCTTAATTTTCTTTTTTAAATTTTAAATTTGTTATTTTAATTTTGACTATTGGTTTCTCTAATATAGACTTTAACTAAATTTACCACTTTAATATTAATTTCAATAAAATTTGCTTTTCTTAATCTAAAATGCTTGGTTTGCCATGTATATCATCGATATTTAAAACGTCTGTGACAAAAAATTACTAGTGAATTTTTAACGAGAGCGACACTCAAATAAGAATCAGGATCATATAAGAACTTAGATGTCCATATATTTCATTTATGAATTTAGGATTTATGAAGATAAGATTTAGATAATCGTTGGTCCATGGATAGCACTAGTCTTAAATTAGATTGATTTAATTGTGCTAAAATCGCAAAGATTTTCTGCTATTGGCCTTAGCCAATTGTATTCAAGTAAGTAACAAAAGCAAAAACAACTTTCGGATAGACTTTCGGTCACCACCAAAAAATATTTTGAGCCCTGTTTTTCATTGCAAAGAGATTCTATAGCTGCCAAAATATGTTATAGAAGTGACTGTTACTAGGAATAACATATAGTGGGAGCACTTTGGTCATTCAAAAACAAATACATGAAAAATTCAAAATTATAAATAGAAATTAATAATTTTTATACGAAAAGAAGCTGATATAGTGGTGAACTTGGAGATATATATTATCTTATCTTATTTCCACTGTGTGTGAGAGAAAAGGTGGCTTCATGATCCACCAACAACAGTGAGATCTTCTGATCAATCATAAAGGGATAGCCATGCCCACATCTAACTGTATACTATTAACGAGGACAAGTTGCGTCAATTATCATCATAAAATAAAATGTGATGTGCATTTAAATAAATTAAATTCGGGCCTTTAATCATGTGACCTGTGATATTTGTTTAATCTACATCCTCCTATACCGGCTGTATAATTAAATTTCAATTTCACATTTACGGGCATCATTAATTTAGTTCATGAATAACTCGATCTAAGCTAGTGTATTTTTTTTTTTTTTTTAAAAAAGCTAGTGAATTTAATAAATTCGTGCATCTAAACCTTTGTTTTTTTTTATTAAGATATAGTGTCTTAATCCTACAGATTTCATGTTATCTTTTTTTTTTTTTTTTACAACTAGGAATTTCTTAGTGCCATAACAGGAGTAAAGAGTGTGATTTAATGATTGTATAAGGTTAATTCTAGTTTCATGCAATGATAAAAAGTTCAAAGCACAAACTCATCACTTTTCTTTAAGCTAAAAGATGATGGAGTTAAATCTTCCATTCACTTATCAATTCTCCTAAGAACAAGTCTTATTTTTAGTTTTTTAAGCTAAAATATGATTGTAAAGAGCACTAAATTACAGCTTTCTGACAAAAAAAAAATTAAAATTAGAATTTTGGAGAAAATGATTTTTGAGGTTGGATTTGAAGATGGCTTAACAAATAAAAAGGAAATTTAGTTATGTTAGGTTAACATCTACCGCCAACAAACCATCATGCCCAGTGGATAGCAAACATACCCAATTAATTATACAAAAAAGTTTAATGGTCTCTGTTGCCTATTTATATTTTAAAGTGAAGAAATGTAACTACAATCTAGTAATATGTCAAATACTTTCCAGTTGAGTTTGTGAAATTAAGTTGTTAGGTCAGTGACCTGCCAACCATGGATTTTAGGCTTAACTACTTGGGATTAAATCCCCCTCATTGATCTTGCTTGATCAAGACTGCAAGAGAGAGCCAAATCACTTTCCTGAAGTGACAATTATATTATTCATGATTGCATGTATCTAGTCAATACTATATTAAGATCCGCGTTTACTGGGTATTACCTAACATTAATGACTTAACTTATTTAATACAGAATGATGGTGCGCGTAAACTCTTTCATGTAAGCTTTCTAAATTTATAAAATTTATAAATATCTTTTTTACTTGATAAATACTGAATAACTTGGAATATTATATTACTGATATCTCTTTTTTTTTTCAGAAAAAGGAGTTAAATTGCTATAACGGTTTACATATTTTTTTTACCTCTCTTTAACTGTGTTAAGTGAAAAAGTTAAATGGATTTGGCATAGTTATAGATATGTTTTAAAGACAAAGCTAATGATAATATTGTCCATGCCTGAAGAAAGAAGACAAATTGATCAAAGTGCTTGGGGAGTGGGGACCCATGCCTTAGTGGAGAGCCATGGGCTTGTTCCATCATTCATAAAGAGAGAATATCTACTTTAGTGTTATATTTGATCTCAAAAGCTCATTGCTGGCTCTATATTTTAACTAAAGTTTGCATTACTAAAGTACCCTTTTTCAATCTAACACCAATCCTTAACTACCTCTCTCTCTCACAGCAAAGACATTGTACCTCTCCTATGTTTCTCTTCTAACATAAAATCATCAACAATAATCAGTTTCTGTCTGTAAATTTCTCACAATTAAGCTTAATTGGAGAGTACTAATGGGTTTTCCTTCATCTCCAACTTCTAGTACTCATCTTTATCCTCGAGAACTTCAACTCAAACTTTATCAAGCTTTCATATTTTCAATTCCTATCCTCTTCTCCATTATTCTTTTTCTCCTGTTTTACTTGTTTTATCTCAAGAGAAGGGCCATTTCGCTCTCTTCTCCTTCTCAAATTCTTCCTACTTCCTCCAACCAACCTGCTTCACATGATATGCCTTCTGTAAGTCCTCTGGCTAACTTGAGACTTCCTTTCAAATTTAAATCAGCATGCCTCTGAAATGTCTTCTTAAAGACAATAATTTTTTTTTTTTTTATCCTTTGTTTTGCTTTGTGCTTGTATGTGTAGGTTTGTCAGATTGGTCTGAAAAAAGAGATCAAAGACAAGCTTCCGATTGTATTATTTGATGAAGAATTAAGGACAAAAGAATCACAGTAAGTCCTCTTATTTATTTATTTAGATATTAAATATCTTTAGATTTACAGAACTGTGCAGTATATGGCTCTGGCATATCATATGTTAGTGCGTCTATGATTTATAATGCACCATGAAAATGTCATATTTAACCTTATAAAAATCAACCTAACTGGTGATATTTTTTTGTCTAAATTTCAGTGCGAGATAGTTATTTTTTATAAATTAAGCTAATGATTACATTATTATGTGGAAATTAGAAAAATGCTTTCTCTTGTCTTGATATATATATATATGAATTATGAATCAATCTAAACAATATAAAATTTATTCATTTTTTAGTATTGCATTGAAATTTACCATTGATAAGATTCGAACATGATACCCACTAATAGCCTCGTTCAACTGTCCTTAATTAATTAGTCTAGTGGAGAATCTCTAATAACATCCACAAATGAATTTTTGCTTTATGTTTCCAATTCTCGTGCTACATTTTTGAAATCCCTTTTCCATTTCTTTTTTTATCCAAGAAAATGGGTAGAAAAATCAAATTCCAAACAAGGCTTTGGATTCATTCAATAAATTACCACCATAAGATCATCATACTCTTTCAACTTTTTCTTATGTCGTAAGAATGTAAATATCTTAGCCGAACCACATTAAATCCTTATATAGATTTTTTCTCTTGTCTTTTCTCTGGGTGATTGTGCATTCGTTTAGCCATATTTCTCAACATAAATTAACATTTGTTGGTGATTTATTTTGCCTTTGGAGGTGTTGTGTTTGTTTAGGAGAATTTGAGATGAAAGAGGAGTTGCTACAAATGCCAAGCTGCAAGCATGTATTTCACATAGAATGCATACACAACTGGCTGCACACAAACACTACCTGCCCACTTTGTAGATCCTTTGTGATCCCCACCACTAAATTTGATAATCTACTGCAATCTGATGCACCTGATCATCGTCCACCATTATCACAACGCCAGCAATATACAGTCGATAATAGCCATGCAGAGCAGATTGTGATTCCTATTCAAGAATCATCACCAACACATGAACCATGTGCTATTCACAATATTGGAAGAGGTTCCTCTTCAACTCCAGAATCTATTGCTAATTTGCACGCCCTCATACAATAACATGTAGATCAAGCTTCTTCTTCTTTTTCCTTCTTTTGTGAAGTTGAAATAAAGTAGATAGGCAAAATATACATACATACATATATATATATATATATGTATGTATGTATGTATGTATTCTTTTTGCTGCATTAATTGTTGTATTCACTAAATTTATCAGAGGCAGTTTAAGTTGGAATTGGAGAGAAAATGGTAGTATAGCGAGAGTATGGAGTACAAAAGAGAAGTGCTCAAATTGAAAATTAAATGTAATTTTTGTATTCCTTTTTAAAATATAAATTGAAAATTTTCAATTGGTATTATCTTCTATATTTTTAAAAAATAAGTATAATTAGATGACATACCTAAAGTTTTGATCATTTGAAAAGAGAAAAATCCGACATATATTTATCAATAGAAACTCTGCGGTCAAATCAATATTTATTTAGGTGATAAATAACAAAAATAATTTTAGCATATGAGAATATAGAAAATGTATAGCAATTGATCATGCTGTATCAAATGTGCTAGACCATTAATAGTGGGTAACTAGTAAAGGCTGATCAGTTATAAGAACATAATATCTGTTGGTTATGACTTATTTTATTTTTGCATGCTGGTAAGGTTCAGACAGTTCAAGGTCTATCTGTCCGACCTTAAAGAATCCAAACTACATAGCTTAATTATCATTATTATCACGAAATAGAATAGTTTTGGCTGCAAATTTATGAACTCGATGCTGGAACATAGTTCTCATATATATGAAGATTCAAAGATCTTATTAACGAATGGAAAATTCACAATGTCTACATGCATGATAATATGCAAATTATAAAGCAAAATCACAAACTAAAACAGCTTAAAAATGGAAAAAGTTGCAACACAAAGAACAAATGAGAGGAAAACTGAAATTACAGTAATTTTGTGAGGCATTTTTTCTTTGTCCTTTCTTAAAACCATAGCTTCGTAGATAGGCCAAGAGTTCAAAACTCCAAATCCTGCCACAAAAATTTGGATTACCAATCCATTCACAGTACTGCCGTTGGTGAAAACTTGAGCTAAACCACAAATAAATGAAGCTAAGTTAATAATTGCTGCCATTGATAGTGTGACAAACATAGGCAATGGAGTTCCAAACTCGAACAGACCTTGCTCGTATCTTTTACTCTGTTCATCATCAACAACTTTGCTTGTAACATTGAATCCATGTGGTGAAATTCCTAAGAACTTGAGAAAGAATTCCAAGGAACCAAACAGTAAGCATGTGATTCCTCTAATTGTCCAAATCCTTTGATCATTCCACCACATTTTTAATGTTCCTTTTGCTGATATGAAATCATATAAGTCTTGCCCATACGCTCCCAGGAATAGAAATGGATACAAGATAAACAATGGGTCTGAGACCTGCCAAGCATTTTTGAAATTCAACAAAAGTTAGAGGTTCGGGGGCTCGAATGAATTAATTTGTCAATTTAAGGACTTACTAGCATTCTTTTATATTACTAATTGAAAACAAATTTATTAGCAATTTGAAAATTTTTTGTGCACAAAAATGATGCTATTTGAAAATTTTGGTTTTCTTTTTTTTTTTTTAATATTTCAATTATTGACTTAGCTAATTGATTCGATAACTGAAAATTCATATGTTTTGTTAATCAAAATTAAACCAATTATATAAATAATCAAATCAAACTAATGGAAGTAATTCAATTTGAGTTTTTGGCTAAAATGTATATAAAACAAATTATAAGAATTATGTAGACCCGATTTATGTTAAAAATGGGCATCTAAAAAACTTTTCATAATATAATGAGTACTAGGAGAAGATTGCATACCTTTGGGAAGATGGAGACATTGTTGAGGAGAGCCAATTGGGGGAAAAATGAATATATGGTAATTGGAAGGGACCATATGGACCAAAATGCATATTGTGAATAGAGCAAGGCTAATAGTGGGCTCAAATGTTTGATGCCATAGATTAATGGGCTATATCTTGAAAAGCCAATCTCCAAGACACCAACAGCCCAACTCTTAAGTTGTATAAGCAAATCCCCCAAGCTCATTGGTGCATCCCCAAGAAATGCTGGCCTCTCTGGATTACAAGATATGGATCTCCACCCTTCACATTGTAGCTTATAGCCTGTATATAGATCCTCCACCAATGACCCATATCTGAATCCCAACTGCACCATTCAAATTTAGAAATTACTCTCATTTTAACTTTCGGGTTAATTTTAATCCATAATTTCTTGAGGAAAAAACTTATATAGACAAGGTTTATGGTGGTGGGAGCATGCAAAACTACAATAGAATAGAAGTATATGCAATTAAGCCTTATTCGCTTTGATTTATTTCATTCTCAAGTGTATCAGTTCAATTTGTTTCAATTTTTAAAAGTAAAAGAATCATAAAAGTCCAAATCAATTGAACTGAAATTACATTATCCAGACCATTTGTACATTCTTATATGGTGGACTAACCAATTATAAATTGACATGTACTTAAAATATGTTGTTTTCTCCAATATATAGTAATTTTTAATTAGTCTGATAAAAAGAACATCCATTTGTTGAGATTTAACTTACCTTGTAGCCCCATGCAGTTTTATTCTCATAATTGCAATCTGCCACATGATAAGCCAATGCCAATATTTCTTTGGAGTGTATGGGCTTTTTGACCAGGTGATGTGGACTTAAATTGGGAATTTCTTGTGGGACAATACTTGATGGGCTGCCATGCAAAGCTCTCCTCGAAAAGAATGTCCCCGTCCCTACATAATTGGTACCTCCCAATCCATCAAAGCCCATTGGTTGAATTATAAACAAACGTTTAAATTGAGCAGCATATATATCATCTTTGTTGAGGCCTTTAAAGTGTTGAGGAAATTGTATATACGCATATTTTGAACGAATTTCTGGAGTAGAATAGTAGCATAGAACCCGTTTAAGGGTCTGAGGATCGTTGCAGTACATGTCACAGTCTAGGGTTAAAATTATGGGTGCATTCATCATAACAGTTGATACTCGTAACTGCATATTCAAAAATAATAATAATAAGAAGAAAATAATTTACGTAATCTCTTTTACCAATCAGGAAGACTCTGTCACTCAACAGCTCAATGTACGTAATCTCTCTCTCTCTTTATTAGTAACATTATGTAGTATCTTTTTCTCAATTAATTTCTTTGATAAATGATCTTTTTTCTTTTAATTTTCAGAATGGAGTTCGAGCCTTGATGCTTCCATATTCACCTTTGGTGTAAAAGCTATGGGCCCATTGATGGGCTTAGGATATTCACTCATAGCATTTTGGCCCATTTGGTCTATCCCAATCTTCACATATGCATTCCTTCCTCAACTAGCCCTTCTCCAAAGAGTTTACATATTCCCAAAGGTACACGTCTCTATTATTCTTATTATTAAAGTTTTATTTTTTAGAATTATATATATTAACCCTTTTTGTCTTTAATTCCACATTGTCTGCATATGAGATTGGGGATACTGTTATAACTATCTCTCCATTCAAAAAATAAAAAGTTCATACATTCGAATTTTGAATATAGAGTATACAATTTTAAATACTTGAAATGATACATTTTATTTTTTTTTAAGGTTATCAATAGGAATCCAAATTAATTTTATTAATGAATTTTGAATAATAAATAATTTATACCAAAATAAATTAATTTTTTCTGCTTCCATATATATTTGTTTATTTCTAATAAATTATTTGCAAACATTATGGTGCAGGCATCAGAATCACAATGATTTATGCTGTATATATTCCTTTTCCTTGGGTCGTATGCACATGATTTGGTTGACTTTATATTGGTGGGTGGGTCGGCCCAATCTTGGTGGAATGATCAAAGGATTTGGCACGTAAGGGGTCTAACATGTTACTTATTTGGATGCATAGAATTCTTGCTTAAACACTTAAAAGATCTCAAGATTTGGATTCAATGTGACCAGCAAAGTGGTTGATGATGAATTAAAGAAAAGATATGATCAAGGAATCTTTGAATTTTGGATCCATTCACCCATGTTTGTGACCCTATCTATGGCAGCTATAATTAATTTCATCTCTTTTCTTCATGGATTGGTTCAAATTTTTAGAGACGAAAATTTTGAAGGACCGTTGCTACAGATACTGATTTCAGGTTTTGTTGTTTTGTGTTGTTGCCCAATTTATGAAGCCCTTTTCCTGAGGAGTGATGGTGGGAAAATGCCCATAAAAACTACTATTACGGCAACATTTTTCACATCTGTTCTTTATTCGATTTCTTCTTCTTTTTCTTGTGTAACCATTTATCAACAAACCATAACTAATTAGGGGTTGATTTTGATTTATGTATTTGCATATTATTTTAAATAATAGCTATGAGCTCATTTTCATTCATAAATAAATATTTCAATCTTGTTAGCCTTTGTTTGGATAGAAGTAATTTGGATGGAAATTAAATTTACTTTAACGAAGTAAATGATAGTAATATAAATCTAATTTACTTCTAATTACTTTTCATTAGTTGGATAACTTAAAATAAACACAGAGTAAATTCTTATATTTATAATTTATTTTGATATTTATATCCTGAATATTTTGTAACCAAAGAAAGGAGAAGAAGAAAAGAGAGGGGAGGGAGGTACGCTCATTTCCCTCCAATTAGTTGTTGGAAAAACCAATTTCCCTCCATTTACTCTGCATTTTGCAATACCAAACAGTGAAAAGTAAAATAAATTTGAGTTATTCTCATTCAATTACTCCCTGTTACTCCGATCCAAACGAAGGTTAACAAAAAGAGTATGGTCCAAATTTATTTTTTAACTTTTAAAAAAGTACACATATATATATTTGCCATTTAAATTTATTCTTTTAATAAACATTTCTGCTGAAGCTATCACGTGCACTGAGTGACAGGAATTTTATCCAACAAAGTTCTACAAAACAAGAACTTATTACAATATAGCTAAAGAAGTAGAATAACAAACTAATAAGAGCAGAACCATAAAATAGCAATGTATCATTGAACCCCATACCCAACAGTTGAATTCTCCTTTTCGAAATTTTTTATTAAGGGATGGCCATAGAAATTAAGCATTAAAATCCTCACAAATTCATGTATTCTTTGCCTAAAATATGTAAGAACCAGCTGAATAAATAGCCAATGCCAGACCTGTACCAATAACACTGGTCTTTGCTGGCATTTTCCCATTATCACTTCTCAATACCATTGCTTCATAAATTGGCCAACTATTTGCCACTGCAAATGCTGATAAGAACATTTGTATTGCTACTGCTTCAATATTTAATTTTCCTTTTGCAAATTCGGACACACCCCACGATAATGATACCAAGTTCATTAGAGCTGCCGTTACTAAGGGCACAAACATTGGCGAATCAACCCCAAATTCGAATAGCCCTTTGTCGTATCTTTTGCTTATTTCGTCATCAACTGTTTTGCTTGTGAGAGTGAAGCCAGGTGTGGGAATACCTAATGACTTGAGACTGAATTCAAAAACTGCATAAGTGTAACTTGTTAACCCTCTTATATTCCACATTCTTTGATCATTCCACCATTGCTTGATTGTCCCTTTATGCAACATAAAATCCGATAGGTCATGCATGTATGCACCAATGAAAAGGGATGCGTAGAGCCAAAACCATGTTGATTTTACCTGCACCCCAATTTCAACTTTGTTAGTATTAATAAGTTTTAGTTTAGTGATACTCACAGGTTTAATTAGTTTAGTGATACTCACAATATCAATTGTGCTAACCTCTCAAATAAAAAGTTAGAATAAAAATGATTTTTACGCTTAACTTAGAAGGATTTTATTTGTAAATTTTATTTTTTTAATCGATTTTTGTCCCAAAACTATTATAAATGGGACAATTTTGCTCTGAATTTTTTTACTAGTTTATGTCCCAAAATTATTTAAAATTAGATGAGTTTGTCCTTTTATCATACCGAAATCAATAACATAATTTGATACATCGTTTGTAAAATGCTACATATCATCTATTTTAAGGTGTAAAATATGTTGGTTTCAATAATTTTGGAAGCAAAAGTTATACATTTAAAAAATATAAAGTAAAATCTCTCCATTTCAAATATAGTTAAGGGATAAAAATTTAAAAAATATATATATACGGACGAAATTGCCAACTTCATGTGTTGTCATCCTAAGAAGTTTGGAATTATTTGTAAATTTGGAGCACTAACCTCGGGGAAGATGGGAAGATTATTGAGGAGAGCTAATTGGGGAAGGAAAGCATAAATAGTAATCGGAATAGACCAAATAGACCAGAATGCCAGCTGTGAATAAACATGGTTTCTGATCCCATGGTAGAGGCCAAATGTTGCAGGGCAATATTTAGAGAAGACAACCTCAAGCTGCCCCACAGCCCATCTTTTCTGTTGAACCAACACGTCCAAGAAGGCCGATGTTGATTCTGCCAAAAATGCTGCCCTCTCTGGATTACAAAATGCAGACCTCCATCCTTCAATGTGTACCATGTAACCTGTAAAATAGTCTTCCACTACACTCCCGTACCTAAAACCTATCTACATATTTCAAAACCAAAACCACAATATTATATATTAAAATAAGTATATAGATTAAAAAATCATTTAGATATAATTAACTCCAGAATAAATTAATAAAATATTTTAGACAATCTGATAAAACTGATAGATCTTACTTGGGAGCCCCAATAGGTGTGTTTCTCGAAATGGCAAGCAGAAGCTCGAGTGGCCAATGCCAAAATCTCTTGGGACTGAATGGGCATATTAACTACATGACGTGGGTCAAGTTGAGGCAGTTGTGGAGTGGTTATAATCTTTGACGGAGGCCCATAAAATGCTCTTCTTGACCAGAAGCCATTAGTTCCATAAAAGAACATACGCCTTACTCCATCAAAACCAGGTGGGTGAATTTGAAACAGAGTTTTATATTCACCGGCATAAATATCATTCTTATTCAGTCCAATAAAAAGTTGTGGAAATTGAACGAATGCTATCTTTGAACGAACTTCATGATCCCAAAAATAACACAGTACAAGTTCTGGTGTTTGCGGATCATTAGAGTAGAAATCACAATCCAATGGCAGAATTATCGGTGCATTAGTCATGATAGTTGATACTCGAATCTGAAATATTAAATTTAAAATTAAATAAATTATTGGTTACATTACAAAAAATAGAAGAGAGAATATGAAAAAAAAAATAATTTAACAAAAGTCGGCCAATAATACCTTAAAAAATTGAGATTTCCACTATGAAATTGAGAAAAGTATTGGATAAATTTTTATTTACTAAGCCCCAAAGTTTCTTGCGACTTCCCAAAATAATAACATATATATCTATTTGTTTTTTTTAAATTTGGATGCGAATTTTTTAGATTGGGTCATAATTTAATCCTATCCAAATTCAACTCAAAAGTAACAATCACTGAAAAAGTATTAAAGATTATACGTACCAGAGTATTAAGAGCACCGGCCTTGAAATGGTGATGAGCAGTCTTGCTTTTCTCTCTAGAGACATAAACAAGGTTTGGCAGACAATGCCCCGATACGTCTTTGTCCTCACTATTGTCTAATAAAACCTGTTCATTCATTACCACATGATGTCAATAATAGAGGAAGGGGAACGGTTTGATTTTAACTAAAAATTAAATTCAACTGATTTCAGTTCATTTAATTCGGCTATTTATTATTATTATTATTATTATTATTATTTTGATATATATAAAGAGTGAAATCAATTTATTATGAAAATTTATTATGCACTCTATGAGAAGTTATGGGTAGCTTGTAATGTGAATAATGATTATGCTACTACTACCAACCTTAGTTAATTAATGAATAAACAACGTAATAATATAAACACGTGATAAGTGAAATTGATAGTAGATGGATTTATTACTTTATTTGTGTTTTTTTTTTAAGGTTTATTAGTACTTTTTTTTTCTCTCAAGGAGCACCGGAACTTACGTGAATCTTAGCATGATTTTAATTGCTATCCATGTCTCTTTGTTCATATTGGATTCAGTCTGAATAAGTAATGTTTATATTAGAAGAGAGCTCAGAGTAGTAATAATAATCATAAGTCTCATAATCGAGGAAATGGAAATGGAGCAAACCTGAATGACCGAAGGATGATTATGGCGGGTGAAATTAGGGGTCCATTTGCTAAAAGCTTGGAGCTCTTTGTCATTAGTGATATGTTCATCTCCAACTTTTCCTGTCTCAACAACATGCTCTACTCTTCCTTTCATGCTCTCATACATTATCTTGAGGTTCTCAGTCTCCGGAAATAAGGTGCCATTCGTTTCAAAAAAGGCTTTAGGATTCCTCTCTTTGATTTTATATTTTCTGCAAAATGGTAACCAATGGGCAGCAAACTTTGCAGCCTCAAAGAAAGCAAAGAGAGTCAAAGAAGAACCACCATCGTCGGATAAATAAACAGAGAGCTTCTCCGCCGGATAATCATAAGCCAAAACTGACAAAGCTGTGTTCACTACATTAATCGGCGGCTCCTTGTACGGATCCGCCGTGCATATAAACGCATCGATGCCTGGATAATCACTTCTCTTTATAACATGTTGAAGATTTTCAAGGAATTGCTTGCGACGGATTTGTTTTATGTGGCAAGCAGCAGCTGCGGTCCAATTGAAAGCAAGGCAAAGATCAGCGATCAATAAGAAGATAGTGATAAAAGTAGAAAGTATATTCGGTGAGTGGTAAAGATTTTTTATATGGAGGTAAAATAGGGCTAATATAGCAACACTGTAGACTAAAATATATATGCGGCTAAAGTGTGTTCTCCGCATTAGCTCCACCGTGTGAAGCACTGGAGGGTTGCCGGTACTGGGGGCCGAAGTGGTGGTGGGGTTGGTCGTTGGAGCTCCTGTTAGATTCTTCATGATATGCTTTCTCGTGGATGAGTTCGGTTCCTAGCAAATCCTTTTATTCTTGGCCACTTCCATTTTCTTCAATTTTTTTGTTATTTTTTTTTTTCAATAATTGATTTGCCAGAATCGAAAAATAGACAGTCATGAGATGAGATGGTATAAATTTTTTATATTTTACCGTAAAATTTTAATTTTTGAAATACTTTTTAATTTTTAATTTTTTTATTTAATAATAGGTTTTCATTATAAATTTTTTTAAAAATGACCAAGTGGCTTGTTCCATAATTCGTGGTAGGCATTCTGTTGTGTTGATATGTTCTTTCGGCAATATCCTTATTTTATCTCAATATATGCCAATCGACGTCAAAGAAATGGTTGCCGGCAGACATTTAATTCTGCGTTGGCCCAGTCGTCAGGGAATTGCTTGCGACGGATTTGTTTTATGTGGCAAGCAGCAGCTGCGGTCCAATTGAAAGCAAGGCAAAGATCAGCGGTCAATAAGAAGACAGCGGTAAAAGTAGAAAGTATATTCGGTGAGTGTTAAAGATTTTGTATATGGAGGTAAAATAGGGCTAATTTAGCAACACTGTAAACTAAAATATATTTGCGGCTAAAGTGTGTTCTTCGCATTAGCTCCACCGTGTGAAGCACTGGAGTTGGGGGCTGAAGTAGCGGTGGTGGTGGTCGTTGCAGCTCCTCTTAGATTCTTCATGATATGCTTTCTCGTGGACGAGAGTGCTTCTTGGCAAATCCTTTTATTCTTGGCCTTGGCCACTTCCATTTTCTTCAATTTTTTTGTTATTTTGTTTTGTCTTTTCAATTATTGATTGGCTAGAACAGAAAAATAATTAAGCAACAGTACACTTTTGTTGTATGTGCGGTGACGAAATAATAGACAGGAATGAGATAAGATGACATGAATTTCTTATATCTTACCGTAAAGTTTTAATTTTTAAAATACTTTTTAATTTTTTATTTTTATTTAATAATAGATTTTTCATAATAAATTTAAAAAATTGACCAAGCGGCTTGTTCCATAATTCGTGACGGCTGATAGGCATTCTGTTGATATTTTCTTTTTTTGGCAGTATCCTTATTTTATCTCAATATATGCCAATTGACGGCAAAGCATTAATGGTTGCGCGCAGACATTTAATTCTGGGTTGGCCCAGTCGAAAGGTGTTTTTCATCTTTTTCTTATCGTTTTCTTTACGGCAAAAACATCAGCTGATATTGAACCAATTTAAGACATCTTTGAATTGCTATTTACCTAATATTCAGGGATTTGGATTTTGTGTTGAAGTACAGTTGAACAAGAAGCGAAAAAATCCTTCAATTTTTTACCTGAAACTAAAAGAACCAGCAGAATAAACAGCCCATGTGAGACGAACCAATAACAGGAGCCTTTGTGGCATTGGCATTTTTCCATTATCACTTCTCAATGCCATAGCTTCATAGACTGGCCAGCTATTTACCTCAGCAAATTCTGATAAGAACATTTGGTTTTGCTACTGCTTCAATATTTAATTTTTGCTTTTGCAAATTCAGATACACCCCATGATAATGATACCAAGTTCATTAGAGCTGCCGTTACTAAGGGCACAAACATTGGCGAATTAATTAACTCCAAATCCAAATATCCCTTTGTCGTATCTTTTGCTTATTTCATCATCAACTGCTTCGTTTGTAACATTAAAGCCTGATTTAGAGAGACCTAATGACTTGAGAATGAACTCAACAAACCCAAACATGAAACTTATTAACCCTCTTTCCACATTCTTTGATCATTCCAATACCTAAAGACTGTCCCTTTATGTAATACATAGTAGTCGGCTATGTCTGGTGCGCATGCGCCAGGTATATGTATTGCCAAAACCATGCTGTTTTTACTTGCAACATATTTTTCACCCTTCTAGTTAAGTTTTGTAATATAGTTCATGAAAAATACATTGCTTGCTTGAGCCATAATATCAAATATAATATGTTATTTATAGAACAGTCCATATTGTTGAGCACTGTATGCATCCAATCATTACTCCTTTCACCTATAAATGTTCATACAATTCTCATAAGCAACAAACAATTAAAAATTGCGATGTATGCAAAAGACTTTAAATGCATGATGGTTTTTGAAAAATTTTTATGTATATTTGGTCCATGAATAACTTTACGGATCAAACTAATAGCGGAATGACGATTAATTAAAAAGTTTACAAGGTATAAGTGGTTACCAATTATATGTTGCAATTTATTATTGGCTTGATTTACGAAAATCTTGTTTATATTGAATTAAAAATTTGTATTAAATTATGTCCACTAACCTAAGGGAAGATGTGAGGATTGTTGATGAGAGCTAATTGTGATGAATTTGAATGGACCAAATAGCCTAAAATCCAATTTCTAAATATGAATTGCTGATGAGCCCATTTCGTATAAGCCCAGAAATAGCTGGGCTATATTTAGAAAAGGCCACTTGAAAAGCCCAACAGCCAGCCTTTTATGTTGAACCATTACATCAAACAATGAAAATTACCCCATTTGCTAATTTTTTTTTCTTTTTTTCAAAAAATACAACCCCATCCTCTTTTTTTTTTTATAAAACTTACTTTTTAAATTTTTGTTTTCATAAATACAACTTTTTTTCCCTAAATAACTTTTTCTCGCTTTTTCAAACTTTCATTTCTTTTTCCGGCTTTATTTCGCTAATGACTCCTAAATTTTTGTCGCCAAAGCTATGGATTAGGCTCTTTCAACCACATGCAAGTTACATATGAGTGTTGCATACAGGAAATTTGATCTAATAATTAATTGGCATTTATTTATTTGGTCAGTAATTCATTTAGGATATGTTTTGGGGATGGATATATTGATATGCATCAAAGTGATGTTCCCGACTTATTTGAGTAGTATTATTGTTATAATAACCATGCATTTCCTATTCCTGCATATATATATTAACGTGGATTATTCTCGGATCTTTGTTTTCCTGCCTTTTCTCCTTAACCAAACTGCATGAGTTCTCGTGATTTCCTTCTTTTTTCTTTAGCAACGATCTTCGGTGCATTAGTAACTGCACTTGTTGCTCGCTCCTTTTTTCTCAACCAAAACAAGAGCTTTTCCCAAACAGACGTTACTTTATGATTTTATTAATAAATTATAGGAACAAATTCAACTTAAACATCTACTTAAACAGCAACTAATTAAACTAAAAATCCTGAGATTAAATTCAATCCATATATATTAATTAGAGACAACAGCATTTCAACTGCAGCTAGAGGATAGATGATGATGCCATCTCCTTAATCTTGGTTCTAGAAGCAAACAACTCAACCAGGGGATGAGAAACTTCTGAATGACAGACAGAAAAGAGAAACAGGAGAAATTATCAAACTTGATTAAAAAAAATGTTCTAGAACGAAAGAGAAATGGATAAATGAAGAAGTTGTTCGAAGAAATCGAGATAACAGGAAAGTGGGAGACTTTGGACCAATCATATCGTTCTCCTAGAATAGGACAATATTTGATTTCTAAAATCCTCAACGGCATCTTCTAGAGAAGGTAAGATGGCAATGTCTTTAGCTTGTGGCAGTTTAGAAGCTCCAAATCCCTTGGACACGGCATTACTGAAATTTGGAGGGAATCTCCGTCATCAAACCACTCTTCCCAATTCTTCATGTCTTTAAATTTCAGAAATGTCAATTTGGGGAACGATATAGCAAGCTCAGCATCTTGTATCCCCATAAACTCAACACCCATATTTTCCACACCATCCATGCTCCTTATAAAAAGGTGCTCAATAATTATTAATTTTATATTATAATTACATAATATAATATATGTTGTGTATATCAAGTACACACGGTGTATACACCAAGTACAAAGTATATAACAAATGTATATATTTTACAATTATAATAAATATATAAAGAAATATTATTAAGTATTATATTAATTTTATATTATCATTACACAATATAATACACACTGTGTATATCAAGTACACACAGTATATATATTAAATACACAGTATACAACGAATGTATATATTTTACAATTATAATAATAAATATACAAAGAAATATTATTAAACATTATATTAATTTTATATTGATAATATTTATTATTTTGTCCGACTAATATCCTTTCCTTGGCATTAGAGAATATATCCTCTTAATCCTTTTAATCATGCTGTCAGGGATGTTTGAGCCCTTGTTTCACTATACTTAATAAGATTCCTAATATACAAGATAAGAGCTATTAGAAAGTCAATTGACATGCCAGGTTGGCAAATCTCACTTCAACCGTTCTTCCTCAGTTAACTTTGTTTCCTTCTTCGCAAGATTTGAAGATCCATTACTCGCTACTGTTATTATTCTCATTACCTTCCCAGTCTTTGAGCCATTGCATATACAGCAGTATACAGTTTAAGGGAAAAAAAAACCAAATAGGAATTCTTATGCGGCAAAAGAGCAAAAAACTAAATAGAACTACGAATGTTTCCTATTTTAAATTTATTCCATTCAAATATACTTTTCATGAGATGTATCAGTCAAATATATCCAAACTAAGAGATCTATACCTAAGCCCTTTCTATAAAATTATAATACCATCAATCTAGTCTAATGATTTATATACAACAAGAAATCAAATGTTCATTTTAACCTCAGGAACCAAAACAATTAACGAACTTTTCTCTACACAACCATTAAAATCCGATCTTTGAATATATGATATTTATACATGCATTGAAAGAACCTTTGCCTAATATATCCAAACTAAGAAAATATCAAAATTATAAACAACCTTTGCTTGAGAGAGAAGCAACTGTTGAAATTAATTAGCTAACTAATCTAAAGAGTTTGTCAGAGAAAATATATGTTTTTTTTAACCTTAATGCTTTCAATCTCGGGAGAAGCAGGGTTAAAACGCTTTAGCGTTCCTCTCTTCACTGGAAACCAGAAAGCAAATACAGGTAAAACAAATAAAAGCACAAAAACTTGTAATTCTATTTTCTTTATGTTATCATGCAATGCCTACTATGCATATATATAATTTCTTGCACGAAAAATTTTCCACTAACAACAAACTTACATTACCGAATGATATAAATATTTACAGACACAAGAAACATATACCCACTAGCAGATACCAGAAAAATGTACAAACTAAATCCCCTTTAGTTTGATTCCTACTAATAATCCTTAAACCAGGTCAACAATTATCTTTTAGAGTCTCCTTTTGGTAGTTAGCTCTAAAAAAATAAAAAACTGAGCCTTGCTAATCAGACAGTGTTTTCTCTGCCCAACCATTCTCCACCAGAATCCAAATACAAAGAGCTGCCTCCAACCGATCCTTCCCTCACCAGGCAACAATGGCAAGTTGAAAACAAAAAAAGAGGGTTCGCTAGATGTTTCAGTTAATCCGCTTATTCTGAACTCACAACGGTTCCATCAGTTTCTATGGGGCGTTTACTTCCAGGTGTCAGCTTCTTCACGTCCTGACTCGAGCATATGAATATTCTTCTCACCATGTTACAGAATTCACTGTTTCATAGTCAAGTCCAAACAATCACCGTTCTACTTAAAATTGTTTAATAATGATATTAATTGTTCAATAATGATATTAGTATACAATACTTACAGCCATGGGTCATCACCAACAAGCATAATGTCTCCTTCATCGTCAGTGTAGACAATTTCCCATTTATCGCGTGGATGAAGCTGTCCCTTAATGTCAAACATTTCCTCCAGCTCATCCAAAAGTTGATTGTACCCTTTAATCATTGTCAAGTCAATGGCACGGCCAACAGCAACACCCTGCATATGAACCTGTTGAAACAAAATGTGAAAAACTTCATTGTAAGAAACTTGCTTGAGTGTAATATCTTCACAACTTCAACAGAAAATGTTTGCCTCAAATACCTTGGTGCAACTCCTTGTAGAGGTAGAACTTTGCCTGCTTGGGACATCTTTTGGCACTGGTTGTGAATGTTCTGATTTTTTCTCTTTAGAAATCTCAGATTTTTGGTCAGAATCAGCTGCTGATAGGGTGCTTAGAACAAGCCCTTCAGTAGTGGTGCTAGACACACTATTTGGCATTGCAGGTGACTTTTCTTTCGGAAGCGAGCTGGTGTTATGATTTATGAGCTCAATGCCAAACAATCGGTAACCAGAAGCCACCTCAGATTTCCTACCTTTATCCAGTGAGTCAAGGACTGGATCATTCTTCAACTTCGAAGGCTGTGGAGTCGAATAGCCTGAGATGACATGCCAATTAGAGATACTCTTGCTATCCTCTGCTGTATCCTGAAACAGGTGCTGAAAAACATTCACTTGAGGAGATGATTGCCAACCCCCCTCGGTCGGAGTTTTCGGGATAAAGTTGTTATGACCATTAATATCATTCTGCCTGTGATGCCACAGGATATGATTTTCATTTTTTTTGCTATCAGCAGACACACTCAATTGAGCCAAATCCTGGCACTGTGTCAACCGAGAACTCCAGGGGGCAGATGCAGTTGATGATAAATCTGCAGCACATAACGACAGCAACATAGACATCGTTAGGTAAAAACCAACCTACAACGAGGGAAAAACAAGAGACAAAGATCTTATTTACCAAGGGAGGGAATTTCAATTGGTGGTCGGGGTCTTTTGTTTTTTGCTGCAACTGGTTGAGCCGTGTTTGATGGTGCCAAAGCAACAAATGGTTCTATCTCCCATGGTGAAACCCTATCAGGCCTTGGAATGGATGCAGGCTCATCCCATTGAACCTGGAAAATTAAATAAAGAAACAAATATGAATGTACAATGTCAAATTATATTTTTCTCCATACAAGGAAGATAGAAGAAGAAAAAATAACTTTTGTTAATCTAAGAATGCATTACTTTCAATTGGCGCCATTTGGAATTTTTCCAACAAGGAGAAAAATCTTCAACGCCAACGATTGTACCTGAAAACCTGATCAATCAATAAACACCATAATCACAAAACCTTCAG
The DNA here is from genome assembly GCA_037975025.1 of Excoecaria agallocha. Taxonomy (NCBI): domain Eukaryota; kingdom Viridiplantae; phylum Streptophyta; class Magnoliopsida; order Malpighiales; family Euphorbiaceae; genus Excoecaria; species Excoecaria agallocha. Next base: position 21,240,573 of record CM075816.1, read on the forward strand.
AATTTTCCTTTACCCAAGCAGCACGGAATTTAAGTATGAGAAATATTATCAGTAGTCACTTTACCTTCTTTCAGGAGAATCTTCACCTTCAAATCTCATTTTAAATCGCATACCAACTGCATATTTATTGTTAACAGCCTCTAGGTATTTGTTCAAGCTAACGATAAATTGGCTTGTCCTGATAAATTAAAAGGTAAAGGAACTCATAAACTATTTGAACGAACACTATTAGCTAACGCTTTATCGGCAGATAGTTTTGAACACGTCAATCTAAAATAATCCAAGAAGTTTTACCTTGGCTTATAATAGACCACAAAAAGAGTCTGTGTTGAAACAGCATGAGATGCTGTTGCTAGCACTCCAAGGTGCATGCTCTGACTCGAAATCACAGATGATGGCATGCTGCTCTGCTGACGCACAAGACGCCTCACTCCAACACGCAACTCACCATTCTCACTCCTGGATATTTGTTACAAATGCATCAGAGCTTCAACACTTCGTCATGGAAAAGAAAGGAAATAGGGAGAAATAGAGAGAGATTACCTAAGAAAAACAAATGAATCCCCAGCAACTAATCTCTTGGAAGTAACAAATGTACTCCACCCAGTAGTAAGCAAATGCCTCCGTGGTTGACCTGTTCATTTCTTAGATCAGATAAACATGAGCAAAGCTTGTGCAAGCCAAATAGATAGGACAGCAAGATGGGAAATTCTTCCACGGAAAGAATGCCAATTACCACAAGTAGGGAAAACAATTCATAGAAAACCATTTACCTCTGAAAATATGCTTAAACCGCCATCCATAACCATGAAGATCCTTGGCAACCAATTCCTGTGTCGGGGTTTATTGGGTCATGTTCTGAAGAACATATACACATGAAATCAGTAAAACAAGAACATATACACATGAAATCAGTAAAACAATCATATTAAGATCAAAATGAGGAAGCAATAATCAGTGCAACACATGTAAAAAATTACCAATTGTGGAAGGCATTCCGTAGCATGTTTACGAAGAACAGAAAACCCCCCATGAGTACTTGTATCAGAGGCAGTTAACACCTTACAGAATGAATGAACTGTAGCATGTCTAGTGGACTCTTGCGGTATAGGATCAGGACTTGCAGGCTCAATTTGCTACAGTGTTTTAAGGCAATTTAAAACCATTAAATCGTGAAGCTTTTTCACCAGAACACTTAAAAATAGAAAGAAACTTGGTTCTTACATCTGGTTCTGGCATCAAAGTAATTTGAGCATAGACTTCATCTGTTTCTTGCTCTGCCTATAAAAGAAAAAAGAAGAAGAAGAAAATCCAAACCAAATTAATTTGACAATTAAGCTTACTGGTTCACTCTATTACTAAAACATTAACAAACAGAAACATTAAATCACACAACTCAACTAAGCTCAACCAATATACTACTTTCTAGATATCTGAAAATATAAATAACAGAATCTCAGATATCCTTGAAAATAAAATTGAAATTCTTTAATTTAAATAAACAAAATTTATTAACATATATCTGTCCTCCAATTTCTATCTTCTTAAGCTTCATTACGATGAGCAGAAACGATTGAAAGAAAATTGAGATTAGAGAGTGAAATACCAGCAGCTGAATGTTAATGACACGACAGAGGATCTTCGATGGCAAATTGAACAAAGGAACCTTTTGATTGAGCTCCTGATTTGTTGATGCCTCCAACTACACCCACCCAAAATTAGCAAAGCTTTTAAATTCTTAGCCAAAAATATAACGCATCCATTAATAGAAACCAATCCCGGATTCATAATCTCCTGAATACACTCATTGAACACTACCACAAAATTTAAAATAAAACAAAATCAGCAAATCCCCCAACCTCCCCCAAAAAAAAAAAAAATAATAATAAAATAAATAAAATAAAATAAAAATATTGAATCTTGCCTGCTCCATATGTCCCTGTGGGAAATAGAACACTCTCTCCCCATTCCTCGGAATATCAACAAGTGGGCCAGCACAAGCCTTCCATAGCTCAGTATACAGATCATTCCCGCCACCACCTAAAACCCAAAAGTGAAAAGTTTCAGCATTCTCAGAAAACAAACTTTCCCTAGAAACAAACAGCAAAAGGAAAATTCAAATCAAAAAGCAAGAGGTCATTTCATGCCTCCTCACCTTCACTATTAGCCTGAGAAAATGACCCGCCCGGATTAGCAGCCATCATTTTTGAACACCAAAATTTACAAGTCAACGACCAAAAAATTCAAAGCCTAGAAGAATAAAAACGTCTATCTCCTGTACCCTTTCAGTTGAGCTCGTTATATACACTTAAATCCTCACAATAAACCTCAATAATCACAAAAATTATTACTGATAAACCGGTAAATTCAGCTTTTCTATCACAAAGACTCAAACTTTTCGCCTCCTAATAACACCCGTTACTGACCCTTCTCTCCGTAACGATTCTAAGATCCAAACCCGTAACGCAAAACCACTTTAACCGTTACAAAACCGCTCCTCCCAGCTTGCAAAACCACCCGCACTTTCTCTGTCTAAGAAAAGCTGTTTTTATCTCTCTTTAGACGAATATCCACATGAAACGCCGTTACAAGAAATTCCCACCAAACAGGCTCGGGGGAGTCTTATAATATGCCACTTTGTTCTTTAACTGTAACATAATTTATGTTCCTCTTGTCTGCTTTTGTGTCATGTAACGCAAACCTAACTAGTCCTGGTTAGATTCTAACCGGATGGAGAGGTTAATTGGACGGCTAATGTAACGGAGTGAAACTGGAACAGTTGAACGGAAGTTAAGTTACGAGATGGCAGACTGACGCTGCCGTTAGCTGCCGTCTCTTTCGTTGTCCGCTTCGAAGCAGGCAACAAGGTTTGCTCGAGTTAACCCGGCAGAATTTTGGGGTTTTTAGTTCCTAATTCTTTTTATTTTGGTGGTCAATTTTGACCTAAGAAGATATGATTATTACGAGTTTTGCCATTGATTGAGAATGTGGGACCCAACCTGTACGTGTGATGTGATGGATGCTGTGATAATCGGTGGTCCGTGTCGTGACACGTCATCATATAGGTGGATTCCTGCTCTTGTTCAGACAAAGAAATCCAAGAATTGTCGGCTAAGATGGCATAGCATTCCTGGCGAAATGTATTCTTGAGGCCCTCAATTTATACGTTTTTTTATTATTAAAAGTTTTAGACTTTTATTTAGTCACCTAAGTCCAGAGTTATTAAATTTAAATCAAATAATAATAAAATTTTCATATTTTTATTTTATTATTTGTTTAGATTTAATGTTCGTTAGAATAAAAGTTTAATAATTTAATGTGATCAAATAAAAATTTAACAATTCAATAGCAAAAGAAATTGTATAAATTTAAGGATATAAAGTTGTATTTTTCCTAAATTTTGACATCAACTGCATAAGAAATTTTGACAAATTTAAAATTATGCGCTTAAATTCCTCAAAATCTAGCATCGTTTATTCTTTAAAATAATCTTCAAATGATCTTTTAAATAGCTTAAATGCTTTTCTAACATTTTCAAAAGTTGACATATTATTTTTTTCTCAAGGTATAAGAATATATAAGTTGGTTTGAGATGTTATATTTCAGTTAAAGACTTATATTTAAAAAGACATTCTAATGATAAAAATCAGTTGTAATATAGTGGAAGACTTTAAATTCGAACCTTCATTTTTCTTATAAAAAAAAAAGAAAATTACAAATTATTATTCAATATTAATAGTTTAATGCATTCAATATGATTTGAGTAATATATAAGACTTCTATTTTTTATTGGATAAGATTTTTAAGCATAAACTATATAAATTTAAATTAAAAAAAAACTATAAATATTGACTTCGCCGGAGAAAGATATCGAATTTTTTTGTGAGGTGGTATAGCTTGGGATGTTACTATGCAACATACTTCTTAATAGTTTATATATGTAAACTTAAAAAAAAAAAAATGAGGAATAAATTAATAGGATTTTTGGGCCTTTGGGACAAGTAGCAATTCGATTGGAGTGGAGATAGCTTCCATACCCACTATCCCCACTTCATCCAGCTTTTACGAAAATTAAAAGTATCATAATATTAATAGTGCCATTGAAATATATGTTGGTGGCCAACTATATATGTATATTGTACATCTCACGTCAAAAAATTAACAAATAATTAAGACTAATATGATATACAATCGGTGAAATTAGGCATCTTGTATAAGATGCAATATCACAAAAATTTTACTAAAATCACACATGGATATGTATTAATATACTTGTTCAATTCTTTTTTACCGAATGAATGGAATGAAATATATTCATTTTTTTTTGTTTAGATTCGAGATTTGAATATAAAATATTTTAAAATATTTTATCATTTATATAAATTTTTTGAACGTAAATTTAAATTAATCAAACGATTACATTTTGAACTGCCTAATGCTTACTTACATTACATTTGCAGTTATTCTATAGATTGGCATGGCATCTAGTCGAATATATTACCATCAAATATATTTTACGATGTAATATACGTAAATTATAAATTGTATCTTAGTCATTGCAGCCGAAATATGCATAATTCCAAATATAAACAGAATAGTGGGGTTAGGACAGTTAATGGGTAATGGCCCTTAATTTAGTTTAAGCACTTATTAGTGTTAACAAATAAATAAATAATAATCTTAAAGTGGTTGTAATATAGTAAATAATATCGATAATTATTGCCACCACCAAAAATAAATCAAATACAATAAGTGGATTAACCAGCCATAGAATAATAACTTGTCCTATAAATTTCAAAGAAAGCGGCACAAATTAAGAAATAATTATAATGTCGACGTCAGCATTTTTTCACTAATTACCTTTTTTAATGATGTGGATAAGCATGATACTTAGCATAATGGTAGATGTTAAAAACCTTTTTTGATAAGATAACATGAACAGGGAATAAAGACAATCCAATCACAGTTTACTTTTGTGTAAGCTTGCCTGTCTATGTGCGGCTAGTTATAAAATAGATTTTTTATACATCACTTTATTGGTTGACACCTGTCCTTCATTATTTTATAATTTTCTTTATTACCACTGCTTTATAGCTTATTAATTAATTAAACATGTTTAATTTGGCGATCCTTTGCCTCCTTGAAAGGCCTCTGTATCATAGTTATTAAAATCGAACCGATCGGTTGAATTGATTTAATTACGAACCGGTTAATCAATCGATTGATTCAACTGTATAAAATTAAATTGAACAAAAAAATCGGATAAAACCAAATTTTTAGCTAAAAATTACAAAAAATTATAATTTTTTGTATTTTTTCACCTCTATATATATATATATATATATATATATATATATATATATTCCATTATTTATTTAAAAAAATTAATATTTTAAATTTTAAATATGTTACTTAATAATTTAATATACTTATTATATATTTGATTCATTGTAATCAAATATATGTGTGTGTATATATATATTAAATTTTTATTATTTATTTATTTGAAAAAATTAGTATTTTAAAGTCTAAAGATATCACTTAATAATTTAACATACTTATTATCTATTTGGTTCATTGTAATCATATATATATATATATATAATTTTCATGATTTATTTCTTTGAAAAATGTAGTATTTTAAATTCTAAAGATGCCACCTAATAATTTAATATACTTATTTTTTATTTGAATTTATTGTAATTAAATATAATTATACTCATATATGCAAGGTTAATATTTTATGTGTTTGCTTCATTAGTACTCCATCTAAAAAAGAAATTTTTCATGATATGATTGTATTTTTATGTTTCTAATATATAATATTCAAAAATATATAATTAATTACTTGTAATAATAAAATTAAAATTAGATTTTGTAACTTATTATTAGGATATTTGTGACATATATTAATATTTGATGGAATTTTTATTTTAATTTTTATACAATAGTATTTATAAAATTATAATAATTTTTAATATTTTAAAAATAGAAAAAAACTCAATTGAACCGATCAAACCAAAAACTTCATCCTCGCCGGTTCTTTATCCGATCCGATTTTAATAACATTGCTCTATATGTATACATGTATGTTATGAAATGAGAGGTAACCAATGATCACGAGGGAAATTTCGTACATAAATATAGTTTATGTTCTTATTTAAATAATATAACTATTATATAACAATGTATTTATTTATTAAATCGGTTTACATATGAAAAAAAAAATCAATATATGGTCATAATTATGTTCAAATTCAAACGAAAATTTTCATTTATAACAATTTGAAAAATATTATGTGACAATTTGAAAATTTTTGTAATGTATAATCTATTTTCCGTGACAGTTATAACAATGTTGTTGCGCATTAAAAAATTTCTTTTTACAATAACATTGATCTATTTTATATCAAGACGGTAAATTTTATCCATTCATCTGTTTAATTAATTAAAACAGTTTAAAAAATTTATAACAATAAAATGAACTAATAAATTTTAATTTAATGATATTATTTTGTTATGAGAGAACAAGTTTTTGAATAAATTCTGATCATATCATTTAAAATCATTTAAGAAAAAAAACTTTAATTAAATAATATGAATCTTATTTTACAATTATAATTTTTTTTGTTCAAACTATGGCATCATCATGCCCTAAAACTAAAAAACTTTAATTTAAAATATTACTCTTATGCAAAAAGGGACGTGCTGTGGAATTCCCCACCGGCAGCCCCTAAAACAAGGGACAATCTTACTCACTCATACCTAACTCATTAAGTGATCTTTCTCCGATTTTCCCTACCTCCCATCTCTGAAATCAAATCTCTCTTTGGCAACATATATATATAAACAAATTGACCGATTTAAAATAAATTGTTCATTTATAATGAAATCCATCTCATTAATTTATCAGAATTTAATATAATCTAAGATAACTATAAATTAAAAGTTGTAGTTAACAATCAACGATGTGATGCTTCCTTTGTTTAGGCTGATTAATCTAAATATCTTAGGTGTATTTTTGTAGAAATGTATGATAATTTTGCGGGTTGAATTATTAATTGGTCATAATAGAAGGAAGAAGAAAAAATAAAATAAAATTGATATGAGAATAAGCACTAACCAAGTCGATGTCCATGTTAGTAGTTTGTAATTGGCGAACCAAAGGCCTATTAGTGATGGATTTAGTGCTTAAAGTAGGTCAATGGAGGTATTTAAATCAAACCATCACTAATTTCCCGATTACAATATTTATTGTGATAAGCTTTGTGCCAATTTTCATGATTGGAAATTATAATTTTACTATTTCCCCGTCCGTCCATACAAAGATTTAATCAATATTTTTTTATATATCTCTTGAATTTATTAGTTTCATATCACTGTTTTACGTGCATATAATTTTCAACCACTTTCTATGAAATGACGTTATCCCATAAGAAGTAATTTAATATTTTTAATAAGATCGAAAAAATAATTTAACAATCGATTAATTCAAAAAAAATATATATTAAATAGTAATAGTTTATAATAAAAATTATGTATTATAAAATAAAAATTTAATATGCAATAATTATCCCTATATGTAACATTTTTAGTTGATAGCTAAATGTTAAGTGGATTTAGTTTCTTACAGACCAATAATAGAAATTGGCATCATCGAACTAAAATTTTAATGGTAGTTTAAATACATATATTGAAAAAATTCCAGTAAATTTTAGAATTAATTAGCTTACCTACCAACAATTTGATGGTGAACATTAATATTAGTGGTTGGACCATATATAATTAAAAAATAGAATACATATGGTCAAATTTGTACTGACAAAGCCCTAACCACTTACATTGCTTCTCTAATTATGGTGTTATCGCAATATTAAGTTTTATTGGTTTGCTCTTAGCACGCTTAAGGAATTGAATCAAAATCACTCTCACTGCTAAGCAAAATAAAATAATTGCTAGTTGAAAATTAAATACATAGATATTTTACAACTTAAAGATTCCCTAATAAAAGAAATGCAAATTAATTCAATTAAAAGCTAGTAATTTAAAAAATAATAAAAATTATTTTTCTAATAATTTTAAAAATAAAAATTATTTTTCTTGTATGATCAGTATCGGTGTTTCATTTAGTTTATTTTAAAAGCCCTTGCTGTCAAAGGTTGAGTTTGAAATTATTAATATAGTGTCAATTTCATTGTTTTAGGATTTTTTTTTTAAATAAGGGGCAAAAAAAAGAGCTCGACTTTGAAAAATCTATATTTTAGGGTCATCGGGGCTCTACTACTATGTGGGCTAATTTATTTTAGAATAATTGAGCCAATGATGCCCTAATCACTTCTCATCATTGCAGCATTAAACATAATTAATTAAGTTATTTAGTGTCAACATCAAAAGCTCTCTCATAACCATGCAGTGATTCGTTTAAACCACCGTCTTAAACAGTTTATTAGTAGAGAGAGCATTTAGCAAGTGGATTATCACTGACTTTAATGTCGGTGTTAAAAGCTACTAAAGAATATCATTTAAGAGTATTCAATTTTACTTTTTAAATTTACAAAATAAAATTAATGCGGAATCAAATATTATCAAATTCATGATTAAAAATAATACTATTTTTAATAGCATATATTTTATACACGAAATAAATAATTTCGATTAAAAATTTTAAGTTACTAACCATTCGAACCAATAATGCTTAATGATAACTTGGTCTAACTCATTGATCGGTTCAAACTTGCGACGAACCATGGAGTCCGATACTTGTTTGAACCTTGCTGGACTCACGGTTTGGATAGTCTGGCTAGCAAAGTAGATTGACTACACATCCTTAAGAGCCCGTCTATTTCGGATGCTCAAAAAGCTCGGCACCGAACTCTCGGCGAATCCCTCCATTTCTGGCAGTAACCGCCCCTCTCCTCTACATCCTTCTAAAAATAGAGAAAGTGAAAAAAATGACTAAAAGTAGTGGGAATTCACCCACTACCCACGAAGGAAACCAAAGGCAATATAAGGAAGAAACCAAGTATGTTTCATATCATCTTGGACACTAGAAAGAAAGACAGTTTCAGTTTTAAACCAGAATACTCTCTCACTTAACCATCGGAAGCTCCCTCGTCGGAAACCACTTGGTCCTTTTGTGTTTCTTGCAGGTCTACCTGACTTTTGAAATTTCACCTATCATCATCTAGTGCGGTGAGTGTGGAACATGAACCTCTTTTCAGACCTCAACTAAAACCTTACACCGTTAGAAACCCAGGCAGACTTCGCCACTCACCCTGAAATACAACAACTCATCCCCTCCAACAATGTCGTAACCTCGGCACCCCCGCTGTAGCCATTCCCAACGCATCCAGTCTCACCCACAAGCAGCGCAGGACCTGTTAGCCCAACTTTCAGCCATAGTTGCCCAACCTAATCCTTCCTCCCAACCAGCTCAGCCTATCCCACTTGCTTGGCCCTCTTAACCATTGAACAGAGATCCCTTCTCACCAGTGGTCCCACCAGCTCTGGGATGAACAGTTACCCTAACAATCGAGCATTTCGAAAGGCTCATTGAAGACCGGATGACTAGATACCATAATAAGAACACCTTGCAATACCACTGCAGCTTTCGCTCCTCACTTTTCCAGGAAATCATGGCCGCTCCATTCCCCAAAATTTGCCTTCCAAATTTGCCAAGGTATAATGGCAATGCCTACCCTCGAGCATATATCGACCAATACCAACACACCATGCTGGTCCTGACTGCAAACGATATCGCACTATGTATTAGACTGCAACTGGCAATAGAGGTAAAACCTGATATACTAAAGATCTTCTCATACTCCCAACTAGTCGTAAGCCAACTAAAGGGAGTGTTCGAAGCGAAGGAGAACTTTATGGTCCGATATAAATAATTGACAACCGCCCTCCTGGCCAAGCTTGAAGCAGGAGAAAGTACTTGGTCAATCACGCAGATACCCCAGGCAAAGAATCAGGAGGCAGACAACCTAGCAAAACAAGCTTCCCTTAATAGTACGATACATAATACTGACATTATTTATCTAACAATATCGCAGCCAACTTATGAAACCTACTAGGTCTGTGTACAAGAGCCATTGGACGAATGGCGCCTCTTTATTCATCAGTATTTGACAGCAGAAACTCTGCCGAAAGACCGCACACAAGCCCAAAAGATAGCACGAAAGGTGAGATTATATGTCATGCTCAATGAAAAGCTGTACAGGCGATCTTTCTCAAATATTTGGACTCTGTGTGTAAGTATGAAAGAGGGGGAATATATATTAAAGGAGATCCATGAAAGGATTTGTGGAGCTCATGAAGGAGCACAGACCATAGCTCGGAAGGAATTACTACAGGATTATTACTGGCCCACGATGGAGGTAGATGCCAAGGCACTAGTCCGAAAATGCGACAAATGCCAAAGATTTGCCAACATCACACACAACAGCTCGGTGAAGTCGATTCACAGCCCGTGGCCCTTCGTCCAATAGGAAATTGACATACTGGGACCTTTCCCTCCAGTAACTGATCAAAGAAAATTATTGGTTGTTGCTGTTGACCATTTCACCAAATGGGTGGAAGTCGAACCCTTCGCCATAATCACCCCGACCAACATCATAAAGTTCCTGCAGAAGAATGTGAGCATCAGATTCGATATATCACACTCTATTATCTCGAATAATGGTAAGCAGTTTGATTATCATGCTTTCAGAATCTTCTGCTCAGAATTGAACATCCAGTTATGCTTCACATCAATCTACCATTTCCAGTCTAATGGGATGACCAAGGTCACCAACAGAACCATCTTATCTGGGCTGAAGAAACGTTTAGAGAAAGTTAAAGGACTCTGGATAGATGAACTTAATAGCGTGCTCTGGGCATACTGGACATCACCTCGAACAGCAATTGGAGCAACATCCTTCTCCCTGACTTATGGAATAGAAGCAGTCATTCCATGTGAGATCGGTGTTCCGAGCTCATGGACCTCCCAACATTATGATGCAAACGAAGCCAATCTACTTTACCAATTAGATCAGCTAGAAGAATAGAGAGAGCGCACCTAAATACAGTCTGCCACCTATAAGCAGCACTTGGCATTGTTTCACAATCGAAGGGAAAAATCGAAGTCATTTCGTGTGGGACAGTTGGTTTTGAAGAAAGTAATATCCACTCAGACGATAGCAGGAGTTGGCAAGCTCAACCTGAACTAGAAAGGGCCATATATCATCCATGAAGTTACAAAGGTCGGTGCATACAGACTAAAAGACTCTTCCGGCAAAATTTTGCCACACTCATAGAATGTTTCAAGCCTTAAGCTCTACTATCAATAGCTTGGAAGTATCCTCTTCGTATTTGTTTACAATAGTTCAACATTTTCGCCACTTCAGTTTTAATCTTGACAATTGTACTTTTGATCTCATCGACGAACACTGCCCTCCGAGGACATTCAATGAAAGTCATTTGAAATCATACTATGGCTTTAAGTCTTGTGCTTATACTTTAACACAATTTGGTAAAATCGCCATTCTAGGCAGAATTGCTGATAAAGTTATTTATCGAGCAAGTTAGGCGTTGTTGCCATTTCAATTTTAATATTGGTAGTTGTACCTTTTTGAGCTCATCAGCGAACACCACAATCTGAGTACATTCGATGACACTTATCTAGATCACTAAGCCAATGATATTTTGCTTTCAAGCCCTACGCTTACACCTTAATTTGGTTCGGGAAAATTGATATTCACTTATTCATTTTTTAGGCAAAATCGCCAATCAAGTTATTTGTCAAAGCCTATAGCTCACCGTTAATCAAGTAATTTTTTATGTCTTCAAGGACATTGGTCCCGGCATTCAAAAAGGGGGGGCGGAAGGAACATCAAAAGCTCAATAAATAATAAGGAGTGAGTTTTCATTAATATTTATGTAATACAAAAAACCGAGCTATTCCTCATTCGGATACACTTCATCCATCCAGGACAAGTCCAGCTTAGGATATTTTTCCTTTACAGCCTTCGAAAGTTTAGAGCCATAGGCCAAATACTTTTTAGCCACTCGCTCCACTTCTTTTTCCTCCTGGGCTGACAGCTGACCCTTTAGCTTCGAACACTTCTTCTCCAGCTCTGCCTTCTCCTTCTTCATCTTTTCAAACTCGGTAGCAAGGGCTCGGGTGATGGAATATGACATGGCATTTATATGATGATCATGCAACAGAAAAATAATAAAATCGATCATACATTCTACTCAATCCATAAACAAGAATCGAAAACATGCAATTTTAGGGTTTTAAAACTTACAACTTTAGATGCACTTCAAGATTTAATTTTGATGATGACCAGCAACCAAGAAGGATTTATTAGATTTTCACCACCAATGCCAAAGAAACAGCCTTTATTCCACTCCTCTCTATGTTCACATACACAATTGCAATGACGGCTTAAAATTAAGAGTGCTAGCTCTATATTTAAGTATTGTGTAATTGAGATGGATTGAAGCTACAAGATTTGATCTTATACTTCCTTTTAGTTGCTATTGCTGCCCAAGAATACAAGAGAACAAGGAAGAATCCTTTCCCTTGTGAAATTCGGCCAAGAGTGAGAGAGAAAGATCAAATTCACACCTAGGGTTTTTATGTTTTAGTTCATTTATATATCTCACTAATTTAGGTAAGTGTTAAATCCGAATTTTACTATTTTTTAGCTAGTAAATTCAGCCTCTATCATTTCCTAATTAAGTGATATACATTAACTCAAACTCATTTAAATTTTAAATTCAAATTAATTCAAAATAAATATAAGACATTTAATCAAAATAAATCACTTAATTTAGGAAATAAGCATGTGCCAAAATTCCCTTGATTTTTATCTTGGAATTTCGGTCACTTCCTCTTTTTTTTAAGTGTTTTAATTTGATTTAAATGTCATTAGGATTTAATACTCAATTAACTTAATTAACCCAAGATAATTAATTAATTGAAATTAATCCTATTGGGCTGAATCTCTGTAACACCCTTACTGAACAGTCTAACTGAAACAAGGGATAAGACTGAAAATTGTTTTTTTTCTTGCAATCTTAACTAACCAACGACTCCAAGCTTGACCAAAAAGAAATACTTATAACTTAAGTAAGCCGATAAACTATAATTGTCTAAGTGACTGATTACCAAATAAAAATTCGGCAATATAACGCCTAAAAACTTAACTATTCCACCTGAAAAATCAGACAATTTTCTCAGCCCATCGGGGCACATCAATACAAAAATAATTTCATCATGCACCTCATACATCCATTCTCATTATTAATCACATTTCCTAAGATGATTCAATAATACATATTACACTCTTAAATTTCTATAACATTCCAAAGTAGAAACAATTTACATTCAAAATCGCCTTGCTACATCTGTGAACCTCAAAAGATGAATTGCTCGAAACTAGATCCCTTCTTCTGACGGTTGAATCGAAGCAGCTGTCTAACCAAAAACAAGTCTACCCTGCTACCTACATGGATCACAAAACCCGTGCTAAGCTATAAAGCTTAGTGGGGAATAAAATATTCTAAAGATAATCTTTTAACATGTAATATCAATTATACAAATACAAAGTTAATAACATTCTTAATAGATACCTTCAATTATCTTAGATTCCAGTTCTTACATTCAGCAATAAATCATAAGCATAAGCAACAGAACATCTTACTCATATAGACAACAAAACTTAATAACTCAGTAATCAATACATCATTCATTGCTACAACAAAAGACATCCGGCATATTTCTTTCATACATCTACATCATTTAAACAATAGCATGCATTCAAAATTCACTTCATGTAATCATTAAATAATCTTAACAAGGTGAATAATATAATACTTAACACCATATTGTGTTATATATTATATACTTGATCGATAACAGAATGACGTACATACCTATACATAGATATATAGATACATAATGCTTATAAAGAATTAGAGAATCACATGTTCATCAGTATTATAACTTGCAATTTATTATCCATTTGATGTACTTATACAAGAGGATAATTCTTATGCACATTAGTTTCGAACTATAACATTTCTTATCTTTTATACTTTTTAACTTATTTTCATATTAAAGCCCCTAGAACAGTGCCGATAGAAATACTCAGACTGGATACACGAGATGTGGACCCCATGGACCACAAACAGACTGAAAGATGATCTCAAAGACCATTCTTCCACGTAGCAGATACCAGGTACAAACAGAAGTTATGGAGATCAGTGATCCAACCATAACTAAGCAAGTCGCCATGACTTGCACCGCGGTACAAAATCCCTATGGCTAGCCAATTATATCCTGAGCTAGTTTTTACTGCCAGACTATTTTCTAAGGGCGCAAAAGATCACTTACTTTCAGTACATTTATCAACTTTATCATCATTTCAATCCAGATAATACAGTTATTCAGAACATTCAATATTCTTGTACAGTTTGTGAACCATCATTCACTTATGTCATGAATTATTTCACAATAAATCAGCAATTTCTCTTTACATTACTCTTCAGTCATCAAAGGAGTTTACTTAATATACATTCTTTCAAATTACTTTTAAACTTTCTAATAACCATATATTAACAATACTTATACTTGTCATAATAGTTTATGCATTGCTAGACTGCTTTCATGAACATGAAATCATATATAATCACATCCACTATGAGTGTCTAAAACAACACATAAACACATAGTCATTTTAGAAAGACGTACCTGCATGGTTCGTTATAGCCATCTCACCTGCTCTATAGTACTCAATTTAACCATCACATAGATACTCAACTAATACCTCAAATACATATATTCAGTTACAAAACTGAGATCAATATCTACCTACACCATTTCATATCGTTTTAATGCCTATAGATGCATATAAGTTCAATATCATAATCACATATCTAGATACATAATCTTAAAACACCAATATATTAAAGGAAACACATGTAAGTGCATAGCATTTAATCGTCGATCTTCTCATGATACCATAAGAGCGTAAACATAAAACTATATCTACTCCATTTATAGTAATGATTTTCATTTGTGTTATTCAAGTATTAAACAAAGTTTCATAAAGAAACGAGTATTTCCTAATATTTCTCAATTCATTATATTTTAAGGTATTTCCATTCTTTCCATGGTTGTATCACATTTATATTAATAGCCTACTACTATACTAGTTACATTCTTACTTGTTTTGTATTATGACATTATAATCTTCAATTATCGTATATTAGATTCCAAATAATCATCTTTTTACTCTTTCATGATCTCTTATGTATCAAATAACTTCTTTGTTTAATACCTTAGCAAAAATACATCATAGAAGATAATAACATATATACAATAAGATAATCTATTGAAGTTAAAATACCTCATAATCCAATATTTGTACCAGTTTTATAAAATAAGGAATGAGAATAAAACTTTAGTTAACTTTAACTATCTCCAACGAGTAACCTCTTTTCCTTGCGGCTTGATCAAAGACTGTACATGTAACTATAACTAATTTATTAAGACTTTAATCCTCATTACCTAGTCACCTTTCTTTTACTAATTTAAAAATTATGCAATGATAGTAACAATGATTATTTGACATAAATTCTTATTATTATAACAAAGACATATTACTATATTATAATGTTATCAACCCATATAATCATAAAGTAAATCCATATATCATTATGTCATCACATATCAAATTGAACTTATTTAAAAATAATCTTAATAAAATGGATACTTTGGCTAAACTATTTATTACTTTATTTTTAAATAAAGACAGAAACCGATAACAAACACCCGTGGACAATATACTTTTCAAATTTTTACCTTGAAATCTCGTTACTAACTAAACCATAGGCTTATAGTCATTAATAATTCCAATTATATCATATTGCTAGTATACTCAAGAATTTCATCGTTATGAGTTAAACAATTAGTGTTTTTAAAACAAAACAATTCTATTAACAACAAGGCTCTTTTAAACTTATGTTTGTTTTGATTACGACTCCAAGCTACCCTTTTTGGACATAGCATAAGTGTCCAGGGCAAGTAAATCTCAATAATTAGGCTACAATTGGGTGATTATGGTTTAAGACAATGGAAAATACTTGGTTTCAAGAGAATCTTAAAATTCAATTTTCTGAATTAAGGGAGCACCTACACTTGTTAGTCAATTCAAACCATTCGTTTTGTCTAAAAGGGATTTATTTTGACCAGAAATAGAGTCGTAATATAAAACTTTATATTGTGATACTCAAGCTTAACTTGATTTGTTATTGAACCTACAAGTTTGACCCCATTGAATTAAAATTAAGTATTTTGAAATTATAACATTTTAGCAAGAAACACAAAGAAATCAAGGTTTTATTATATGTTGAACACAACACTACCATGAATCATTCCATAATTATCAGAAGATAACTATACTATGTAAAGCTAAAATAACTAAAAACAAACATGTAAAATCAAGTAATGGCTTTCATTAAACTCTTAAAACAAAAATTAACTCTTCTTTATGTTTAACATCACTTGAGATTCCAAATTAGACATAAATCTTATATTCAATCACACTCACATAAAACAGACTTTTAATTTTAAATATATGATCTATCATTAATATAATTCTAGTTCAAAAACAAAAACAACGAACCATGCCTATAACAGAGCAACAAACTCACCCATTCACTGGATTTAAACACCAATCACCTACAATTTCCATTTTAAAATTTACTGTATTAAAGCTGCTATCTCTCAATATCATCTTAATGGCTTGCATGCAAGAATAGATATCTTATTCTACCATCATCTCATAACTTAACCAAATCTTGCTTTAATCATATACATGAAATTAAACTTTTAACATAGTTCCCATACCGTAGTTGAAGCCCAGCACGCCCTCTCCATTCTGCCTCGCCGGAGCCTTGCCAGAGACTCGTCGGAGAGACATCGAAGCCTCTCACCTGAAGCCAGAATCGCCGGTAGCTTCCCGGTGGTCTTAACGCGCCTCAAAGCATCGTGGTTTGGCAGAAAAATTGCCTGGAACCGCCGGCTGCCACAAGCTCTGATCTACATTTTGCCGGCAAGTGGGGACAATCGGCGGCCACCGAAAGATCCGCCTCAGCCTTGGGATCCCATCGGTGTCGTCAGCCCCTTCCACCGCCGTCGGGGATCGCCGGAAAGAGGAGGAGATCGATCCGGTTGAAAAGAAGAGAAAAAGAAACATGTAAAAGCTGCCGGAGGGAAGGAACGGCGAGGAGAGAAAGGCCGGTGGCCGAGGTGGTGGTAGCCGCACCGATCGCCGGCCAGAGCGCCGTTGATCGGCGCCAACGCCTCCCCTCTGCCTCTCCTTCTCTTCCCCGATTTCCTCTCCCCTTCATCTTTTTTTTTTAACTTATTTCTTTTTCTTATTTCTTTTAACCACACACACACACACAACCTTCTTTTATTTTCCCCCCAATTTCTTTCTTTTTTTCTCTTTAAATATCAACCACACAATTCTTCTTCTTTTTAATCCTTTCTATATAAGTCTTAAAATATCTACCATAATGCATTTTTCTTATTATTTTATATTAATTCCATATGTTTTAATTAATAATTATTAAGTTAAAACCCGAATATAATACTAACTTATATTAAAATTTTCATAATTAATCCTTACAAATTGGTACTATTCATCCACTAAAATCAATCCAAATTTTTAGGGCGATACAATCTCTCTCTCTCTAATGGATCAAGGTCCATTTAGCAATTTTAATACCCATTACATATATTAATTTGACTTTAATTAAAAGCCCAAATTAATGTCCAATACTTTATTTAAATATTTTAAGCCCAATGATTTGTGTACGATCCTATAGGTCCATTTAATATTGGTAATGAATTAATTCAAAGGCTGTATATATTCTCTAGCAAGATATTATAGCATCCCAAATTAAATAAAAATGCAAATGGCATTTAGTGACCTAATGCAATTTTGCATAGTCTTTTACTCATAAATATCAGAAATAATATAAGGCATGGAACTAGTCATCCTTATATATATATTAATTCCTTTCTTGATATTCCAGTGACACTGAACTCTCAGATAAATAATGATTACTCATTATTTCATCTCGGTATGGCCATACACTTCTCAGTTCACCGATCAAGTGGCCGATGATATTTTCTATCTTATTGAGAGGGGTAATCCCTTCACTTCTCTGATGCTCT
Source organism: Excoecaria agallocha (assembly GCA_037975025.1). Lineage (NCBI taxonomy): Eukaryota > Viridiplantae > Streptophyta > Magnoliopsida > Malpighiales > Euphorbiaceae > Excoecaria > Excoecaria agallocha. The sequence continues at coordinate 21,258,811 of CM075816.1, forward strand.
CTAACATGAATCAATGCATATCCAAGCATACCCATACTTGTCACTTTGTTATAAACACGTTAGATGTATGTCAAAGTACACAGTAATTCATAAAGAGTTTCATAGAGATTTTAGGTCTAAGAACTCCGATGCAAAACTTGCACATGAAAAACACTTATGACTTGTACCATGTAGTGTTCTCATAAATGGATCAAATCTAGATACCATGTTCTAAACATGTATCTGTGATCTTTGATTGACATTCTTGTCCTTATGATCCATAAGATATAGCTCAACTTATCAGAGAGAGCATACTAGCCTTAATTCATTTGTTATTTCCATAACAATGACTGACTAGAGATATTTAGAATGAAGTCTCTATTATTTCAAGGTCTTACAACCATGTGCCTTACATGTGATAACTTAAACTAAAACAACATTCTTGGATAGTTCTATCAATTGACATGCACAGGAATACAATAGATAAAATATATGCCTCATTTATTAACTAAAGTGTTTTATAACAATGCATTGGGGCTAGGGCATACACTAATATCGAGCACTCTCTTTCTCCTGAGCGGCAGATGCCTCCATCTCGGAGGATCTCTTCACAGCCTCATCAGCCTGTTTCTCAGCAGTCGAAGTCTTGAGGAGAGACTCGTTCAGTTTAAACCGAAGATCGGTAGAGGTTGAATAAGCTTGCCTCCACTTGCCGATGAAAGTGTTTAGCTTGGCGATGACTGTGCCCACAATCATCGACCCCTGCATATTATGTTAAAGGAATGAGAGAGAGTATAGACAAACACAAGAAAAATAAACGAGCTAAAAATGTACTACAACTCACCTCCACTTGATGCCTCTCCATAACAGTGAAAAGCTGCTCGACATTCAGCCCATAAAAGGGAGTTACTTCCCTCGGCACACAGGACACTATGTGTCTTGTGTAACCTTGGAGGAATAAGAGCTCCCCTGCTTTACCCAGAACTGGGTAACCTTGGATACCAACATCATGATATTCTTCTCGAGGGACTCTTTGTCACCGGACCCCCCACCACTAGATTCACTCACCTCAAGCACCACGCCACGCTCCCCGAAGGTCGGAGCACTCATGTCGAGCTCTATAGACTGAACTCCCTCTGCAGCCTGCTCATCCACTATCTCCACAACTATCCGGTCTTAAGCAACCTCCACTATCAGGAGAAGGGCTATCGACTATTGCAGTAGCAGCTTTCTGCCTTTTGGGTAGCATAAGCTCTATTGTTCTTGGCTTACCTCCTCTCTTCATAGCTGCAAAAATAAAAGAAATTAAGAGCCCGATCAGCGACGCCTAGCAAAGTAAATAAAAAGCTACCTTTTTTCTTCTTCCTTAGCATGAACCCAGAGTCATAGGGGTTGAGCAGATTCCAGAGGTTCCATTTCTCCCGAGCTAGGTCCCTCCACCAAGCTAAAATCAGCTCTTACTCATCATCCAACCATAGGTTGTTGTTGTTGCGATTCACCGAAATGGCCCCAAGTAGTCCGGACAAGGAAGTCCTCGTGCAGATTCTCCACAAGGAAATACCGATCCTCCCTTTTCTTAAGACTGTTTGGATTGCCACAGAATGCACCATAACCTGCTCAGACTTATATATAGTTATGGTCCTCTAATCCAGCTCGTAATGCAACCACATGAGTAGCTCGAAAAAACCTTAGTGTCAGGTTGATATTATGCTCCACCGCCCAAATTTGCAAAGCAGAGAGAATGCGCTAGGCATTTGGGTGAAGCTACCCAATGGACAGGTCAAAGAAGTTGAGCACCTCCACTTCAAAATGAGTTAGGGGGACGCACCCCAGCCTTTAGTTGTGCCTCGTAAATTAACAAATTGCGCTTATTGGTAAATGAGGTGTTCGTCTTCTGGGAAGAGCTCGGTATACTAGCAAAATACTGCTTTGAAGACATCACTTTACTGAGCACGATAGGGAGCTCGTCCTCCCTCACATATGAACTTATACTACCCACTCCGGGCAAACGACGAGGAGCCTTTTTCGAAGAAGATGAGGTTACCGATTGGCCAAACTCGAATGGCGGGACTTCAGTAGAAGCAGACCCACCACTGACGTTGGAAGAGCTATTAACCGAAACCCTTTCTCCCTCTCTCTCACTGGACTCCTCATAAGTACTCATTGCCGAACAGAAAGGAAGAAAAAGGGTGAGAAAAGGGACCAACCTGGTTCAAGTTGATGGATCGCCGAGAAAAAAAAAAGGAGAAGGGGGCAAGAAATAGCAAATCATGAAAGCAAAAGACATTCACACACCGAAATCTCTAAAGAACTTAGCCTCGAGCAGAAAACGCTATCGCAAACAACACGCAAAAGTGAGAAATGGCAAAGGAAAAGGGTTTAAATAAGGAATTGAAGTTCATCACGGACCGTACATATGGCGGATGATCTACAATAATGATCCTATCATTATGACAAGGTGCGGGAAACGAAGAGCAACTGCAATAAATGGTAGCCATTATGCGACAAAAAAGGAGGTAATTATGACCCGCCTTCAATGCCCCAATTAGAACTGAAACGATGCCCCCAGCCAGTATGATCGAACAAGGGATCACAAACAAACATAAATGTTTGCACCTTGGGGGAGGGACTTATGATAACCTAGCCTAACTCATTGATCGGCCCAAACTTGCGACGAAACCTGGAGTCCAGTACCTATTGTCCAAACCTTGCTGGACTCACGGTTCAGATAGTCTGGCTAGCAAAGCAGATTGACTACCATCCTTGAGAGCCTGTCCATTTCGGATGCTCAAAGAGCTTGACACCGAACTCTCGACGAATCCTGCCATTTTTGGCAGTAATCACCCCTCTCCTCCACGTCTTCCTAAAAATAAGGAAAGTGGAAAAAACGACTAAAAGTAGTGGGAATTCACCCACTACCCACAAAGGAGACCAAGGGCAATGTAAGGAAGAAACCAAGTATGTTTCAGATCATCTTGGACACTAGAAAGAAAGACAGTTTCATTTTTAAACCAAAATACTCTCTGACTTAACCATGGGAGGCTCTCTTGTCAGAAACCCCTTAGTCTGTTTGTATTTCTTGAAGGTCACCTGACTATCGAAATTCCACCTATCATCACTTAACATTGTTTTTTATTGGGCTTAAACCAAATTTGGCTGAAAGGCTCACCAGAAAGGAAGGTTTAGTATAGCTAAATTCAGTGTTCCTGAGGTCTGGTACGTGAGTGAACAAGCCCGCATAAAAACTAAGGGGATAAGGCCGTTTTATCGGACAGACAAGGTAGTAAGGTACGCCTTTCAATAGTCCACTGATACACTTATCCATCCCATCAATTAGTTGTTACGCGTCATATGTCAAATAACTAATTTGACACCTAGATAGACCATTCAAATGGTTCTCAACTTTTGAAACTCTTTCTCTATTTTTTCTCTTTAAGTTTCTTACTGACTTAAATTTTGGAGTGTTAACGTCTGGTCTGACCGGTCTAGTCTTTTTACAAATTTTAGTTCGCTCACAACCCAATTAGTTTACACGTGCTTTGTAACACCTATAACAATCATACCTAACGGAATAGTGCAAAAAGCCGGAATTTTTTTTGTTCATTTACTTAACCTTTATTTCTATTTCCAAATCCATTACTATAATCTCAAGTTACATTGCCACTGACCTATAACTGTCCAATGTTCTATTCATTTTACGAAAATTCGGCATTATAATGGCTATAAATCCAACTAGCCACCTGAAAATAGACAATTTTCACAATCTCTCAGAAACACAACAAATCAATAAACACAATTATATAATCCATTCCGCAAATCTTTATATCCAAACTATCCATTCACGTCTGTCTCATGATTAAGTCAATATTCACTTATAACCTTAAACATTCATAATAAACATCTTTTTACTACAATATCCATCATATATATATATATATATATATGCCAAAAAGAATCCAAAATATATATGTCCTATACAAAACATTTTTCCCCCTTATGTACTATTGCTCTAGCTTTTCGGTACCTATACAGTAAATTCTACGTGTTGAGCATTAAATATGCCCAGTGGTGACTAACAATCATACTATTTTCCTTCATCAATATTCCATTTATACAACAATTAAATTAATAAACTCTTAATGTAATTTCAAATAAGCAAATTTTTTTCTCATTTTCGTTTCAAAGAAAATGTTATTCTATTATTAGCAATTCTTCTTACTTAATACCTAAATTTTAATTAATTTTCAATTTAGTCCCAAATATTTCATTTATTTTCAAAATTGCCCTTTTTATTCAATATTTATAAAATTGCCATTATATTCATTTATTTTCATTCTTATCCTATAATTTTAGTCACAACTTACTAATTACTCCTTATTTTACCATTTTCATGTAAATTACACTTTTGGTCCTTATGTCATATAAAACTTCATTTTTTTTCACTATTGGGATGCCCAATTATCATTTTACCCTTTATAGTCTTTTCTTAACCATATTTACTCATTAAATACTAGTTTTGATAAAATTATCATTTTGCCCCTAAACTTTTTATTTTCTTTCAATTAGGTCCTTTTTCACTTTAAACTTCATTTTTAGCTTTCTTTTCACACTTTAACTTATTATTATTATAATGCCCTTGGTACAATTTTGATAGAAACTCTCAAACCGAATATACGGGATCTGGACCTCACAGGGTCACAATTAGACTGAGAAATGATCCTGGAGCATCATTTCTCACATAATAGATAACAGAACAGACAAATGCTATGGAGATCAGTGATCCTACCATAGCAAAGCAAGTCGCCATGACTTGCACCGTGGTATAGATATTTCTATGGCCAGCCAATTATATATTGAGCTTGATTTGACTATTTCTAAGGGCATAATTTCATCAAATTATGATTCATTACTTAATTTTTTCATGCATTTATCACTTTTTCATTTAGTTTATCAGTCAGTCAAACTTTTCAATCTTTTTACACAATCTGTAAATTATTTCACCGTAATTCACCATAATTAACCATTTTTTAATCAAATTATGCATTAACTTTCATTAATTCACCATTTATTCATTACATAACCAAAATTTTATCTCAAAATATTCAAATAATTTCTATAAATTCTATAAAAATTCCTAGACATGTTATTTTATCTCTACTACTATTTTAAAGCTTAATTTCATCAAAATACATAAAATAACTACTAATTCTTCTTAGGGATCCATTCGGCCATCAAAGGAATTCCTTCATTTAATTATCTAAAATTTTAATTAAGCATTCCACTAGGCTTAATTAGGATCTAATTTCATTATTCTAACACCAATTTCAATTAAACACTATTTAATTAATTTTTTCTTAAGTTACATAAGGAAAATCATTAAAATTTAAGGAAAATAATAGGATTCATTAGTCACTAATCTTTTTCACAAGCTTTAGGCCTCTAAAGGCTCCTTTCCCTTCCTTTTGGCCTTGGATGGTTATCCCTCACTTGGAGAACTTACCATGGCCACTTACAACAATTCAATACCATACTTATTGATCTCAAAAGCTTAAATTGACCACATAATTGAACTTTAGGCACCTAAAAACACTTGTAGGTACCTTAAAACAAAATTAAAATCATGAATTTCACTTACCTCTCTTTGAAATCTAAAGCTTTGTCACTTAATTTTTCTTGCTTTATTTCCTTAAATTAAAAAATAAAGGTTTAAATAATAATCTAGAGAGGTAGAAATACTTTCTTTATACTTGGTTTAGTGAATAACTTAGGCTAAAATGAAAGAAATTTAAGAAAGAATGGTGAAAGAGGACTCGGCCAAGAAGAGGTAGAAGAAGATAGTGAAAAATTCTGGCATTCCGCAGATTTTTCAGCTTTTTATAGTTGGTTTTAATAGGCTTGGGCTTGGGTCCATTAGTGGATTTAATCCAAATTAACCAAAGCCTATTAATAACCCATTAAATAGCTTTAATTAATTTCTCTCATTTTTCAAATCCAAATCACCTCAAATTTAATTTCATTATTTTTATCACATCCAAAATAGGTTGTACACAATATTTCAGCCCAATCGAAGTCCATTACTGGTCCGATTCAATCGAATCGGTATAATTTGATAACTACCGATATCACCAAAAAATTCATTTTTATACCAAAATATTCTACATGAAATTTTATTAAGATCTGTGAAATCTAGCAATTTTTGAATTTTATTTACTATTTTAAAAAATTCGATCAAAGTCGAGTCAACCCTTTTACAAAGAAATTTGACTCGCTAGCTTTTTTGTATTTTTGACTTTTGCAGGCATATTTGACTTCGGTTTCACTTTAAATTTCAACACCGGACTTACCATGACCAATACTTTCCGATAGTTAAATAAAATATTTTTAATTTTCGGATACGATTTTCAGTTTAAAAATACTATTTATAGTCAAAAAATTACTATTCATTGTTAAACTGGTGTTGAGACCATTACATGCTTCCTACTTCGGATGATCCCTGAATTATCATGAACCAATAACCGTAGGTTGTTATAGTGTTTTTTTTTTCGAAAATAATAACAAAGCAAATGCTTTTTATTCACAATTTTTTTTCAACAGGCTTTCAATTCAATTAAAAGCTAAGAAACACTGAAATCAGCATTGCCAAACAAAATTTATTACAAGATTTGGAACGAAAATGATGAATGGGTTGCAGAATCTATTTTTATCAAATTTGACATCCAAAATCAATTAATTTTCACAATGGAACCATGAAAAAAAAAAAGAAACATCTTGGCCTGAGTTTTATCTAGCTAAATTCAGGTGCATATGGAGCAAAAACAACCACAGAATTATGGCCACCAAATCCAAATGAATTTGAAATTCCTGCAATGAAATTAACAATAAATAAAATTAATTATCAACAATAGAATGCAGAATGTAATCACAAATTTACACAGAACAATTGCACGTACCAACATTAACTTGATGCCGCTTCTTCACATTAGGGACAGTGTCAATTGTGACATCTGGCTCCAAGTTCTAAAAAAAAAAAATGATAATAACAATAATAATAATAACTTAAAAAAATCTAAAACTAGAAATAAAACCAATCAAATTGAAAACCTAACTTCTCATTTTGTAAACTAAATTTAACAGAATTAATCAAAATTTTGTATGGTTTTGCACAGTCAATGAAGCTAATACTTACAGCTTGATTAATAGTTGGATGCAACCATCCAGTGGTGATTGCTTTAATGGTGGCTATGGCTTCTAGTCCACCAGCAGCACCAAGCCCATGTCCAATCATTGACTATAAAAACATAATGGATCCAATAGTTAGCTATGATCACATTTTTATGAGCTATGTGATAAAATCTCACCTTAGTTCCATTCATCTTAATCTCTGAAGTGTCCTTGAACACTTTCTTGATGGCATTAACTTCAGCCAAATCCCCTGCAAGTGTTGAGGTTGCATGAGCATTGATATAGTTAACCTGCAAAATCATAAATTCAGACAATTTAGGATAAGAATGGTAGATTAAGAGGAAAAAAAAATGAGATTGAACATTTTAATTTCTTGCCTCTTCAGGAGAAACTTTGGCATCCTCTAGACTCTTGGCTATGCAAGAGGAAACACCAAGACCATCAGACCTAGGATCAGTCATATGATGAGCATCGCAAGTTACAGCACCTCCTAAATATTCGGCAATTATATTGGCTCCCCTTTTCACAGCATGCTCCAAGCTCTCCATGATCTGTTCAAATCGAACAATGTGATGATTTTAGAGGTTCATAAGGTAATCTATTAAACGATAACAGTTTAGGAGAATTTATGTGCTATTTCATGATTTTAAGAGGCTAATCATGAGAACAAGCAAAAGAAATGAATATGTAGATTACAAGAACACCAGCTCCTTCTCCCATGACAAAGCCGTCGCGATCTTTGTCCCAAGGCCTTGAAGCTTTCTTAGGATCTTCATTTCTTTGAGAAAGGGCCCTGCAAGCTATGAATCCACCAACACCAGTAGGCATCACAGCAGCCTCAGTTCCACCAGCAACCATGATATCTGCTTCGCCTCTTCGAATGTGATTAGCAGCTGCATAGAAGCAGTAGTTTGCAGTTGCACAAGCAGTTGAAATTGAGTAATTAGGTCCCATTAATCCAGTGTCAATAGCCAACAATGCTGAACCCATATTGGTGATTGAATAAGGGATGAAAAATGGAGTTATTTTCTTATATCCCTTTTGTATAAGTGCCTCAACTCCATTGCTAAATGCTGTTAAGCCTCCCATTCCTGTTCCTACCAGCACTCCAATTCTTGTTCTATCCATCTGCAACAGCAACAAAGAACTTCATTTCATCCACATTTGTCATGTCTAGCAGTAGGTGAATCACATTTCAGCAACCAAGATTACACATTGACTTACATTTTCAAGGACTTGAGAGCCTAAATTGGCATCCTCGAGGGCTTTTTTACCAGCAACTAGACAGTATCTCCAGCAATCATCAAGGCGGCGATCATTTTTCCCATCGATGTATCCTTTAGAAGAGAAATCACGAATCTGACCAGCGAAGCGGACAGAGAATGTTGAAGCATCAAACCTATCTATTAGACTGATCCCACTCTCTCCCTCAAGGAGTTTGTTATAGAAGTTATTAGTGTCACTACCAAAAACGGACACTAATCCCATTCCTGTTATCACAACTCGTTTCTTAGGATCTCTTTCCCGTTTTGGAGCTGAAACATTAGAAGAAGCCATGGCTCTGATTGTTCTGGATTTTGGAGCTGAACATAGCAAATTAAGTTGGGAGTTAAAAAGGTATATCCTAAGACAGAACTTAGAATCAGAATGACAAAAACAGTTCCTAAGCAAGTAGTTATTGATCCCAACTTCCCAACAAACATTAATTTCTCCTGTTTAGTGATGAATTGCAGTATATAAACAAGCCATTTCATTCGTGATGAGCATATTAATGAAAAATTAGTGCATAAAACACTGTATTCAGGCAAGAACGAAGCCAAAAAAAAAAATCCTAGTTAACACATAACACAAAAATAATCGATAAAGATTTAGTCTTTACCTGTAGCAGAAAGGAACCCAGACTGCTTATTCTCAGCTGGAGACATTGGCACTTTGTCCACAAGTCTAAGCCCGTCGTAGTGAGCCAGAGAAGCTCCATTGCTGCTTCTAAAGAGCACATTAGAAGAACAAGAACCAGCAACGCTTGCCATCTCTGGCTATTAGTTACTCTTTCTTTCTTTTTTTCTTTTTTCTTTCTATATTTAAAAGTTTCAAAACCTTGGGGAATCAGAGGAAGAGAAGGAATTAACAAAGGGAAAATTTTGTTTGATGGTTTCAAATGGGTTTGGAGAATCCGCCACTTAAACTGAAGAAAAACAAAATCTTGACGGTGTTTGCAGAATGGGGTAAAGCGGATTCATTTTTTTTAGCCGTTTGTTTAAAATATTCTGCAAAATGAATTGCTTCAAGTTTTGGGCAAGCTGAGTCTAGAAATGACGCAGGGGCAATGGAAATGGTCGCATATACTGCACTACGTTGTGTAAATTCAGAAGGAATTAACAGACTAAATATAACAATTAACAAACATAGTTATCAATTTAGAGCAAGATTTCCTAAAACAGCGAATTATGTACAATTTTTTAGGAACTTCAATGTTGTTCTATAAATGGGATCGAATTCTTCATTTCCTCAGATCAATAGAGGCTTCAACAAAATGCCTTGATATAGATATGATCACCAACAGCAACTGTTTTTGACTGTTTTCTTATACATAATATAACAAAGGTAATCTATATATCTTCTCAAAGCCATCATGTGAAGCCAGATGATGAGAAGAGCAGACATTGAAAGATACCACTATATAATGTTCAACTATTTCAAAAAATTGAGATTCTTCTTCTTTCTTATCAAGGGAAGAAAACGAGTCTTAACTAATGAATTCAGCAGAGAACATTTATACATGTGTATATAAAAAAGAGCAAGATTAATCATTTCTACTTTATTATTTTTCCTTTAATCCTAATCCCTTGGTTGCAGATAGAAGAAGAAGTAGATGCAAGGACAATGTTTGACAAAAATGCAACAACGAAGATGAAGATGCTAGTCAAAAAAAGAAAGAGATTATTTCACCAAATTTGAAAAAGTCAAAGGACCTGACTGAACAAAAAATAAAAAAAATTGCCTTGAATGAACGACATGCTATTTCTAAGTCCACAGCTTATGAGCAATGTTATTAAAACCGGACCGGATAACGAACCGGAAAACTCAAGGGTTTGTGGTTCGATCGGTTCGTTGGAATTCAACCGAATTTTTTTCATTTTTTAAAAAATATATTATTTTTTAAGTTTTATATAAATATTATAAAAATATCACTATATAAAAAAATTAAAAATAGTTTAGAAAATATATTTATCATCAAACATTAACAATAAGACTATATTTTCAAGTCATTCAACATTTATAATAAAAATTTAAGATAAATATAGTAAAAAATTGTAAATTTTTAAAGAAATTCTTCAAATATAAATTATAAAATTTTATTTTATTCATAAAAAATTCATTAAATTGTTTGAATTTTAATTATTTTGTATTTATAATTTTATTTTTTTCCAGAAAAAAATAATATTGTATAAATATTTTGGAAAAAAAGTTGGTTTTTCTAAAATCAAACCGGTTTTTTATCATTTAACCCGGTTTTCCGGTTTTATCCCGGTTCAACCGGTTTTTTGGCGGTTTAAGACAGTAATTTTCCGGTTTTTATCCAATCTGGTTTTCACCCATTGAACCAACCGGACCAGCCAACGGTTCGCGGTTAAACGGTTCGACCGCCCGGTCCGGTTTTAATAACCATGAGGCTAGAGGATAGCAAACTCATTTGACTTATTTCGCAGCCACATTTCAAATTCCTCTTTTATCACCAAATTGCAAAATAAACTCGCAGAAAGTAGCTTGCTTTAGAGTTGAGGTGATTGATAATCATAGAGGAGTATGAATAAATCTGATATCAGCATAAATGTTACAGAAGATCATGATGGCACCAAAACTGCACAGATTTGGTCAGATCACCTGGATGCGAAGGTTAAGAGTTAAGACTGAAAAAACACCATAATCATACTATAATCACATTCTTGCGTACTTCGTATACCTTGCAACTTGCAAGAAATTTATAATTATTCCTCTCTTGAAACAGGTAACTTCCCTGGAAAGAATCTTCCTCATCACCAACGTCATCTTAGAGATACCATCAGCTGTTTTCGACCAGTTATCCTCGGTGCATAGGCCTCTATATGCACTGGCTAATATGTTGATATCTTTCATAGTCATGGTCATTTCCATCACCGATCTTGTTTATAAGGGTCGAAAAGCAAGAATTACATGGATGAAGAAGGGGTTTATACCTTGGTTTTATTATCCACACCCAAATTCCAAGCCTTTTGGAACTTTTGCTGATGTTATTGGGTTAGTTTGCGCCATCTTTCAATGGGTTTTTGCATCAGCAACATATGTTTCTTTGTCTCGACACGCTGATTATCCAATCAAATTCTCTACTTGGCCTATAATTTTTGCCTTTGGTCTATTATATTCTAAACTTTCAGGAAGTGATTTACAAAGAAATTCAACCTCACATGTAAGGAGATTAAATAGACCAGAGGAATTTACTCTGTCCGAACTTGCTGCCGCCACCAATCATTTCTCAGATGATAACAGGGATGGTAAAGGGATTTATGGCATTGTTTATAAAGGGCAATTACTGGATGGTCATCAAGTGGCTATCATTAGGAGATATATAGGTCAAGGGGATGAGTTTCAGGAGAAAGGCGGCGCTTTTGAATCTGAATTTGCATACACGTTAAGGCTTCACCACAGAAATTTGGTTGAGCTGGTAGGATATTGTGAAGAGGGGACTGAGAGGCTTCTAGTTTATGACTACATGAAGAATGGAACTCTTTATGAGCAGTTGTTTCTCTCTGACAGTAGCGTGATTAATACCTGGCTAATGAGGATCAAGATTGCTTTAGATGCAGCAAAAGGAATAGACTATCTTCACAATTGTGCAGTACCACCAATAATTCACAGAGCCATAAAGTCTTCTTGTATCTTGTTCAATGAAAACTGGACAGCAGGGATTGGAGATTTGGGACTGGCAATGATGCGTCTTGAATTAGTGCAGGACTACAAGTCAAAGAGGGCAGCAGAAGAAGATGATGGTTATCTTGATCCTGAGTATTTTGCTCTAAATATAGTCACTGCAAAGAGTGATGTATACTCATTTGGCGTTGTATTACTGGAACTTTTGACAGGCAAGAGAGCTATATTCAATGATGGTGAACCAACAAGGTTAGTAGATTTTGCAGTGCCTAAAATTTTGCAAAATGAATTGGTTGAAGCTTTGGACCCTAGAATTGGTCCACCTAAGTCTACTAACGAAGCAGATGCAGTGGAAATGGTGGCATATACTGCACTTCACAGTGTAAATTCAGAAGGAAATAACAGGCCAACTATGACAAACATTGTTATCAATTTAGAGCAAGCTCTGTCTCTACTTAATGATACCATGAGCATTATCAGGCCAGGGGAGGTTCATACCCTCGAAGAACTTGACACAAGTCTACCGCCTGGAACCACCGCAGCCGGTGAGAAGAAAATATTCGACCCGCTGAGTGCGTACCCAGAGAAGTGTCCACCAGGTGGAGATGACTCGTTGGTGATCTACACGACGTCGTTACGCGGGGTACTGCAGACATATGCGGATTGCAACCGTGCACGGTCGTTGTTGGAAGTTTATAGAGTGGTGTTAGATGAAAGGGACGTGTCTTTACACGGTGAGTTCTTGAAGGAGTTGAGGGATTTGTTAGGGGAAGAGGTGAGTGTGCCTAGGCTTTTTGTGAAGGGAAGGTACATGGGAGGAGTGAAGGAGTTGGTTGAGTTGGACGAGTCGGGTCAACTGGGGAGCATCCTGAGTTGGGCACGTGTGGAGACAGGGGTTGGAAGGCAAGCGTGTGAAGGGTGTGGAGGAGCTAGGTTTGTTCCATGCTTAGATTGTGGTGGGAGTTGTAAGGTTGTGATTGATGGAGTTAAGGAAAGGTGTGGCAAGTGTAATGAGAATGGTTTGATTCTTTGTCCATTTTGTCACTAGCTCCACCAAAATGTTTAACAGATTGATTGCAATTTTGAGGAGCTATATTTTGTGTGGTTTCCTCAATATATTAATGGGCTTTGGCCCATACTCATTGTTGGAGCCCAAAGTGGATGGAAATTGTCCTTTTTCAACCTTGTCCATCTTTTGCTAGTATTTACAGCTAAATAAGAATGCTTTGCCCAAAAATTACTTTGGAAAAAAAAGTTAAAAAGATAAGATCCTATCTGAACATTAACAATACGGAATGTTATCAATATTGTCTGAACGTGTCTATCTAAACTATTATCCGAACGTTAATAATACTCCATTCGTTTTTATTTAACAGTCGTTTTTGCTATTCGCAGATAAATTAAGGAGTATTAATTAAACCTTATTTTATAAGTAAATACAATAAAAAATGACTACATTGTCCTTACTTTAATTAATCCCAAAATTACTTAATTTTAGTGACCCAATAAATTAATACTTCACATGGGAATTTCAACATTTATTTTCAATCTATTTCCAAGACAACATTTCGGACTTCACTTTAGTTTTCACAGCCTCTTCAAATTCAGAATTACTCCATTATTGCACCAAAACTATCATCTTCATTATAAATTTTGCAGCAACTTTAATTTTCTATTGTAATTTTAACTATGTAAAAATTTTCAAGATTAATTCAAACTTTAATTTTGGAGTATTAAAAATTATCGGTCGTTTAAATGAATTCAATGCATTGCGGTCTATTTACTGCATGAGAATTCTAACATAGAGATTCTTTAAATTTAAAAATTCAATAGGCAATAATATTTATTAATAAAAATTCGCCATAATTAGAGTTGTTAGACGGCCATCAACAGATATTTAATTACACAAATGAACAAATAAATAAAAAAAAAAGATTATCTTTTGAAAATAAATAAAATAAAAATAATAAATATGTTTGATAGGATGCCTTAGTTATACTCCAAAAACCGTTTACCTTTTCATTGTCTATAATATATTGCTGTAACGTGTACACTCTGCCGACACCTCTTTTGTTCTCTCTCTTCACGTGTGCTGCTAGGCTCCACTCACGTGCGTAGCCCTCCTGCTTTTACTCCTCTCTTTCCTATATTTATTTTCATATTACAAAATACAAAATTATCTCTTAGTTTTTTATATTTGTAATTATTATTCAAAATTCAAGTCTTAGATTTGATCAGACTGTGTTCGCATCTTGGTTGTGGATGAATTTTAATAAATTTACCTGACATCACATTACATATAAATCTTTTTTTTTTAATATCAAATTTGAGGTTTTTTTTAAACAAAGTTGGCTCATAAAATAATTTTAATAAATTAAATCAAAATAAATTGAAGAAATAATTTAATATGTTGGAGGCACAAAATGTGCCAAATTAAATAAAAAATAAAAACATTATTTTTTAATTCAATTAAATTTATAGATGGGATTAAAAAAAATCTTGTTTCAAAAGATAAAAATAAAAATAAAAAAGAGATCTTCATTTAAATATAATCACCATGACTAAATGAGAGACTTAGAATTTCTTTTCCTCTAAGCTTTTAAATATTACTCCCTTCAATTTTTTTTTATATTTGTCTTTTTTAAATAAAATATAAATTTTATTTACTTGTTATTTTAAGTTTTTAATAAAATTTAATTTTTTAATAAAAATTAATTTATTTAAAATTAATTAAATTTAATAAATATTTTTTAATTTATATAAAAATAATAAAAATAACGGATAAAAAAAATATCTAAAATATTGAACAATTTTTTAAGAGGATAAAACAAGCCGTTGCTCTTTTTTTATAATTTTTATTTAATTCTAAAAGATAAATTCACTATTATTATGAATCAATCTCTTTCAATTTTCAACTCTTAACAATTAAGCAAATATATTCTAAAAAAAAAAAATTAAGTAAAGATTTTTAAGTGTGAACTAAATCCCACGTTAGAAGACTTTCTAGAAAGTTACATAAAAAATCAACCCCCCAACTTCCACTCTGCTTTCCTCTCCTTCTACTACGTCACCACCCATGGGCCCCACAATTACCGCGTTTTTGCCGCCATCAACGATCACTTCACGTCCTTTACTATTCTCTCTCCCAACCAAAATATTGTTCAATTGTCTTCTAAAACAAAAGAAGAAATTAAATAAAAAAAAAACAAAAATTTTTAATTCCAAATCCATTGGTCTCTTCTGTACTGACCTTCCCCTTTGACAAATCCACACGCAATCTCGCTAGAATTCTTCGTTCCCTTCAATTTCCTGGAAATTTCCCTAGTTCTTATTTATTCCACCTTTACTCGCCCACCTCCTCTCTCTCTCTTGTCCTCATCAAAACCTTCTTTTTTTTCACTCTGTGTTTCATTTTGGGATATCTTAGATCATACCCAGTCGGTTATCAGTCAAAAAGTCTCCTTTTTTTTACTCTGATTGTGATTTTGCAAGCTTACATATCATACCCAGTAAGGGTTTAGCCGTGTTTCGATTGATTTTCAAGGAAATTAGTTTCGAAGATGGAGAACAACCAGCAATCGTTTTATCAGTTTAGCGATCAGCTAAGGTTGCAGGCTTCAAATTTAGCAAATCTGTCGCTCAACGATTCTATATGGAGCAATGCTTATATCTCAAAAAGGCCAGACGAAAGGAGAAATTTTGATATAAGAGTTGGAGGTGATGTTAATGCTGTCGTTCCTAATGCTGTTCCCACTAGTAATAATATTAATACTAGCTCTAAGCCGAAAGGGGATGATTTAAATTTATTCAATGATGATTGGAAGATTGGATCTAGTAGAATTTCTACTGATCTCAATGGGTTCAATGATGGATGGAAGATGGGGATGGGTATGGGATCTAAAAGCTATGGACTTGGTCCTATTGGTAGTCCAATTGGTCCAATTGTTGGTGGTGGATCTCAGAAGAATGTTGGCATTAATGGTGGGTTTAACAAGGGGATTTATTCTTCAAAAAACAATTACAATCTCAATGTTAATGTTAATGTTAATGTTAAGGGGAATAAGAACAAGGGAGATGATGATTATGGCGGTAAAACTAGTAAGAAAAATGGCTCCAAGAAAAATGGAGGCGGCGATAACAACAGCAACAATGATGGTAAGGACAACAAGACAGGTTCTGATAAGAGGTTTAAGACGCTTCCACCTTCTGAATCTTTGCCTAGGAATGAAACCGTTGGTGGGTATATATTTGTTTGCAACAATGATACTATGCAAGAGAATCTCAAGAGAGAGCTCTTTGGTAATTTTTCTGATTCGATTCACTGCTGGTTGTTCTAATTTTATGTGCTTTATTACCCATTTCTAATCTTGTTCTTGAATTACTATGTTTAGGTTTGCCTCCTCGTTATAGGGATTCAGTTAGAGCTATAACTCCGGGTTTGCCTCTTTTCCTCTACAACTACTCTACCCATCAACTTCATGGGATTTTTGAGGTTTGTGTTTTTTTTTTTTCTATTATCATTGTTTGTCTTACAATTATGAGAACAAATTATTAATTATGTTAAATTATCAATTGATTATATAGGCTGCAAGTTTTGGTGGAACAAACATTGATCCGACTGCCTGGGAAGACAAGAAATGCCCTGGAGAATCACGTTTCCCTGCTCAGGTACTTTTAATAATTTTGGGTCTTAGTGGTTAATCATGATCACGGATTTTAAAGCACTGAAGCATCAATTTGGACCTAAATAGTTGTTTATCTGAACAGGTGAGAGTTGTGACTAGGAAAATCTGTGAACCATTAGAAGAGGATTCCTTCAGACCAATTCTTCACCACTATGATGGTCCTAAGTTCAGGCTTGAACTTAACATTCCAGAGGTAATTCCTCCATGTGTGTGTGTGTGTGTATTTTTATATTGATTTTGCTATTGGATTGTTCTTGTTAATAATAATCACATACAATTACTGATCTTTGTTGTTGGATTTTCAGGCACTGTCTCTACTGGACATATTTGCTGAACAGGATGCTTGAACAGTAACACTAGTATACAAAGTTTATACAGATATACATGCAAGGAGAAGGAAAGATCAGAGGAGTTGATTACATAAATTAGAAGACACAAAAGAAAATGGAGTTTAGCTTTTAAATATACTGCAAAAGAGTTTGATGGTGGAAATAGTGTTGAGTAGGATATAATACAAGCCAGCCTTATGCTATGTATAATTTTTTGTATGGTTTGGCATATAAATAAGTAAAAATGGACAAGTGAACTATTTATGTATTTTGTATCCAACTACTTGTGTATACGATAAAGCATGTGTATGAAGCCTGGTATTGAATAATTTTATTTTCAAGCTTAGAGCTAAGTATTCATCGTTTCCATCGAATTAAATACAATTAATTATTTCCACCGGTCGTCTGTCTTAAAAAGAGCACTGGTTATATTCATTACTGAGTATTTTTTAGCTTTTCATTGGAGTTATTTTCTCTATCTAAATGTTTTCAAGTGATTTAGAAACTTGGGAGATGGGACTGCTACAGAAAAAGGTAGTAGTTATAGAGTAGTGGTTCGATATTTAGGCCCATAAACGGCAAGGTCTAAGGAAGCATTTGGTAAGAAGTGGGGATGTTTTAGCTGGCAAAAGGAGCTGGGTGGTGGAAAAATGATTTAAAAATTGGAATCTGTAGTCCTCTCTACTCAAAGAAATGCATTGCAATATGTAAATTACAATGTTATTAAAACCGGATCAGATAGAGAATTGGTAAAGCTGGAGGTTCGATCGGTTCAATCGGATTTAATCGGATTTTTTTTCTATTTTTAAAATATTATAATTATTATAATTTTTTGAATACTATTGTATAAAAATTAAAAAAATATTCATCAAATTTTAAATATATATCATAAATATTTTAATAATAAGTTACGAAAATAATTTTAATTTTATTATTACAAGTGATTAATTATGGATTATTGAATATCATATGCTAGAAACATAAAAATACAATCATATCATGAAAATAAATTTATATTTAGATGGAGTACTAATAAAGTGAACACAAAAAATATTAACCTTGCATATATGAGTATAATTATATTTAATTACAATAAATTTAAATAGATAATAAATATATTAAATTATTAAGTGACATTTTTAGAATTTAAAATACTAATTTTTCAATAAATAAATAATAAAATTTTAATATATATATATATGTATGTATGTATATTTTAAATTTCCATTATTTATTTATTTGAAAAAAATTAGTATTTTAAATTCTAAAGATATTATTTAATAATTTAATATACTATTACAATAATCCAAATAGATAATAAGTATATTAAATTATTAAGTGACATATTTAGAATTTAAAATATTAATTTTTTCAAATAAATAAATAATAAAAATTTAATATATATATATATATATATTTGATTACAATGAATCAAAAATATAATAAATATATTAAATTATTAAGTGATATACTTAAAATTTAAAATACTAAGTTTTTCAAATATATATATATATATATATATATATATATATATATATATATATATATATATATATATATATATATATATATATATATGGGTGGGTGAAAAAATTCAAAAAAAAATTGATTTTTTACATTTTTAGCAAAAAACCCGGTTTTGTCCGGTTCGCCGGTTTTCCGGTTCTACCTGGTTTTTTCCGGTTCAATCCGGTTTTTTGCCAATCCGGTTTTCAGTAGTCAAACCAACCGGCTGGCCTGCCGGTTCGCGGTTAAACCTGTTCAACCGGCCGGTCCGGTCCGGTTTTAATAACATTGGTAAATTAGGTAGTTGGGCCATCAAATCAATTATTTTAAACAACTAAACTAAACTTCAATTCCAAGACTTGGTGTTGGGTTTGTTTTTGTCAAAGTTTTAGTTGGATACCTAACTCAAAATTTCTAAAGCAAATTTTCTTCCTCTTTATGTTTATGCTTATATGGGTTTTGCATTCAAAGGTTATCTATTTATTTATTTATTATATGCAAATAATAATATGGTCAAATAAAAAAATAATTTGCAAACGTTCTCCACATTTTGTAGATAAATCAGGTAATTGTGGGTATTGAATTTGTCCAACGGCGGTGCCTGTTATGCAAAGTAGATAGTAGATATTGACTTTATCAAAGCTTATGCATAGCCTTGAGTAGGCTTATCATGGATTGGATTTGGATATGATATATAAAATTTAAAAAGTCTCATAAATCCGGTAAAAATTTGATCCACGCATAAGTTTTGAATAACTTTAGCTACCAAGACTATTATATATAATATTTTATAAAATGGCTAAATTAAGAGGGCTCTACATAATCGGTTTAAATCTGTTCGAAAAAAATTAATTTAATTTTAATATGATTTGATAAATTTCCTTCCTTAAAAAGTCTAAAGGTAATTAACATAAAGCTAATTGGGTGTCGTTGAGCGGTTCATTTGCAAACTATTCTACTATTAATAATCGGATTAAATCACATTTTCTCACATTGATAATACTTGCCTACACATTCGATCATGATTTTATTTAGTATTCATAAATTAAGCAAATAATGAAATGTAAACTTGATGTGTTAATAAAATTAGCGAAATTTTTCATTAGTATTATTTATTAAGAGAACTAATCTTTATAATTAATTCTACCAAAGCTAGCAAATGCATAAAATAAGAAAAAGAACAAAATCCTCATACGATAATAATTTTTTTTTTCTCAATCAATTATGCATTTCAAAACCATGGACATGAGATATGTATCGAAAACTACGAACGTATAGAATGTCATCCACATGCTAATTACGAATTACTTAAGCAACAAAATACCAAATTAACATAAATTTGGCGGATTTAAAAATTACATTTGAAGCGATCTTCCGTTCAATCAAATCAGGCACACTTAAGATTTGAATCGACTTGATCATTCTTCGCCATGTGATTGAGAATCAGATGCAAAGAGGGCAAAGAACCAAACCATTCTCATTACACTTACTACACCTATCCTTAACTCCATCAATCACAACCTTACAACTCCCACCACAATCCAAGCATGGAACAAACCTAGCTCCTCCACACCCTTCACACGCTTGCCTTCCAACCCCTGTTTCCACACGTGCCCAATTCAGTATCCTCCTCAGCCGACCCGACTCGTTCAGCTCGACCAACTCTTCCACTCCTCCTATGTACCTTCCCTTCACAAAAAGCCTAGGCACACTCGCCTCTTCCCCTAACAAATCCCTCAACTCCTTCAAGAACTCACCGTGTAAAGACACGTCCCTTTCATCGAATACCACTCTATGCACTTCCAACAACGACCGTAGACGGTTGCAATCCTCATATGTCCGCCGTACTCCGCGCAAAGACGTCGTGTAGATCACCAACGAGTCAGCTCCACCTGGGGGACACTTCTCTGGGTACGCGCTCAGAGGGTCGAATCTTTTTTTGTCAAAAAATGCCATTTTTCCTTCTTTCTCCCTCTCTAATCTGTCTTTCAATATGAATATATTCTCTTTCACTGGCTTGATAACGTTCCCTGACTCGGTGGCTAACTCGTTTGCTGGCTCTGTTGCAACTTGTTTTGTGGACTCGGTTTTTCTTAGCTGGTTTGGTGGTTTTGGGGATAGTTTTGAGTCTAGTTCTTCAAGGGTATGAAAGGACCGCCTTTTATTTAGGAGTTGTTTCTTTTCCGGTGCGCCACCGGCTGCGGCGGTTGAAAGTGGTGGTTTTTGGTCAAGTTCTTCAAGGGAATGGAAAGAAACACGTTTGCTGAGGGCTTGTTTCTTTTCTGGGGCGGCACCACCGGCTGTGGCGGTTGATGGCGGCTGCTTAAGGTCTTCTTCTAAGGCTTTGCTAACCTCATCCCACGAATGAGGAGCATCGGATTCAATTTTGTTGAGCTTTTCAAGGATGGGAGCAGGAACATTAGTGGGTTTGTTTTGGTTTTCTTGAGCAGGGTTATCAAAAGATAGCCATGGTTCTTGAATGGAGTTTAAATCGAAGACGGAAAAGTTTGAAGGAGGCGGACGGTAGACGTCTACGGTGGCCTCAATTCTCTTGGAGGAGCTGCAACCCATTTTTGTTGGAGTTGCAAGTAGATGGATTTCCTTCTCCAAGTATTTGAAGTTAGCGAGGAATGTTTGTGTGGTAGTAGATTTCTTTATCTACACACTACTCAAAGGTTGTTTTGTCGGTTTTGTGGGATTTTAAGTTCCAGCCTTAGGATTGGTATGTGGTGTCTGACAAGGCCAGGTGGATGTGAGGATGGCTGCCACATTGGAATGGATTTTGTATGCTTGGTTGTGGAGGTCACTTTGTTACTTGCATGTTGTTTGTGGGTTCCATGGGACTCTTAAATGTAGCGACAAAGATGAAATTGAATTCTTATATATACACACTAATAATTCAAGACATCTATACACCGTGTGTAGGGAAAATTCTTGCAAGACTCAGGCCATGACTTCTTCAGTGATCAAATTATCCACTCACCATTTTTCATTTTCATTTATTTATTTTGCATGGTATTGTGCAATTAGATTGGTTCATTAATTCATTTATGGATCCAATTTAAGTAAGTACTTTTGTTTTTTCCCCCTAGATGCTAATACATTGAGCAAAATAGTTAACTATTTACCCTGGCCGTGGAGGCCCGCGTATAAGTTTTGTCCTTAGTGCACCGTTTTTTCACCATATTGATTCTAAAAAAAAACGTAACTTGCTGTGGATGATTTTAGATGTCTATTCAATTTTATAGGTAAAATCCACTTCCCCTCGCATTAGAATTTGAATTTTGCAGCTTATGAAATGTCGTTTCTTGTATATTATATATTCCTTAAACAACGGTCTAATTATCACATGGCGCCGATCAAGATTTGAAAAATAGCTGCTTCTCTAATCGTCCTTTTCTGACATGTTCACTTCTCCTTGTCTCTCCACTTGTTTGCGATTAACCATTTTTTTTTTCTTTATATGTATTTGATTTACAATTCACGAGTAAGAAAACTTTAACCACAATAGTATCAAATTAGATTTCGTGTCTAAACACATAAAATTATTCACAAATCAAGACAATGATATAATAATATATGCAAGAAATAATTTTTATTTTGTTATATTTTATCTGACTTATTTCTTAATAGAATCCTGGACAACATATCCAGTATAAATATCAAAGTGAACTCAAAGCTTATGAGTGGAGCCTCAAAACTGAAAATTTCTAAAAATGGGGAACTGCTCTCTAAAAGCTGTAGCAGACGGAGAATGCAGTAATAACATAAAGCTAGTCACAGAATCTGAGGGGAATATAGAGCTCAAAGGCCCTAAACTAGCTAAAGATATCCTTAATCTCTATCCAGGTTATGGTATTTTCAGAACCGAACATGGTTCATTTCCATTGGGTAGCCATGAGTACCTGATTAACGGTCAGTTTTACTATCTTCTTCCTCTTCAGGAGCTGCCACTGTTATGTGACAGTGAAGCAGTGCTAAGAAGGGAAGGTCTTGAGGTTCTGCCATGGCAAGAGAATGGTGTTTGGAAAGTGAAATTGGTTATCAGTAGTCAGGAACTGGAAGAAATTTTATCAGAAGAAGGGAATACTGAGGCTTTGATAGAGAAGATGAGAATGGCTGCTCTAGTTCTGCACCTGCAAGAAGAAGAAAGAGCTTCTGGGGTGGCGTGGGTTCTTTACCTGGAATCTTTAATGTATTCAAAGTTTCCCCCATTGATGGACCCAGATAAAGCTTGTTCGTCTATGAAAGCATAGCAGAATTCCAATTCCAGACCATTTGTCCTAAAATAATTGGGTTTTAGGATCTGCTTTTGTTTATGTAATCAGTTGTTTTTGTGATATGTAAATAGAATATGCTTATGTCTTAGTGTACTGTGTTGCGGTGTGCTGCATGATGCTCATCATCCAATAAAAAATTAAATCATGTTCTGAATTGAATGAGTGAGAAACCACTAGGGAGATGATGCTCATTTTGTATGCGTAGAGAAGCAAACAATAGGAGTTGCAGAAGGAGTAGGTGGCTGGTCTGATAAGGTAGCATGTGTTGGAATTTCTGCTAGAAAACTCATGCTTAACGCTGAAATCGCCATGGCAGCTGAGCTACAGGCCAAATGTTGATCCTGCAAGAGTCTTGTCTCAAGCTTATGCTAAATCCCATGCTCCTGGCTCCTCCACTGCTTGCCTTATCTCCTCCACTGCTAACTAAACTTTAATCCCACTACTGAAAAAGTCAGCTATATGAAATATCTAGAGTGATTTTATATCAGCGAAACTCACATATTAGATTAAGTTGCCTATATTAATTCTTTCGAGTGGTATTCACTCAAGCTAAATTTTAACCTATACCAGAACATGTCCGCTATATGAATTCTCTTTGGTTATTTTGATTCTAGCTAAACTTCAATTCCGTATCTCGAATGATTTTGATGCTAACTAAACTTTAATCCCATACTAGAACGAACAAGTCAACTATATGAATTATCTCGAGCGATTTTGACCTTCGCTAAACTTTGATCCCATATCAGGTCAGCTATATAAATTAATTTGTAAGATTTAAACAATTAATTCATTGAAATGCTGGTGTTCACAATTCCAGTAAGATCAGGGGATATTTTGGCTGCCGGTACAGATGGATTGTTCGATAATTTATATGAAATTCAAATTGAAGGTAGCAAAGGAAGGGACTGAACAAGGTTTAGATCCCCAAGATGTTGCATGTAGAATAGCTGAACATGCTTATTACTACTCGATGGATAGACATGCTTATACTCCATTTTCACAAGCTTCTACCAAGGCTGGAAAATATCACCGCGGTGGAAAACCAGACAACGTAGCTGTTGTCGTTTCTTACATCACCGAAGCTAGAGATTTTGTTTTCATTCCCTGTTTGTTTTTCGATAATTCAGGAATTTTGAATGTGGTTAAAGTCGTATGACGGTCGAGAAATTCCCAATTCATTGAAAAATACTTACCTGGAATTCAGGAAACAAGCTAACAATAAATTGACACAAAAGAACAGAAGTATTTACCGTTGATTGCTTGTTTTTGAAGTACATAGTTGTATGAAACTAAGTTTTCAAGCACCGATATTGTCGTGCCTCGTGTATTTTCCTGAAACCTTGGAGCGAGCACATTTCAGTTTTTCATTACAACTAAACCAAACTGAAATAATCAAAAGTTGAAATTGAGCTGAACTTTGGTACTAATCCAATTGGACCAAATCGAATTTCTTATATCACAAACTGAAGTTTTCAGTTATTAACTGCATTGAATCAATAAACCATAATTTATTATTAACGAAACCAAACCGATTACCAAAAACTGAACCATGCTCATCTGAGTCATCCCCACTTAGGGTACAATGCTAGAGAAGTTAATGTCTAAATATACAAATATTCAGCAATTCAGTGAAGAAAAGAGATGAAACTACAAACTAAGGATTAGTTGATGAGAGGCATTGATGCTGGAAAAACATCTGCAGTTACAAAAGCTTCAAGGCATTACAGATCCAAGAAAGTAGAATCATAAATCACATAAGGGCATTATGCCACTTTACAAAAACCAGTAAAATCAAACGATTAAAATATGCGATCATCCTCAAGAAGGCTGCAACAATTCAATTCCCCAAAAAGAGTCTTCTACAACAATTCAATTCCCCAAAAAGAGTCTTCTCATGAATGCACCTCTTGTCACAGCCGGTCCTCCATCTCCCTAATGGCTTCATCAATGGCAGACATGTTCTTCTTCAAGGCTGACCATTGCTCCTCTTTCAAGCTTATACCTGAACATATAGCAAAACTTACAGTTTAGAGGCCATAATATTAACAGTATCAAATGCCACGGCTACACCAAATTAAGGAACTATGTGCACTTTAAAACGGAGTTCTACCTGTTTTCAAGGTCAAATTTTACGTGAAACAAGCTGATTGAACACAGCATTGTAATCATAATATTAATAATAAAAAATTGTCAAAAGGAACAACCATATTCCAATAAGTAAACAGGAATGACTAACTTATAGATCGTATTAGTAGTTTGAAATGCATATGTTCCATGTTTGTTTTTCATTAATAAGAAGTGAAGCACATGACCACATACTAGTTTAGACAAATGGGCTTGATGTCTTAATATTGTTCACGTTTCAGGTAAACCCATTTTGATATTTTCTACTTCACAAAAATACACTACTTCTGCTGCAATTAAAATAAACGACCACAAGTTTGGTGCATTAGCTTTCAACAAAAACTGTGATATAACAATAATCATACAAGAAGCAAACGAACACAGCCAAATGTGAGGTAAAAAACCGGATTCAAAACTGAAACACCAAAGCTACATGTCAAGTAGAAAATGGGAAAAATAGGAACAAGATTGGAAAAGAGTGATGAAATGAGGCAGCGGAAGTGTGAATGGATCCACTCTAACATCAGAAAACCATTGATGAGTAGATACTTGCACAAAAAGTACCAATGACATGCTTGGGGAATCAGCACTCCATGGAAGGAAGAACTTTCAACTAAACTGGACATGTAAGGGCACATTTTATTGCAAACATTTCTCTTTTGTTCAGTCATATAGATACACCAAAAGAAGGAAGATCAAGCTCAAACTTCTATACCTTCTTAAGCAATAAACCAGAATAACAATGATTCCGAATAATCAAACAAATTGTTAGAACACTCTAATCACACACTCGGAATTTTCTTCACTAATTATTTAAACACATCCAAGTGAGAAAGAAAGGTATCAAAGTTTAGCTAGCTACCTTTTCTTTTCACACTAAAAATTCAACAATTTCATCAGTAAACAGCACAAAAAGAAATAATTGCAACATTTTTTAAGAAAAAGAGATTACCTTTAGAAGTAGGAAGTTCTTTGCCATCTTTCTTATAAAACTCTCTTATAGACACCAAAGTTGTTCCCCTGAAGTTCTGAATAGTCACCTTTCGCTTATCTGATAGCTGAAAAAAGATACCCAGAAAAAAATCAAATCAAAATAATAATAAAAACGGTAACTTCAAACAAAATCAAAGGAAAATCTACATACCCTGCAAACGATGAGGTCACCTTCATCATCATACTCAGGTTCCTTGCTTTTGTCTCCTCCTTCCTCTTTGACCTTTTGTTCTTCGATGAAGGTATTGACAACGTGGCGAACAAAGGCCTTGAATTCTGGTTTACTGAGGTCAAGCTCGAGCTTTTTGGACGCCATTTTTCGAATCTGGGCCTCCGTCGCAGAATCCATGTCCGATTCTTCCAAGATTTCTCTGACCGTTTGTTCGATTTTGATTTTGAGTTTGGGTTCCATGAGTCTGTGACGCCGATCGATACCTTAGTTCTTTGTTTCTCTGCTGCCACTGCCTCTGCTCTGAAAGGAGAAGTGTTTATTGCTTAAACCGACCTTTACCTTTGCCGGTTAATTGAGGGTAATTTTGCTACCAAATTATTAAACTACCTCGATTTGCGATTTGCGAATCGAATCCAAAGGAAAAAAATAAAATAGTACTAATTACTTGACGTTCCAAATCACATTAATTTCGTCTTAGGGGTGAATAATATTTTATAAAATGAAATTTATATAGTTTCATAATAATTTGAAAAGAAATGCAACCTGAATTTCTCAACCTATGGATTTTTTTTTACTATTAATTTTTTTAAATTGACTGCATTACATTTTTTAAATTTTGTCTTTAAAAAGACATCATAACTGTCAAATTAATTACAATATTGTAAGAGATTTCAGATTTGAATTTATATTTTTTCTTTTTCTATCAAGAAAATTTTTATTTTAATATAATAAAATAAAGAATAAAAATTTAGAAATCCAATATATATTAATATAATATTATCATTTTATTCATATTTTAGCAAAATTTTTTTTGAAAGGCAAAAACATTTCATTGAAAGAACAATGATAATACATCATCACAAACCAGTCTGGAAATTTGAGAAGGAAAGCCAGAAATGGCAGCGTCTTTGAGAATGATGATAGTGATGAGGGTGACAACCTTTTAAGTAGTAGTATTTCGGCTAGACACATTCCTGATGCTAAGGTGGAGAAGTCCAACAGGCAACTCTTAAGGGCCATAATCACTTAGAGATATTGCTTGGAGAAAACCGCCGCTGGGATGGATCCAGCTAACTCTGATGGGGCTGTGAACACCAAGCCTGACAGAGCTGCTGCTGGCGGTCCATTGAGGGATCATGACGGGAAGTGGATCACGGGTTTTCCTAGGAATGTTGGTGGATGCACTGCTACTCTAGCCGAGCTCTGGAGTGTTCGCAATGGTCTCATGGTTGCTTGGGAAAAAACGTTTAAGAAGATCTTGGTAGAAGTTGATAGTTCTACTGTGGCGGGCTTTTTTGACAAGGACATGGAGGAGCCTTCCAACTTCTCTCTGTTTCGGGAAACACGAAGACTGCTCAAGAAGGTTTGGCAAGTCAAAGTGCCGCACACTTGCAGGAAGCAAATTTCTGCGCGGATTACTTAGCAGATTTTGGGATTGATGGTCCTTTGCAGCTGCAGATTTATTAGTCTCCTCCTCATGTTTCGCTTGGCTTCTTACATGGCGATGAAGCTGGTGTTAGTTTTAGCAGGCTTGTTTACTGCTAATTTCTGTTTTTGTTGCTCGGGGCTACAGCCCCCTCTTTTTACCCCCAAAAAAAACTGGGATCTAAAAATGCTTTTTGCCTAAAAATTTTGTAATATCACTAAAATTTTGTAATATCACTATCAGTCTATTTTGATTCTAGTTTTGCTCCCAATAGTCAATATTTTTCCCAAAGAATATGAGAAGTTCTATATAACTTCTATAGAATTAAAAAAATAAATAAATAAATATATCTATAGAACTTTGACCGATATGAGAAGTTAGTGCAATACAAAAAAGACTAATCTATCAGACAAAATCACAGCTGAATTTAGCTGATAGGGTTTAAAAATAGGCAGCAGCTGACCCCCAAAAGCTAATTAAATCAAACACTCACTTAGCAAATTATTGCAAAGCTGTTGCCTTTTTGATATAGCTGTTGGAGTAAATGACTATCAAAACAATGAAAGGTTCTACATTTGGCATTGAGTTATTGAGGCAAGTTCTTTTCCAAGCAAATTTCTTCCAATCTGAAGAAGAACTACATCTCAAATTCAGTCTAATCTACTTGAGCTTTTTTTTTCTTTTCCTGCAGCAAGATGAACACAATACGAGATGATACCATCAAATCATTAAGCTCAACTAACAACATAATAAGTGAATTAAGATTCATGTTACTGAAAAGTTATCTTGAGAATCTGTTGCAATTGCTATAGGCTAGCTGAGGAAAGTAAAAAACAAACACAATGAATAAGAAAGTTAAGCAAATTGGAAGCGATTAAAATGCTCGGTAAAATCTTAATCCGAAACTTAGCAACACGCAAGAAGCTGAGACACTCCAAGTCAACTCAGATCATGTGAGTACAAAAAAGGTATTAAGTGATTGAAACGTTCAAATAGCTAATTATCGGTTCCCATAAAACAAATTCATTTATGTCCTTTCGGCTGATCCCAAGCTCAATAGGTTGGGATGGGGTACAAATTAAACCAATCCAAAGCTCTTGCATGAGCATTTCTGCATATTTACACACTAGGCTGATTCATGAAAAAGGCAATTAGTTCTTATAGAATTACAAAATTTCTCACCAGCTTCTAAAAACTAGCATAATTATCCAACAGCTTATGAAGAAATTTTGGATATTCTCCAATGTATAGCAATTAAAACTCTCAAATGTTATGCAGAAGTCATAAAAAAGAAGGATTAAGAAAGGATAAATATGCTTACAAATCCCATTTCTCACTTCAATTAAAAGAAAAAATTTCAAATTTTCCTTCTGAATTCCTATTCTGACTAATTAAGCATAACTGGGCAAAGATTAAGTTTGAAAATTTCCTCAGATTAGCAAAACTATTAATCAACAACTCAGTCTCATACTGCTTTTAATACAGAAACACAGCAACCTTCCAGAAAATTGAAACCGAAACACAAAGCATATAAGGGTTTCAACCATCTCTAAAACCTAAAATTTACAATTCAAAATCAAACTAACCTCAACAATTCTTTTGAGCTTGATTTCTGAGTTTTTCAAGAAAATGTTAGACAGCGCGCCCAACAATGGATTTGAAAGGTTCATCCGAGAGGTCAATTTCGAGGTCGGCAGATGCTTTTTCTCGGACTTTTTTCTCGGTCATCTGGTACAAATTTTCCTTCTCCAATATCTTGCGCACTCTTTTGACGATTTTCTTTTCTAGCTATTTTGTAAGTTCTGGTTTTGTTTTAACTTCGTCGACCTCTGTCTCCATTTTATAATAAGCTCAAGCTCCGATAGTCTAAACCCCAAAAGGAGAAGCGGCTGCAACTGCAAACGGAGGAGGATGAGGATGGTCTTAGCTTAATTATACCTACCATATTCTCTTTAATTTTTTTTTTTTTGGAAATTGAAAGTAATAAATTTAATTTTTTAATATATAATTAAATAGTAAGTTAGCAAATAAATTTTTATTTTTTTCCACAATTCAGTCTTATTAATTTGATGCATAAAAAAAAAATAGACTGGCGTCTTAAGTGAATTGTTTCTAATATATATTTTTTTTATATCAATATGAGCATGTAATAATAATAATAAGCTCTCATAAACTGAAAAAGTAATTTTTAATTGTTTTTTGGCTAATAATGTATTATATAAGAAAAATAATTTGAGAGCAATTTGAAAGGTGAGTTTGTAATAATAAGATCAATATTTGAGTAAATTCAATTTCAATGTAAACTTCATCAATTTTCCATCTAAAAGCTCCAAGAAATGGTCAAAAAAATATTTTTTTGCTCGCTTTATTATAGAAATTGATAAAAAGTTTTTAGATAAAGAGAATGGTTTAAGATTAGCTCCATTTTCTCATTTATATAGATAGTATATAGGAATAAGGGGTTTTTTTTGCCCCCAAACTATTAAAAATGGGGTAAAATATATGAAAAATACTCTTATTCTGGACAAAGAGTCTAGCTGGCAAACGGACATAACGGTAGCCATTGCAGAGACGAGCTCGGGCTGAATGAGCGAGTTAAATGAGCATAATGAAATTTGTAACTTATGAATGGTACAAATAATTATGTCTATAATGAATCATTTGGACGTTACAAACATCATCGTTCTGAGCATCAATATCTAAACTCATGCTTTGAGAGGCAATGGTACAAAAGTGTGTATCATATATATTCACAACCTATGGCTACAAGAACTACTCAATCTCAACCAATTTGTACTTTCAATTGAACAATTAGCAACCAAATCGCCTTCCACATGGTTACCTCTTGAATCTCCTCGAATTTGGCCCTTTCTTGCTGCAAGGTTTGAAATCACAAATATTCAT
Source organism: Excoecaria agallocha (assembly GCA_037975025.1). Taxonomy (NCBI): domain Eukaryota; kingdom Viridiplantae; phylum Streptophyta; class Magnoliopsida; order Malpighiales; family Euphorbiaceae; genus Excoecaria; species Excoecaria agallocha. Next base: position 21,289,299 of record CM075816.1, read on the forward strand.
AACCAGATCTTCACCACTGATTTTATCTAACACTCAAAACTAGCAACAGAAAAATGATCGATTGGTGGCATTTGCCTTCATGTGTTATCAAACTATTTGCAATTATCTCCTAAGAAAAAGATATGATTATTTTTCTAATTCACTTATGCATAAATCTTTCTGCTTGAGATTATCTTTGAAATTTAATGAGAATAGCAAAGATTTGGGTTGTGTAGTAGAGGCACAAACTGAAATATCTCTGCTACACAGCATCACGGAGGAGTTCAAGGTGAACATAGCAGACTTCTAAAACTTAGTCTAGATATTAATCCAAAGCAAAAGATGGCTGCATCTATACAGATGATACTTGTAAAATCATTAATAGCCAAGCCATCAAAATACATGAACAAAATTTGGCATTTGATTACCTGGCGTCTACCTCAGTGCTGCTGTTCCCTACAGGAGTTCCTGTCTTCCCCTCCCAGAGACAACATCATCCATGCTTTGCCCTTGTCTCCGGTACCTGCCACCAGATGCTACAAATCCAGGACAAGGCCTGTAAGCCTTTATCGGCCACCAACCAAACCCGGGAACTGTTGCAATCCCACCTTGAATCCTTCCCTCACCATTACAACCCTTTTCAATCTCCTGTCTCCCACAGGCCTTACAACCACTGCAAAGGGGTTGTTCGGTGAGCTAGGCATTCAACATTTCTCACATACAAAGTTATATCCATATTTTCTAAAATGCAAGCTGGATAGCAAAATGCATTGAAAAAAGAAAATACATTCATTTGCCTGTAAATTACAAGAGTTGAATTGATCACAAGGTATCTTCCATAAAGAACAATTTCTCCATTCTCTTCCCCAAATCAAGAACTTCAAAAATTCTTTTTAACTAGCGAGTGTTAGTAGAATTAATCACTATTATAAACGGTGTGTTAAAATTATCAACCACTGCCAAGTTTTGACACAACAATCAAACATGAGTAAACTTTTCCTCTATCCACAATTTTTTTCTCAACCGGCACATAAGAAAAGACTGCAAAAACCAGCAATCGGAAACCAATTCTTACTAAAGTTAAGGACTTGGAACTCTAGTTCATTCTAGGCCCCACAAAAATTAGTTCAAATCCTCAAAATTAACCCTTTTCGACCTAATAATGCGCTTCACAAAATGGTAAGCGAAAAATTCAGAACCAAAATGCTATATGAAAAATAAAATCTTTATTCTCTAGGAAAATCATATAATGGAAGCGAAACTTACCCAATTGAGAGCTCAGCAGCCTCGGAGGGATAATCAGATTGGAGAGGAAGAGAATCAGGAGGAGGTGGCGAAGGACCATCTTCTACAACAGAAGAAGAGGGGGAGGAAGAAGAAGAAAGAGAAATGAAGGACTTAGATGGGAATCTGAAAGGAGAAGGAGAATCATGAAAGCGCCGAGAGAATAGGGGTTGAGGAGTTGATGGAACAGAGAGAAGAGTCACTGCCATTCTCTCTGCACAGAAAGAGGAATAGATTGCTTGTGACCACTGGCTTACTGCTCAAAACTATGGCTTGAACGGCCTACGTATATTTAGCTGGCCCCTTACCAGGACATCAGTGTATCCTTGTCCAGCATAAGAATAGATTTGTCCGTTAAAAGGTTGAGACAATAGAACAAAATAAGTCCTAACCACTATGTTCCGTCCCAAACTCATACCCAATAGTCTCTTGTTGACATGTTCCATTCAATTCTTTATATTATTGACTAAATCAAATTTAACACAATGTCATATGTAATACACTAACATTATATTTCTCAATCTATATGCACCGCATCATGGTAAAAAAGTAATTTTCTACACTCCACGTAAGTCAAATTAACTCGTAGCAATTTACATTTTGATATTATTTTAATTTTTATTACATTTTAACATTATTTTAATTTTTATTACACCAGTAATTATAATAAATTTAATTTAATTTTTACACCATTAATAATATATTATGCATGAAAATAGGAGAAAGTATTATTGTTCACGAGACAATTGCTTTCCTCCCAAGTATTTGAGGAAAATATGAAAATTAGATTCAATTTAATTGATTCCATTTCCATTATTCTCCTGTTAGAAAAAAAAATATAGAGAAGTTGCTTCTCATCCATTTAGCCTATCCATCCAGCAGATAGAGTTGCCATTTGATTTTCTGAATATTTTTCTATTTTTTGCCTATATGCGGCAGCATTAAAATTAATTTAACAAAAATAAAATAAAATTACAAGGAAACGAGATACTTAAATTAATGAATTGAAGAAAAAAGGACACGAACAACTCTTTACCCAAAAATTGGGAGACAACCAAAACTGGGTTGCAAAAATTGAAAAGGATTTCCATTGAAGAATTCAGAGAAAATTTAAGAAACTTTCCCTGGCTAGTAAGTACCACTATTTTGCAACTAGTATTTAGGTATCATTGGTATTGTTTCTTCTTTATCTTCAGTTATGCATGCACAATCTGATGATCCACATCTCCATCAATGAGCATCACTGAGCTGTGATGGTGCACCATGTACCATCGGCCACAATGGAACTCAAACACATTAGTTACAGTAAATGGTCGAGTATCCATGTCAACGTAGGTTTTCATGGTAACCCAAGCCATGTCAGTCAGCACCCGGGCTCGTACATCCCGTACCTGAAAATCCAGCCCTTGGTCCCATTCAAAACAAAGCTGCCAACTCTGCATTACTGCATTGTACCTGCACAGGTAAAATATACCTCATTCCAGTTTGACTTCCATCAAACACTTAGCATTAGCATATTCTTAGTGGAATGCTAAATCTCTTTTCAAAAATTACACTCCCTCACCCATAAAATGCGATGCCGAGTGATCCAACCCATCTCATGCTATGCCAGCATGTCATGCTTTAACGGTGACATATATGTTGCCACTTCTATGATATTTTTGTTATTTCAGAATTCAAGTATTGTAACGATATCTGAATCACCATTAAAGGCCAGCTACTACACAGTTCAAAGCTTATAGCTGAAGAGATTACTTTAATCCCAAGCTCCTCCCGCTCTGCTGCACCAGCTCCTATGCTTGCTGCTTTTGGCTCCCAATTTTCTTGCCACAAGGGTCAATGCTTTACTTCTCATGATTCTTCTAGCTATAAAGCATTCAGCCTGGTGCCTCAATTATCATAGACAAGCCATATTCTCAAGGACTAGGCAGATAAGGAAAAAACTAATCTCTGCAGGCAATAACCTTCCATAAGGTACTCATCCCTTCATGTAGTTCTTTATTTCAAAGTTCCATTCACTCCCCTGTTTATCACTTAGCAAAGGCAAAGCAAACAGTATAGCTCTGATCTGCTTTTCCAATGCGTGCAAGCACTTTCCCAACATTACCAGGCTATTAACACACATCCACCCACCCGCCTCTCCTCCCTCGTACTAAAAAAAAATAAAAAAATAAAAAATCCATGATTGATGATAATGCTGTACAGGACCATCTCTCCTAGAACCTCTATAGCTTACATAAGATAAAGCTCCAAAATCATGCATTCTTATCATGAAGAATCTATGGAGTAATCAATGGAACTTCTAATCAAAAGAAGCAACCAAACAACTCAGGCTCTCATACTCCTAGGCATCGCCACCCAATTTCAATTGGGTATTCTTATCATGACAAATCTATGGGGGGCAAACAAGGAAATTTCTAATCATAGGAAGCAACATAACAACTTAGGCTCTCATATTCCTAGGCATCACGGAACAATTTCAATTACAAGCATCTCAGATCAAGAGCTAAACTAATCTCGAATGCACATCTTTGAGAAACATGCTCTCCCCCAACTCAAGAGATTGGTTAAATCATAATATAAACCATTAGCTCATTTCTGGTTCCCAGTCAACATCAGGAACTCAACACTATTGGACGAAAGGGCTTCCATATGGAAGCAGGTATAAAAATGATAAATTTTTCTCACAGACCATATTAGAAAGCTAAAGCAAAATTATCCATAAAAAATAAGCAGCAACCTGAATGTATTAGCTGCACTTTTTTCCACACACTAAACATTTAAGTCCTAGCTCCAAACAATGTCAATGCAGCATAAATTAGCAGTATCTAGAGCAGGTCTACCTAGTTTGTTCTCGTCCAACCAATAGCATGACTTAAGAGAGACCATCATGCAAGCATATGCCACCAACACCTAAATCAGAAACCAGCAAAATCTTGATCTAACCATCTAAAGCCCAAGGAAAGAAAGCTATTTTGTTGCTGCAGTGCTACTTAAATAGTGTCATATTTACCATTTAGCACAAGCAAAGAACAATGACATACCCTGAAAACAGTTCCCCAGATGCATGAATGCACTTCACATAATCTGCATTAAGCCAAAAACGGCTCATTGCTTGAAGAGACCGTTCTTTGATGATGTTAAAGAATTCTGCATTGGCATTCACAATCGCTCTTGTAGCTGCATAGTAAGCCTTCCATCCATTAACAGGCGTGACAGTATCTTGTTCCAATGTAAAATCCTAATACAGAAGTGAAACATTAAAAAGCACAATTATGCAACTGCAAAAGTATAAGACAGAGATAAAGGAACCAATATTGAAAAGCAACTATGAAAGAGCACAAAAATGGAGGACGTATATTCAAAGTTTAGAGACGCACATATACAACCAAGAGAGTCCATTACAATGAAGAAACAATACAACAAGAAAAATTGAGCCTCATTAATGCCCGCCTCAAGGGGAAAAAAATATATTATCCTTATGAAGAGAACATCTGCTAGGAACCTATAATTTTCCGATCCGAGTAAGGGGGTTCAAAATTAAAAGAGAAAAGAAAAGATAAACTAGAAATCAAAATAAAGATAAAATTCAAAATAACGCAAACAAAGAAAAGAAACGAACTTTAGACTTTAAAAGGGAAAAAAATCAATATATATATATATATATATATATATATATATAAACACACCTTATGGTAAAGAGCTTTCCAAGCATTATCATCATTAGCAGCCTTTCGCATCAACGAATTAGTCATAGACAATCTACACAGACTGGGATAATCCAAATAACTAAGCGCGTGTGTCGTAATCTCCGGCACCAATTGCTCCATCATCGACGCTCCCGTCTGTCTCTCCACAGCTTTCTCTGCCAACGCCGTCGCCGCAGCCGCCACCATCTCCACGGACGCAGCAGCAGCACCACCGTTGACGCGTCCGCAACTAGTCGCCACAGAAGAATCCGAATTATCTACAGTACCGTTACAGGAACAGCAACAATTACAAGTCTTAACATGAGACGAACAAGAAGAAGCAGAGTGGTGGGATTTTGGGGATTTTGATCGGATGGTGAGGAGAGCGAGTAATAAAGAAAGGAGAGTAAGAGAAGAGGCTAAAAGGAAAGGCTGAGAAGAGAAAGCGAGAGTGAGAGTAGAGGTAGTAGTCTCCATTCATAAGACATTAAAGCTACACAGAAGAACATCAAACCCTAATTGGAATCTTTTCTCAGGAAATCTTTAAAAAAAAAATTAACTTTCTTAAAAAAGGAACCCTAAATGAACAATGTTGGGGAAGAAGAAGAGTCGAATTTTGGTTTAAAGAGAAGGTGGGGCTTTCTTTCTGACCCTGTGAGTCGTAACTGACCGAAGAACAACCCTTAACGTGCGCCCGTGCGCCTCCGGGCTCTACCTTAAATTTTCGGATATTAATGCAAAAATTTTTTGCATGTTGTACGACGTCGTTTTATCTGTTTTTATTTTGAATCCTTCATTTTCTTTTTGAGCAAAAATTCTTTAAAAATAAATAAATAGGTTTGTTTATTATTTATTATTTTACAAATATTATATATCTATTTTTGTCATCATCGTCTGTATTCTTAGATGATCAGTAGATAAGATTTTCTCTACAAATAATATTTAAAAAAGAGATAATAAAATTTGGACCATCAATTTTATAGTTAATTATTGAGATTTGACAATTTTTCATATTCAGTTAAGATCTCAAGTCTAATTTTAAATATAGATTTTATGGTTCATTATTCTATTTTACCCTTTAATGTGAATTTGCAAAAATATAATAAAAAATGGCAGTAAAATTAAAATTAGAATATTTAACTAAAAAAAAAGAGAATAAGTTAATTTGTACATTAGCAGTAGAAGCTACAAAATTCAATTGTAAAGCAACTATATTAATTCTATTTTACTTGACTAGACTAAAAATAAAATTGTAAAAATTGTTGCTGATAAATCTTGAAATTATTACAGGGGAAGAAAGGACTAACTGGAGAGGAGTGTGATGAATATTGTCATAGTGCTGCTAATAAGTATCATAAACCAACCTCTACTTGCTCTTGATACCTTCTCACACTCACTCTCTCTGACAATATTCACAACTCTTGTTGAAATTAGCTTTATAGTTGCAAAGCATACAAAGAAAAGACTCACTGCTAGAACTGCAAGCTCTTTACTCTCCAGGTTTGCTTGGTCTTTCATTACCTTTTCCACATCTAATCTGACCTCAGAAACAAGTGAGCAACCCAAAACAAATTAAAATTTTCAACTGGACAATCAGAATATGAACAAGTATTTGTTATGCTTAGGGTTAATTATTTCAGCTGTCACAAAAAAAGAATATCATGAAATTTTTTTTTGTTAATACCAACGAAAGTAAATTTAGCTAGACCGTATAATACTTTCAGTCTTTCAATTATAAAATGTCATGTCAGCACAATTATAGGCTGAAATTCTAAAGACTGAAGCCTGATATTGTGCAATTTGATCAAATTTACTTTTTGTGATATTAACGAAAACTTTAACGATTCAGTTATACAAGTAAAAACGAAATAATTTTCAAGTAGCAGAATAAAGACAAGTGAGAAAACAAGATTCATGTTTGCTAGAAGAGCATACGGTAAAAAACAATTCAGACAAGAAAATCACAAAAATTGGATGGAATTTCTTTTAGGAATGATCATAAAGTTGATAATCTCTAACCTCAGCATTATATTTTCTGTAGCCAATGCATCCATACGAGAAGAGACACCCTTTTTCCATGACTCCAGATCATTGAATACTTGATCCTGATAAGGAGAAAGAAACCATGTGATTTGGCAATCTTATAGCTTTCTTTCAATTTGAAAGGTATAAAACTTGGAAATTACCATGTTTTCCTTCCATTCCAGGAGATCATTAATTTCTGTTCTGCTGCTCTTCAGAAGTGTTGAAATTTTGTATAGCTCTTTCTCAAAATCAGGCATAATATCGCCTTGTCTCCGATTCATTTCTTTGATAAACTCCTCAAGCACAGATAAGTTCAGCTTAAGTGACCTCACCTTCTGCAGCAAGATCTTTAGAACAGTATCACCAGGTATTCTGCTGACTGAATGCTGTCTAACTTCAGCTGCAGGATCAGGAACCTTGCTTGCAGTTACAGGAATCTTCGTTTCATTCTTTCCTGTCGCAGAGGCACCAGAATTATCAGTCCCATTCTGAACTTTGCCATGGTCCAATTCTGAATTCAAAGCTGGTGCTGCAACAGGATTAGGCTTTGGCAATTTACTGGACCTAGCTTCTTCGGAAGGGATGAAGAGATCTTCGAGCATTCGCTCGATTGCATCGACTCCATACACCTCAAAAACACTCAATGTGCAGTAAAATTCTGAGCCATAGTGACCAAGTAAGTGTATCTTCAAGTACCTCACCCATTTAGGCTCAGGCAGCTTGAAGCTCTGACTCTGCTTAACATTAGCAGCAGTGAAATTTCCCAGTTGAGTCCATGTTTCGGTTGGATAATTTAAGCTTCCAGACAAGTTAAAATCCTTCAAGTTAGAAGAATAATGCTCAAAATTTGCAATCTTAACAACATCAACCAATGTCTCCTCAGAAAGCTCAATCACAACAAACTTCCCTCCAACAGAACAAGGATTCCTTAAGTACTTATCTTGATCCTTTTCGAGGATGTTACCAGCGCCTTTTGCTTCCTTGTTATGTGCTACAACTTTTGCACTCTTCATTGCAGAGGCATAATTGTATTCTTTTCCATCAGGTTCAAGCCTATGTGTGATATTAACAAGCTGACTTGGCACGTGCTGGTCTTTCTCTTGAATAGTTATGTTTCTAAATTCATCCAAATTGAGATAAGTGGAGTGAACAGATCTTCCACTTGATAGTTCTTTTCCTTTGCCTAATCTCCATTCTTCTAGTTTCTGTGATTTGCACACTAAAGATCTATAACCTAGAAAACTCCAAATTACTTCTTCTAACCTATCACTCTCTGTAATTAAGTACCTATTGCTCCCCAATTTAATGTCTACTTTGGATTTATTACAAGTGGAAGATATGTTAAGCTCTAGCAGCTTCTCATTTGAAGCATTATAGCCTCTATTTGCGATGTATGAGTTATCTTTTAGAACACCAGGACCAGGTGCGCTTCTGTTATTAAGAGTTAAATTTCCTGAAACAAAATGTAAGAGCAAACAAAAAATTCTATTTAAATCAACAAACAATGTGATTAGACGAAAATCTTAGCCTAAGATAATTGTTCATAAAATTGGTAATGATGGAAATTTAGCTGTTCGTGAATGTTAAGAAAACATAAGCAACTAAAATGCAGCAAAGTTAATAGCTTTATTATCAACCAAAACACAGAATTAGCGGAAAGACAGGAAATTTTATGTTTCTGTGGCAATAAAGAATCAGAATCAGAAAATGGGTAAGAAAAGTAAGAGAAAATAAGCACAAAAAACAAAAGAGAGAGAATAAAAGCTGTACCTTGATTCTCGTGGCTAAGGCCCAGCCTAGTATAAAACAACAAAAGAAGACACCAAAGTAAAAGGATCAAAGACAAAGAGAGCTCATAGAAATGTCTTCTGTTGTTCTTGTTAGTATTAATGTTGTTATTCTTGGTGGCATTGACATTATTCCTTTTCTTGATGCTTTGGCATCTAATAGCGTTTAGTACTAAGGAATCATTTCGAGGTTTCTTCATGTCTGATTCCCGAAGAATAAAGGGTACGTATGTCTTCGTTTCTGTATTTCTCCAGAAAGCTGGGAGCAAAAACGATGGAGGTTTTCTTTTTTGGGGGGTGACAGAGAGAGAGCAGAGAGGCATCTTTGTTTTGCTTTTTTTGAAAGCCATGTTTGCAGTGGCTTGTGTGGTTATCTACATCCTACTCTTGCGGAAGCCAGTGTCTACCATGCAAAGAGACGGTTATTTCGCGTTTGATGTTTTTTCTCTTATTCAAATTGTCCTTTTATTTAGCTTATTAAGCTAATATTAACGGCCATACTTAGGGTTAATCTTGGAATACTATCGACATTCTTTTATTCTCTCTTAAACGCGAACACTGTTACATTTTAATAGCAAATTAAACAGAATTAATTAGAATAATTGATTCAGTTTCAATTAATAAAATGCAAATCTTGATTTTCAATTTAGTGAATAACTGAAAATTTCAATTTAATTTCAGAAAATAAATTTTTTTTAAATAAAATTCTTTGAATTCTCAGTAATAAAGGAAAATTTAGGCAAGAAACATAATGTGTATTTATCAAATTATATAGCTAGAAACACTATACAAACTGTGAACAATTATCAAATAAATCAAACCTGCTGATATTATTTCCTTTTTTTCTCTCCTCCTGTAAGCTTCAATTCTATTGTGAACAAGAGCAAGGATATGACAGGTGGAAGATAGAAATAATTTACAATCAGCATTCTTCTTCTAACAAGAACAAAAATTTATGCCCATTTATGAGAGCATTACTCCTCAAAAGCTGTACCAATATGAAACTCAAGTTATCTTCTTCAGAGAGTTTGTTCTTCTGATGAAGTTAGCAGCGCATAATCTAATTCGTGCCCCAGTTCCTCGTTTTTGGTGGATGGGAGGCTTCCTGGATTTTCCTCCTCTAAAAGAAGACTTAATCGTGTTTGCGGAGGGTAATTGTTCAAAATATAGTCAATTTCTTCTCCACTGATTTCCTTCTGACTAAGTAGTACCTGCAAAGCGAGTGCATAAGAAACTTGGTTACTACTTTCAAGACTACTAGTATAATGATTTTATCTAAATATGCAAACGAGTTCAAAGAGTAAACTTGACAGTTTTACTATGCTCAAAGCAGAGTAAACTTGACAGTTTTAATATGCTCAAAGCTGCTGCTTCGATTACATTCATTACAAGGTTAAAGCCAGAGCTTCAATGCAAGATTTGCTCAAAAATTTTGAATCTCAGGAACGCTAAGCATAAAACTAATTTCAATATAACAATCCTTCAAAACTTTTTAAGGTTGAATCGGTGAAGATGCCTGGTTTCTATAAATTCCTTATACTACAAAATGCATTGAATCCACTATAGATCTCGAGAATGAAGCCAAAATGGAAAGAGAGAGGCGTATGCATACAAACAGTAATAGAGTTGATCAATTGCTTTATTTCTTTTTAATCAAGGAAAATCATTTTTAAGAATCTTCTTGATTATAATAAGTAAATATACATATATATATATACTGTAAGCAGATGACAACACTCCATAAACTATTACCTTTACAGCCTTCAGCAATGCAGTATGATGCCGTCTGAGCAAAGAAACTATTTTTCCATACATATCACGTAATAACTCCTCAGTTCTGTGTGCAACTTGATCATCTAAATTAAAATTGATAGGAGGTTCAATTAGGTCATAGTCATCATAAAGTGATCCTTCAAAGTCCAGGCGTGGCCCCACAAATCTAACTTTCTTTCTCCAAGGAGGTGGTTCACCATGTATGACCATCGGATTCTCCAAGTTCCATCTGTTAAAAAGAAAGAGCTCACGTCAAAATCCAGCAAGACAGCACGAAACCAAGTCGCACAAGCACTGAATCATGGACCAACATGGTTAAAATTTTGCGAGCAAGCCAAGATGCATCTGCAAGGTAGCCAACTGATGCCCTTGATGTATCCCGGCCATAAATAACCTCTTCAGCTGCCCGTGCACCAAGAAGAACCTTTAAATAGAAACACACTCGGTAAGATAATTACAACTTTCTGAGACGGCAGACCTAAGTAGATAATTTGAGTCCACACCTGAAGACGGTGGAGCAGCTGTGGTCGACATTCAAACATGTATGATTCATCATCCAGTCGATGAAATACTACTTGTGATAAAGTCTGCAGCCATCATTTGACACGTGAAAACTAAAAATTAAGAGACAGCAAGACGGAAATCATGAGCTAAAATGTAAGATACACAATGAATCAACTCATATCACCTGACAAACCAATTAGAATAGGTACATAAACATTCAACTGGATATAATGACAGAACACATAATCTTTGCGTCATTTGGGCATCAGAAATATAGGCAACAGAAGCTGCAACTATAAAACTGTTCAATAACAAGCATCTCCTGTAATGATATCCATAATTTGCAGCATTTTAACTTGTATGCTGTCTCCTGTACTTAGCTAATGCTCTTTAGCCAAACATACGGGAAGATGCATAATGTCCTCAAATCATGAGTAAAATGCATTTGTTAGGATCAAATGAGAACCTGACCACGGGGGACTATCGAAATACGATCACAGCATTCAACTTTTGCCTTTTCATATCGCCTGAGCAAATGGGAAGCCATAGCAACTCCAACTTCAATAGTAGCTCTACGACATTGTCCCTGATGACCCAAATCTATTCCAACCCTTTTTGGTCCAACAGTAAGTCTGTCAACTGCTTCATCCATGTCTGACTGAACAATTGATCGATGCCCTTGCCTAACTGCCACAAGTGCAGCCTCTTGGACCAGCTGTGCCAACTTTGCTCCAGTCCATCCTGATAATTGCAAACATGATTATAAACAGAGAACACGAAAATAATAAAAGCAGTGCAGATACAACATACACATACCAGGTAAATTCTTTGCATAAGTAGATAAATCAACAGACTCTGATATTTTCACCTTGCTTGCATGAATTTTCAGTATCTCCAACCTCCCTTTAGCATTGGGAGCACGAATTCTTATCTGCATGAGAAAAGCCAGCGTAAACACACAAGTAGCAGCTGCCCACTAACAACTTCAGACTTCAAGAAATGAAAATTTAAGACATAGTTGAATACACATATCAGGAAATGATAAGCCAAAAATTTTTTTAGAAAGCATAATAAAGTAGAAAATCACAATTTAATCAAAACAAAAAAGTTAAGAAAACCACAATGCTAAAAAGAGAACAGTTGCACTAAACTATGATTCAGAACTCAAAAAGGAGCAATATGTTAAGATAGCCCTTCCCATTTTCGTTCCATTTCCCCTCCTTGGGTAGAGTAAACAAACCTTGCGATCAAAACGACCTGGTCGGAGAAGAGCAGGATCCAACAGATCTCTACGATTTGTAGCACCCAGAAATATAACACCTTTGCCAGTGTCAAATCCATCAAGCTCTATCAAGAGCTGGTTCAATGTAGTTTCCCTCTCTTGAGTGGCAGCATTATAAAGGTGATCTGTAGATTCCTTGAAAATCCCTTGACGCCTGTTCAGGTCATTAAAGCAAAAAACAAAGGGAAATAAGGCTTTTAATCATGTAGAGGTGGAGCACAATTCAGAATTTAAAATGCATTGTAGCATGTGTGTTAGTAGCTAGCAGTTTAGTTTATAAACATCACTCTTATATAAGCAATGAATGATACGTCTCTTTGATGTGTTGACTGAGAATTAACGACCAAAATTCCAGTGCCTGTCCAAACTTATAAATGGATCACATGATCCTCGTTATTATGAAAAAAATGATTACTTTCAAAGTAACTTATGTTGAATAACTAATTCTAAATACATTAAACTATCACCCAAATTTGGTACTGCAATATTAATGATGATTTTAGCTTCACTGCATCATCATGAATCGAGCTATTTCATGCAACACATAGAAGTGCACAATAACCAGACACATCTAGTTCAATTTTTTCACCCATAACATCCCTGTAGAAAGCTGCACAGCCTCTAACACAACAAGGAGCTTCCCTAATAAGGATAGTGTGTGAGATTGACAACTCAAGTAATTCAGAATGGCATTGCACATGAAAGTTGGCACCAGAGATAGCGATTAAAGTATGATTTTCATAATGGTACAAGAATATTCACTCAAAAGTAACAGACAAGAAGGCCCATACCTGGTTGCCAATGCATCAATTTCATCAATGAAAATGACTGATGGTTTGTTCACCTGCATGGACCATAAATTTATAATCTATTACTCGCTGCAAGCACTCAGAATAAGAACAAGTAGATCTAATAATGCACTCATGATGTCAACACCTAATAAATGTTGCTAACTTGCATGCTGATTTCTGCTACACAACAAAGTATAATGCTTTCAAGCATTTACTTCTACAGATGAGAGAGCAACATCAATTCTAGTCCAAAGAAAAAAGAAAGCACATGAACATCAAAGAAGACTAAGTCAATACAATAAAAATCCATATCGTACAGTGCAATTACCTTGGCTCTCTTGAATAGATCTCTTATGCGAGCAGATCCAACACCAACTAAGACTTCAACAAATTCAGACCCAGCCATTTGGTAAAATGGCACCCCTGCTTCACCGGCTATGGCCTTCGCAACCAGGGTCTAGAAATGTACTAAGAACTTTTAACATCTGTGCTGAAACTTTCATAGTGAAATTTATAGGCTGGCTAACAAGCACAACTAACCTTGCCACATCCAGGAGGACCCTCCAAAAGTACTCCATGCGGAGGCTTTATACCCATTTTATCAAATACTCTGGATTCTTCAAATACCTCACCAACTACTCAACAAAGTAATAAGGACTGAATAAGACACATTATCATGACCAATAAATATAATCAGCATGATTTTTGGAACAGAAAATCCATTAATCACCATCAAAACAATGCATTATAATGAGATAGAAATAAGCACTTCAGGTAAAGATGCTTGATGAATTTAAGAAAACCATTTGGCAAAGAGGATAAAGGAAGAATACATCAAGAACTAATATAAAAGAAAACCCACAGGCTTAGAAAAACTTAAAGAACTATCTGGGGAAAGAGGTAACTGAAAACAAAATGCAAGACACAGCAGTTAACCGCTGATTCATCAATGTGAGTATTTGGACACCAACAGAAGCAAAATGCATCATCAAAAATTTCCCAGTATTTCAATCAAAACTTCAAAGTCTTTCATATTCTACATAAGTACCAAAGATAAAGCTCATGGGAAGGTAGAATATTAGAAACAATCCCAAGACTTGCTTGAGTTGGTTAAACATAAGGTAATGGATAAACTTCCACATAATTTTCAAAATTCAGTCTATAAGTAAAACAAGTAAATAGATGACATTTTTCTGAACCATCTCCCATATAGATCCAAAATGTCTTTTGATCTTAATGTTAACTACATGTGAAAAAAAATACTGTCCAAAAGGGGAAGCAAATGTTTCACTAATCATAAAGGCATTATGTCATTCTTTGTCATGCAAAGAAACTATTCTACCAGATAGGAAGAAAGAACACCTCTTGAAGTTCTTCAACTGCTTCATCAATCCCAGCAACATCACTAAATTTAACTCCAGTTGAACCCTGAAAGAATGGATTCCAGTAGAGTGAGAAATTCAATTAGAACTTACAAAAATTGGAGATAAGGTCAAAAGTGAACGGGTAAAAAAAACTAACATCAACACGAGCTTCTGCTTTAGAACGTGAGAAATCAATACCTTGCCATAAATCCTGCAGAATATAATAAATATATCCATACAAATCAGAAACTATGAAAAAGGAAGTGAGTCAGATAAACCTATTGCATTTAACAGATCTAATAGCAGATTTGCAACAGCTTACCCACTTCCTGAAGTTCTTAGGTCTTCTTGAAAGTGTGAAACGGATAAGAACAACCATAATCAAGAGCACAAACGTTATTGGCTTTAGCACCTCAATGCTGGCAGACACACCACCATAAGTGTAGTATTCATACAATTTGGAGAAAATTCCACCATCGCTAAAAATATCAACAATACGATCCCAAATTCCCTCTAATATACCAGATATGAGACCAAGAAACAGCTTTAAAAACGGCTTGGTTATTGGCCATGCAACATATACAGTCATCACAAAAATGAAACTGGTAACAGCAAATACTGCAGAAGCTAGGAAGCCCCCAACGACAACTGCTGCAGCAGTTATTGCAGCTGTTACCATTCCAAACTCTACCATCATTCTGCTAGATATGGAAGATGCCACAGGATGTGGATACTCTGGCAACTTTGCCACTGAAGACTGCATGAAAAAAAAAAATGAAGCAAAAGGTAACACATATCTCTGTCTAGCAGCATGATATCTATAATGTTTACAAGACAAACTTTGCTGCAGAATACAGGAGGACAAATATGACCTAATATTATGTAAAGCAGAACACGAACTATTCAGCAGTAATCATATTAAGTTAATTCAGACGATATACTGACAGTGACATTATTGTCCTTAGATGACTAGGCTCGCAAATGTGACTTCAACATCACCCATAAAGGTACATAGTATTTCCTCGCATCAGCTCTCTACACAATCCACTAAATAACTGAACGAAAAAGTTAACGAAATCAATTGAGCAGGAGTCAAAATATTGAAAACCTTCATGTGCCTCTCTATCTCATATTGGGGACCCTTGTACTCCTCCAAGCATTCTTGAGCTTCATTCTCATCGAGTCTCATTACCCTACAAAACGCATTTGCAGCCTATAGTTAAAGTACATCACCAAAATGGAAAGTGCCATAAAACAAATGTCAAAAGGAAAACTTTAGCTCTTAGTATTCACCATTTGGTTCTGTGTAACCTCTTCTCTCCTGGGATTTCCTTCAAATCCACAATGAAGTCTCTATGACCATTTCCCAAAGCAGTTCCTGTTACCTCCTTCGAAGTTAACAGCTTAACCTTATTACTCCTCATTGCTTTCTTGAAATCCTCGAAGCTCATTTGAGGCAACTCAACCAAATTTTTATCAAATTCCTCCTCTTCAGATAACTCTGCCCCAAAAATCTTCTCAGGAACATATAGCTTACCCTTATATTCCCTCAAAATATCCTTCAAATATACAGGTTCACCCTCAATTTGACTTTCATTAATCTCTTTACTCTGTTTTCCTTTGAAATTCATTTTTTTCGCAAAAAATTCAATAGGACCCGGGTTCTTTTTCTTGCTCAAGTCCTCTTTCTCTTTCAAAGAACAGAACTTGTCACCAATAAGGTATCTGGGCTCAACTTGGCTAGGATTGTCCTTCAAAACTTTAGTGACAAAATCATCTTTTTTAGTATCGCTGGGCTGAGAAACGGAGCTTGAATTCACTTCGCATAGAACTGTGAATGACCGTTGAAGCATTGGCGCATTTGATCGAAATTTTCGATTGCATTTCAAGGATTTTTTGTAGGGTTTGGGAAGATAAACCCTAGAAGACAAAAGAGTGTCAATAGTGGTCATCGTTTAAAGTTAATGCTTCAAGCACATAAGAAGTCAGGAATTTTGATGGATTTTCATAATGGCTGGTCAACAGAGCTCAAATTTTGGAAAATGATTAGAGGTTTTGGGAGATTGAAGGGAGAATGCAATAAGCCAAGTGCACTGCATTTCGGTTTATCCAAGTTCCGTGATAAACTGCTGGCTTTGGTTGGGACTTTGTGCCATAACGGGTCGGGTTTACGTGGGGTGGGTCTGTGACTTTGATTCGGGTTCAAGTATGAGTTTCTTTTGGGATTTCAAATTTCAATTGTGGATAAATCAAATGCATGCAAACAAAAATTTCTAAATTGCATGGGATTTAAGGGAATATCTGCTTTTTTTTTCTTAATTTCTTTTTAAAATTTATTGGTTGTTATCCACTAATTGAAAGTTATATAATTGAAAAATGGATTGATGAAAAAAATTGCATATTCGTTACTATAAAAAAATGCATTAAATTCAGCTTTATTCTATTTAAGAAATCGAGAAAGTCAGAAAGCAAATTAACCAAATTCTCATAATTTTGACATTAACAGTAAATGTCATGCTTGAAAAGAAATTTAGCCACAGTTCAAGTAAATTTAACCAAGTTCGCAGTTTTAACATGAAAACCTATAATTATCTGTTTGGTAGGGCAACAGTTCAAGAACTATAGCCAAAGAAACCATGATCCAACGATATATTCTGCAGTATACAAATTGGTTTTAAACCGTAACAAGTATAAGCCTGGAGTCTGTTGGTCAACAGAAGTTATCATTTATTAACAAAGTCCAAGCACTATAGGTGACAATTGAAGTGCAGGACAATATCACTGGACACAAATCAAATTTGTGCACAGACCGTAATGCGTTTCTCTAACGAATTTATTCATTAGATGCATTTTGGTTTGTAACAAATCCTTTCCTCTATACACATTCACTGAAGTGTACATTCTTCAGCTTGATTTTGAATTGTCAATTTGTCACCATTCTTGTCATTATGAAGCTGTTACAACAATCTCGTCAATTGTCATCAGTTAGAAGCATCTTCCTGGCAGGACAGCATTCCTTGGGTTCTTGAGGTTCCTACAGTACGGGCCACTCCAATAAAAGAGAAGGAAACTTCTGAGCGTGCTTCGCTGTGTAATTCCTGGCAGACCTCGTACTCCAGTCTCAATGGTATCCAACTACGGATATTAATAGATCTTCCTCTGCCCGCCTGCACAGTTTTGGCTCAGGAGATTGCTTGTTGATTCTTATATATTCAATGGTAGTATCAATGATGAGTCCAGTCCTAAGCTGTCATTATATGCAGAATAACTGGTTTGCAGAATGGAAAATAAGAGGCAGAAGAGACTCCAGCAAGAGGAAAAAAATTTGACAGCCCCAAAAACTCGGACATGATTGATTAGTAAGCGACACATTTTTCCTTTTGCTGAGCAGTCTCTATGTATTGCTCAGCAAGTCTCTTCACTTTCTCACCTTCCTTGATTAGGAAATTCGCATTCTTGGCATTCTGGTGGTATTTCATAACTTTATCAGTAGTTTTTGCAACAGCCCACCTGTATTGCTCAGCACTAATTATGCCACTTTTACACAGTGGCCTGATGTGCTCTTTGATGTACGCTTCAACCTGCATATAATGACAATGGCTTGGTCAAAAGATTGGAGCTTGCAAAGCAAACAATTATAAAATATAATGGATATGAGAGACCTTCAAAACAAGACACATTAGCTTATAGTAAAACATCTCATTTGCTTAGAGAATAGAACAAATGGAAGATGAGTAAAGGCAGAAACACTATTGGATAAGGCTGCTAGCACCTTCTTGGAAATAGAATTGGTAGAATCATGCTGCCTATTAGTTTCAGTTTTAGACTTATCTCTCCTCTGGCTGTCTTCACTTGTACGAGAAATGTTGGATGTATTATCTCCATCTAAAGAATTCTGATGGATATTTTTCTCAGCTAGTTGTCTCAATATTTCTTCTGGAAATTTGTCCATCGGTGGTTCCTTGTCGGGGCCATATAATTCTTCACACTCAGCAAGAGAAAGCTCTTCACCTTTTCCAGTGGTCAACAACTTTGAAGGAACGGAAGCCTTGTCAGTCCCATTATCAGTTGTTGAGTTAATGATGCCTACATCAGTATGATCCTTCAACAAGGGGAGAGAATGCTTGGACTCTTCGATATCTTCCAAGCTCTTATGATCATTTAACCCTTCAGATTTATGAGCGGAAAAGACTACTTTCATCTTTGATTCAGCTTCTTCTGGAGGAACCTTTGGAGCTTTCATAGCAGCAGCACCGATGTAATCTTCATCTTCTATGTCATACTCAAAATCACCATATATGTCCTCCTCTGGATGAGAATCAATATCAAATATGTTATCAGGTCCATCTTCTTTGTTCTCCACAGCTGAGTTAACTTCATCTGCTACTTCCTTGTTATGACATGGACTCCTTGGGGGAGAATCAGATATAAGCCCAGCATTCCTTAATGCGTCCTGAACTGCAGCGTTGGTCAAGAGTTCAACGCTACCTTGTTCTGACTGATCAATGGGCTGCAATGATGAGGACGGAGAACCTGATTCTCTAGCTCTAGAGGACTCACTGTTCTCTGAACGATGCAAAATTTCCTGGGAACAAAGGTTTAAATATACAAGCTTGCTATTTGACTTGTCAGCAACTGCCTTCTCAATGTTAATTGCATCTGCAACAGCCAACTCTGTTTCTGCTGTCCTGCGAATCTCTGGTGGATTTACTTTCCTCAGGAAGTGTTCTGTCAGACGGTAGAGCTGTGTCTGCATGAGAACAGTAGGAATTTGCAAAAAACTGTAATCAGGTCCATGTTTGGTTGGGAAGAATTAGAACAACGTCAAGAGGACTGTCATCAAGCTCAGAAGCCACACACTGACAAGAAAATGAGTAAGCAGAACTTTGCATTAACCTGATCCAATTTTATATTTCATGACCCCATCATATATTCAAAAGTTGCCAACTAAAACGCCAATTGAAGGCAACTAAATATGCCTTGATCTCACTGGGATAATGCTATTGAAAAGACAAATTTTGCTAAAGAGGCCAAAGAGGTAGCAACTAATGCCAAAGCTTAGTGATTCTAAAGCTAGCATCCCACTGAATGCTTAGTACTAATAGTGCAAGTAATGCTAAATTAGGAGTGAACTGATGAATGTCAAAGACAGATCAGGACAAAGATACATGTCAAACTATTTAAACCATTCCTTTTCTTTCTTCTCTCTCTCTCTCTCTTTTGTCAAAAAAATAAAAAATAAAAGCATAGCTCAGGTTCTATATTATTGTTACAAACAAGACCAAGCTTGGTTAAACAGAATGCATATCTTACCTGCCTAACCGATATGGGGATTTTATTATGGCGACTTGGCCCCAGTACTGGTCTCATGTCTATTGGCAATTGAGCCTGCTCAGAACAACCAGGAAAAAGAAAAGGGTTAATAGTCAGCAGAAGTTATTATCAAATCAAGCAGCTAGCAGGAAATTTCTTCTAAGGAGAAAATACATACTAGCAAGGGGTAATTTCCTTTTAGTATAGCATTGTCTTCCTCTTTTCCTTGCATTGCATTTGTACCTGTAGCAGCTTTTTTCCTTGCAAGCACCTCCAAAGCCCATTTTCTTTTGTCAATCTTTCTATCATCAGATTGAATAAGGGAATTTACTTTAGAGCCACCTGACGAAGCCTGCACGGAAACACGAGGAGCTTTGTCTGGATGTGCTTTACTAGAAGCAGCACTACTTCTTGAGCTCGGAACTTTATCCTTAGACCCTTTGTCGGGAATTGAGGGAGCAGGAAGCTTTGAAGAAACTTTATTTGCTTCTGGTAATTTCAGTGCATGATCATTGTGAGATGAATTCTGATCCTTTTCAGTTGAGATGTGCTTTCTGCTATTCTGCTCAGAATTATTTGTAGCTGTAAGTGCTGAGAGTGGTTTTATATCCTCCTTTCTTGGAAAAACAGATGTATCAGCTAAGTACAATCTGGAAAGGATGGGATTTGTTGACTGACATTCAGATGCTTGGTCTATCTGTGACCCTCCTGGACTCTTTCTCAAGAGGTTAAGAACTGATTCCAAAGTTGCAATCTTTTCAGGCTTCGTCGTCCTCGTGCAACGATGCTTCCAAAATTCAACCTCACAGTCTCTGTCCCATGCACGTTTTCTTCTTCCATTAGAATTTCCATATATCTTCTTTGTAAGATTCTCACGGATTTTACCCTTCTGCAGCAGTAACTTCTTTGCCTTCAGAGCAGAAGGTGGTAATTTCTGAACAACTTCTGTTGTTGGTCCTGCTACAGCAGTGCGGAAAGCAGCTAGAAGCTTTGGATCAAAAAGGTTTTCTCCAATATCTTCAGAGGACTTGTTACGCACAGCTTCTCTAATTTCTGCTCTAAGTTTTTGGACTACAGTTGATGACTCATCTTCTGGAGCTCTTCTCATTATCTTTTTGACTCTCAAGCCAGCCACATTTTCTCTTTCCTTTGAAGATCTATCACCAGGGCTCTGGTGCACAGGCCCTTCAGAAGGTCTAAGACCAATCCCCTGAACTATACTCATTATATCAGGAACCTTATCTTCCTTCTCATGAGATTTTTTCAATTTGGCATCTTTGAGAACAGCCATTGTGGCGGTACATCCATGAGAATCATCAGTAAGATATTCATTGTCTTGGTCCCTGGAATGAGTCATCTGACACTTGCCCTTGGTTCTAATTTTCTTTCGAAAAGCAGAAGCTTCATTCTTAGAACTATCTTCCTTAGGAGAAGCAGTCTTACGAACATCACCACTGGAAGAGAATAAAATAAGATTTTTTACGAAGATATAGTAATAAACACAATTGTTCAATAGAAAAAAATATTCACCTTGACTGGCCACAAGACGTTTATAACTTAAATTGGTTGTAATATTTAGCAGATTTCTACTTCATCTATGCTCTTATTCTTTCTAGCCTAACTCAAATTCATCCGATCAGAATGAAAAGCTATGCTGCTGTCACAATTTCCAAATCCTTGACACACTAACTAATAAATACAAATATTTTTCACTAACAATTTATAATATGTTTAATTCTTGTAAAAAGAGGGCAGGAAAAAAAGGCAAGGGAGGTACAGAGCAAAAGAATTCCCTTGCTCGTTTGGTAGTGCAGAAAGAAAAGAAAAGGAAATGTTTCAGTTAAGAATGAAAGAGTCCCAAGATAAACCAACTCATCTCAGCTCATCTTCACACAATGCTGTGATGTACTTGATTTTCTTTTTGGAGGCACAGGGGAGGAATGGAAAATCTATAGGAAGCAATCCTCAAATTAGTGATAGGCAGTCAATAACAATAGTTTAATTATTCAATTTTTAAATGAATGACTTTAAACTCAGACCTGTATTATCCTTCTAAAATCATACTACTGTAGCATTGAGATGAATCAATAAAAAAAGAATAATAACTACTATTTTAAGTAACCAGTGGTCAGCACTTTGACATTCTGATATTGGACTAATAACCAAAATAGCAGTCACTGGAACTAATATCCCAAAATATAATAAGAAAAATTCAAATTGCTGAAATTGCAAGCAACCTGCAATCTGTATGACTTCTTTTTAAGCCAATCTTTCTGACAACTTCCTTATCAGCATCAGGTAGAATATTTTCATCTGCAAACATTTAGCAATGGGTTGCTAATGAAATGCTTATGCTAATGTTTTGATGAAAAATCATAAAGGAGACTACAAGCCACAAGGCAAAGAAGAGACTGATAATTCTATATTTGTACGTGCATGATAAAACACTCTTCCACCTCTGAATAAAGATTCTCCTGAAGGACTTTTCTGCTGTGTATCCCCTGTTCCTTGATCTTCACTTCCAATATTCTTTTTGTGATCAACTGGAAGAATGTGAAAAATTGTTGCAATTACACATTCTCGAACATCAGAAAGTTCCAAATAACTTTATGCCACTAATCCATGAAAAAAGAAGTTGGAAAAATATTGCACGTTCAAAATTACCAGACAGAAAAGAGCTGACAGATAAACCAAGATGAAGACCTATAGGGCTTTCACTTTTATCCAGTTTGTTTCCAGCATTGGATTCATCAAGCAACCTCCTCGGAGAATTTCTAACATAATCGAAGCTACTCAGTTGATCCATTGCTTCATCAGCACAACTTGTTTTGAACTCACTAAGCACCAAGGAAGTGGAAGGTTGGCTGGAGGATATATCACGTGATAAGGACAGCTCAAGACCCTGTCCCTCCAAGATTGGCTGGATATTGGTGTTTTGAATAGAAGGTATTGCTGCCTTAAGACTACTGCAATCAACTTTCAAGTCCTTGTCAACTTCAAAGGCTGAGTAAAAATTCTTGATTGCCTCTTCATTCCCATTATTTCCATCAATCATTGAGACAACAACAGCGGTCTCTCCATCATCAGCAACAGATACAGACAACTTACCAGAAAAAGTAGCCTCAGGTATAGAGCTTGTATGACCACTTTCTGGACCACACACATTGCTTGGCTTCTGTACCAAAGTTGGCTCATGTTTCTGTGGCATTTCAGCATCCATACATCTACAGCAAACCAAAACCGAGAATCTTTCAGAAAAGGAGAGGATGATAACTGGGTTCCCCTTGAAAAAATATGTATGCAAAATGTACAGTGTACTACTATCTTAAGCGTAGGGAAGAAAAGCAAGTATGTTGATTTTGCATAAACTTGTTCAAGCCTAGATCAGAAAAGTATGACAATGTGTAAGGCAGATGGTTCTAAAAATCTATAAGTAAGGTGGTTGATATTGTTCTGCTTTGATTTCCATAAGCCCAAAGAACACTAAGAAGGCATATCCAAAATCATTTCTACCCATTTTGCAAATAACTAAAAAAGGCAGTACTGCAGCCTGTACACACAAAAACACAGCTGCAGCAAACATTTCTGTCTCAACAATGATTTCATAAATAGATTTAGGTTGAGCAACTGTTTCCTGGTTACAGTCACGGGACCACATTGAGGGAGGAACCAGCAACCTAACACTTCCCAACTTATTCCTTCTTTACATATAAAATGTTTTTTTATCAAGTAAGAAATAAGAGTTTAAGATGAAGGATTAGAAATACTCCTAGCCTAATCTAAATGAAAAATAAAATTACAGTTCATTGTTACCTACCTTGGGCATAACCATGTATCCTCAGATGTACCTTCAGGATCAAAGCCCACACAGAAAGCATGGTACCTATTCCCATGCAAGACAAAAAACAAAAATAGAATCATATGAAATAGAATCTAACAATGCATGTTTAAATAACAATACAGAATATACAATATACATAAAAAGAGGGTTAATTTCACCTGTGGTAATTTAACTGTGGAAAATTTTACAATATAGTCACAATAAAATGATTTGTATCAATAAAATAACACAACTATTACCAATTCAGTCATAATGGCCAAATTTTGGAGATTCCGGTCATCAGAATTGCATTGTAAATTACAGATTCAGTTTTAGTTTTAGCAAAGAAACTCCATTGAATTGCATATTGAGAGACTGAAAAATGGATAGAGAGTTTCTCTGCCAAAATTATGACTCAATTTGCAATTTACAATGCAAATCCAGTCACCGGAATCTCAATATCCGCATTATGACTTAATTGATACAAAATAATAATTGTATGATTTTATTGATACAAACCATTTTATTATGTCAACTTTATTAAATTGGTCCTAATTATATGACTTTGGGTTAACCCCACAAAAAGATAGAAAATCTTATTGGGAAATGAACATTAAAAAAGCAGTACTATAATGGGAATTGAAAGAAATTTCATAATGGGAAAAGAGAAAAATTCAATAAAGTTCAGAAAGAGCCCTAAAACAATTTTTGCCAACATCCTAAACAGTACTCTTTTGAGGCATTTATGAATACATTTGCTTAGGTTCTATGTTCCCTCAAGTGCTTCATTGTTTCCCCAAGCTTCAATTTCTTTTGTAATTATTTTTTTTTTCTTGGAGGGTTTTCATTCTAATATTTTATTAGTACCTATGTTACCAACACCAATCTATATGCAAATAACTCCTTGAAAGCACCAAAGTTTACCAAATATCACATGAATCACAAGCAATTGAGGTATCCAAGCTAGAGTCCTCTTCAATATTTGTCGATCTGCTTCGAATTTTGCAACCATCTCCATCCAAGCAAATAACTGCCTACAAATTTAGACATCAAATAAAAATTTGAACGTGCTGATATTAGTTTTAAATTATGTAGCATACAACCTTAATTATAAAATGCATTACATTAATTTCTGAAATATCACTAACTCCTTTAGAGAATTTTCATTCTAAAAAAAAAGCATTCAAGAGTTCAGACCCTTTATGTGATGGTTTTCTCTCCATCAATATCATGCCACTCGTTGAGATGGAGAAAAGTCTTCTGATGTGCTAGAAGGATTAACAAAATAATTCCTCAACGAATATTCTACATGATGTCGAGATCGCATACAAACACTGCAGTATCTAAATTTAGAAGCAAAAGAAGAGCTTTCAAGCACACCAAGAGTCCCGCGGTCAGCATGCACAGGATGTATTCCTAAATAGCCTAGCACTTGGCAAGTTTGATAATAGCACCAAATGGTGATGACACCTTCATTCTATAATTGAACAGCCACATTCTACTTTAAAAAAGTATTTAGGGAATACACTACTAAACCTTTGGTGGAGGATGCCATTATTATAGTCACAAATGCTGGAAGCTTAGGTCTCAAAGAGGTCTAAAAATCGATCCTAAGACTGGAAACAGATAATTGTGAATGATACTTACATTTTCATCAATATAATACGATGGAAAGGAGAGAGTGTTGTTTTTCCCTTCAACACACCACTCATCTTCCCTGCAGCATGAAGGATGGAAAAGAAAATCAACAACTCAGAAATTTGTAATGGAGATCCTTGGCCTTGATCACTAAAAAGTAAACATCAAATCAGGGATATCAATCATGGCCGAAAGGCTAAAGAATAAAAAAACGTGAAAACTATGCAACTCAAATCTATGTTCTCAAACAATATATGAAATGCCAAATGCATATAAACAATAGGTAACAGGCAATGGGTCTCGGACCTTCTAGTCAACCCATCTTCCAATCTGAGCAATGATTCTTCCATGCTCCAACTTAATCTACAAGTGAATGAACTTCTTACGTCTTGCTATTTTTTTCAATATGAAACCAGGAAGCAGCAAATTTAATATAAAACCACAAAAAAAAAAATTCAGTTGAATTTTCTGAAATATATCAATTAACCAATCAAAGATACTGCTATTAGCTACATACAAGCAGCAGTTGACACATCGGTGCAAGAATGCCACACTAGCAGATTTTCTTTACGCACAAAGAAGGACACTCCCAATCAGGGAATCAACAGCAAGATGGATATCAAATAAGTGGGAAAAAAGATACCTGGAAGATAAGTCATCATCAACTTTATTGTTTCCAATCGTATCATACACCTTCATAATAAAAGGGAAAATTTTCAGCCATCACTTTGTGCAATCTTCTGAATGCAGTTTCAATAAAGCTTCATGAATGGTAGCCTAGTGGTATAATTAGTTCGTAGAAATCAAGGGAAAGATAAACAAGTTCTCTAATCATAATTAAAAAAAAAAACAAAAAGAAAAATTCAATATAAAACAAAATGGAAGAAATTTAACTCACTCACCGGTACGCAAGTGATCAATTGAAATTCATTCTGGCAAAGAGGGCAAAGGTTTGTGATTGTAGCCCAGTTGTCAATGCAACCAAAACAAAACCTGAAATTCTCGGGACAAATGCAAGTAACTACATTTTCCATGCATTCATTCAGTCATAAAATTATATGAGCAATAGTCAAAGATTTTGAACGGGAGAAAAAAAAAAGGATTAAGCTAGAAAGAAGTTGAAGATATGCACCAATGCTGGCAGCAATCAAGAACTCCTCTGTCAATAATAATGTCCATGCATATCCCGCATCTTTCACCCTCAAAATTAGAATTATCCTGCAGAAGTCACAAATTATGAACAGCAGTTTAAAACTTAGAAACACTATGCAACTGAACAAAGAAAAGATATTTCTTAAGCATCAATCATAGAATATCCACCAAAGATGCATGATTTCACCATTCATGCTGACGCTCATTACAAACAGAACTTCAGTTGTTTACTTAAAATCAAACAAAACAAAATAGCAACCAGCAAATTAACCCAAGAACATTTCTGAGTAAGGTAATAACTCGATACATACATTATTCTCTTCAAATTCAATAGTTGCTTGATCTAACATGCCACTTGTATCGAAATCCACCTCCATTATCATATCATGCAAAGAACAACCCTGAAAAAAAAAAGTGAACAAGCACAATCAAAGCAGACATACAGCATAAGCAAGTGAAATCTGTCCATTTCCAGGCCAATCAATTCGAGAATTCGATTATTAAAGAGATGAGCTGGGCTTAATTTCCCGAAGGCAAGAAATGAAAATTAGAAGAACAAAGAGGGGCAATTATGTAAAATATAGAAAATCATCACCTGCAACTGAAGATTGGCCGCGAGTGAGGGAGTTTGGTACTTCTTTCTGTGTGTTATGCTGGTTGAGGAAGAGGATGAGGAGGGCAGGTTCGTAATTTGGAGGTTTTGGAAAAGACGGAGGAGGAATTTTAATCCGTTGCGTTTTAACAAGAAACGAGTTTCTTTTTGCAGAAAACGGGTGGCGTGTTAAATTACAATAAGCTCCCTGTAATTGTTTCATTTTAATTTTTGATTTCAAAATAGATAAGATATTTTAATAAAAAATTTAAGTGAAAAGTGTTAATTCGGTGATATGTATATTCGGTGCATCACGATACGCATCCATCACTTCCAAATAGATTTTGTTAAAGATAATCTAAAACATACCTCATTAGCACAAATCTAAGTCATAATAATCAGATAAATCATTAATTATTAAGAGAAAATCTAACCAATTATACACTTAAATATGTTAGTAGACTTAAATAATAAATGTATAATTGAATAGTTAAATCTCGTGAACAAACTTTGAGTTAATGATAATATGTTATTCTAAAGTTTACATGGGGATATTACTTTTATTTTTTTATTCTTTTTTTTTTAAAAAAAGGATTGGATCTCTTGTTGCACAAACATTTTTTTTCGTGTAAATATGAAAGAGAATCAGAGTTCAAATAGTTAAAAAAGCATTTCTTTAAAATAAATATACCTTTTTATATTAATAAAGTAAATATACTATTACAACCAAATAAAAGAAAATAAATTTTGTTCTTGAGAATATTCCAGATAGAGGTGCGATTTGACTGTAAAATTTGATGACAACGAATAATTCAATTCAAAATTAGTTTTATGTCATCTCAATTTGAAATTTTCAACTTAGACATTAATAATTGATTACTTTTCATTTAATTTATAGTATTTTATATATGATTTATTCTCTAGACATATATAATTTAATGGGCAAAATAACTATAAAGTATAAAGGGCAAAGATTTTTTTTTTATCTACCCTACATGTGTTGGATATAGGTGTTTTTTTTGCATTAAATGTTTTTTTCAAAAGATATTCTAATTGTTTCTAAAATGATATCTATTTATCCATTTTTTAGTACCATTCATTTGACGATATGAATCTGCAAAGATTGGCACTATTTCTGAAATATTTAGAATATTTTTGAGAAAAAAAAAATAATGTTCAAGACATATTAATATTTTTTTCTTTCTTTTTAAAATCGTAGTGTTAGTAATTTTATGATTTTCAAAAAACGTACCTGACAATGTCCAATTTGTCACTTACCAAGTTTGATCCAATAGTTCAAAGCCTGTTTTAAAACAATGAGGAATCCTTCGGTTCAAGCCCGGCTCTTTTGTTGGATCCATGTCTGAAATATCAAACGAACATAAAAATCGAAAAGATAAGCAAAACTATCAAAACTCAATTTTCAGCGAATTACTAATACATGCCACTATTCCATCTGTTAGTCGCTCAATATTATATTACAGGATACCTACTTTCGCATACAGATAGACCACTTAAGTGGTTCTAAATATCTCCAAAAAGTATCAAGTTTTCTTTTGTGCACAACAGGTTGAATTTTATCAATCTCTCTTTATTTTTCTTTATACTCTCTCAATTCAAGTATCTCTGACCTGAATTTCAAAATAGTAATGCCCGATTTGCCCAGACAAGCTCATTATTTCATTGCAGAGCGCTCTCTCTCTCTTACCTCGTTCGATCAGACATTGCAGGAATAATCATTTTCAACATGATCCCTACTTGATGTCCATTGAATGGCCTATGTTTTATTAAATCTTCAGATTTATCAGTATTGAATAAAAAAAATAGTAAAAATAGAGCTTTATAGATTAAAATAGCAATCATTATATTACCAAAATCGAACCAATTAAAAATAAAATGATAAAAATGTTATTTATATTAAATATTCAATTCACTTTAAAAAATGAATATAATAAACATATGAAAATAAATTAACAAAACGAATATATTGGTTTTATCATGACTTGAACCATAATTTATAACTTATTATTTTTGAATTATTTTTAAATATTTTTATAATGTTAACATAAACTATCTTGAAACTTTTATTACAAATATTGTAATTGTAGTATGAAATATTTTAAAATTTACATTTTCGTGATTTTATTTTTAATCAGTTCAATTTAGGCAATATAATAGTTAAATTATGAATATTTAAACCTTTAACTTCATTGATTTTTTATTTGGTATGGTTGTAAAAAAAAAAAAAAGAAATGCTAATATGTTTTTAACGTTTAGATTTAAAAAATTATTTTTCTCTAAAAAAAAATTTCATCCAAAAGATACAGTTACCTATTTTGTAATACCATTTTAATGCTATTTTAATGGTATTATAAAAATAATTAAATGGATATCATTTTCAAAATATTTAATGTATTTTTTTAGACAGCATCTGTTAATATTGTAAAAATTAAAATAGAAAAAAATAAAATTATTCTACTTCGAATGTTTATTAAAAAAATGAACCCCATAAAAAATATTGACTACTTATATTTTAAAAAATTAAAATATACATATTTTGATATAAAATTAAGCTATACATATTTTGATATAATAAAATAAAAAATAATTAAAAAATATATATTTTTAATTTATTTCAAAAATTTTAATAAATAAGTAAAATAAAATTTTGAAACACTTTTAATTTTTATCTAAATTATTTTATATTTTAATTTTATTTTAAAATTTTTTATCGAAATCGTTTTGATTGTTACCTGTAAAGAAAAAAATATTTAATACGAATAAGTTAATGTACCCTAATGTTTCAGGTAGATTATGACCTTTTTCCCGAGTATAAATCACAGCCGATTATTCGATTTCCATTTTCTTCAACTTCCATCAGAGATACTGGTGCTGGCATTATTTTCTACGAGCTTTAAACTCCATGCCGCCATGGAAAAAGCTTCAATCTGTACACTTCAAAGGTTGACTTCAGCCAATAATAAACAAACCGAAAGAAAGCAACAAAACCCATATTCAAGAAGTTACCGCTGGTGCTGGCATGCACGATTTCAGCTAATAATTCTAAAAAAGTCTACACCTTTTTCAGCTTCTGATTCGGAGGTAACAAGAAGAACTGTCCGTACAGGATCCATGCCTTCCTAGGGAGAAAGAAAGAAAGCTAAATAAACAATTACAGAAAAATCGAAATGAAGGCAAGTTGTACGGAAGGGAAGATTGAGATTTGAAGGCGAGATTATAAATTTAAATACCTGACTCAAAGAGAAAATTCAGAAGGAGAAGTACGCGATAGAATAGTTTTCTTATAGCATAAGAACCCTGGATCCAGGTGAGTTCAAGTATAATAAGTAATAACTGTTTTTTTTTTTTTTTATCTAAACTGTTATTTTTTTTTAATCTTTTGATTTCAGTTTTAACCCTTTGGTTTTATCACTAGTGAAGAACTTCCTTTTGTTTTCTTCTTTGTTTGTTTTTGGGGTTCTCCATCTACAGTTGCAGCAGCAAAATTCTCTGAGATAGTCATGTGCCTTACAAAAGTTGGAGCTTTTTCCAATTGCTTCATAAAATAGTGAACTTTGACAAATTAAAAGAATTAGCGTCCATTTTGGCTATTGGGTGCTTGAGATTTTGAACTTCAGATGTCAAAATGTTTTTAATTGGGTTGTGCGTCGGTTGATCTTGATGTAGCTCTTCATTAATACTAAAACTTTGGGTAGCTCGACAATTCTTAGTTGTGAAAAGGTTCCATTTTGATTCTACTCATACAGGTTCTCCACTTCTTGGAAGTCAATGTACACAAATTTTTCCTTTGTGCTGATGATTGATCAATTTCTTAATGAACATGATTTTCATTTCTTTTATAGTTGATAAATCATTGATCCAAGGATAGTCAAAGGCTGTACTATTTTTATGATTTTTAAATTTCAGTGACTAAGGATATCATATGGATACTGCACACTAAATCAGAATAGTCAAAATAGAAATGCCATTAGGGCACTGGCAGAATGAACTACTGCATGCCTCATAATGAATCTATGATCTGTTGAGCTAAATTTCAACCATAAAAATGGTTGTATCAGAAGTCGTTGGAAGTGCTGCCACTTTTGCCATTCTGTTGCTTCTCAAAGTTTGAAAAGGCATACTGCACGTGTGAAATGCGCTTGCACCCCTAAGGAAAAGGAAGACTGTTACATCTCCACAAAATTTAGTTGTAAATTTTGTCTGCCAGGGGTAGCAATCACTAGAAGCGAGAACAGAAGACATACTAGACTCATTTCAAACTCATAAAATCAAACGGCCTCTATTCATGTGCTCTTTTGAGAACTAGTGATTCTGCAGTATGTTTGATTACCATTGTTGATGACTGGTATTAGAAATATTGTATTTGGCTTAAGACTATCACTTGCATTGATTTATTGTTGCTCTTGAAGTGGCAGGATATCTATTTGGAAGCTGTTTTTCTACAAGTACGTAGTGTTTCATTTGCACATAATTGCATTTT
This sequence comes from Excoecaria agallocha, assembly GCA_037975025.1. NCBI lineage: Eukaryota > Viridiplantae > Streptophyta > Magnoliopsida > Malpighiales > Euphorbiaceae > Excoecaria > Excoecaria agallocha. The sequence continues at coordinate 21,320,793 of CM075816.1, forward strand.
GAAATGGATGCTTTCAGAGGCTGTTTTTGCTTGTCAAAGTCCAGGAAACATCCAGGGGGTGATGATCCTACTGTACTTGCTTCTGAGACACCATGTAAGCGTAAATTTGAAGAGTTGATCTCACCTAATAAACAAAGATCCATAAAACAGGAAACAGAAACAGAGCTATAGACTGAGTTACCTCACTGCTGGAAGTCTAGTAGTGTTGCATTTTACCTATTCCCGGTACTCCCACTCACATCATGCTGGCTGGCAGTTTCCTCAGGCATTAATTGCACTAGGAGGAAGTAGAAGTTTGTTCCAGTGCCAAATTTCCCGATGCTTGAAAATTCTTGCACAAGTTGGGTTTTGCTACTTGCTTTTGTAGGCCAATGCTCACTTATTTCCTTGTATATTTGAGTTGTCAAAGGGATCCTGCCGAAGTTGTCACTTTGATTGTTTCAATAAAGCTTATGCTCAAATGATCTTTCATCAAATCTTTGTGGTGCAGTAAAACTAGGCTGATGGTCTTATTAGATATTCTGTTCAACACCAATGTTACATTATGTTGTCATGCACAACCTATCATGCTTCATCTTGCTGCATTCATTATGTTAACATACTCAATCTGTTTGATGTCTTTATGCCTCAGGAATTTATTGCACATGAAAAATTAGATTAGGTATGCAATAAAAAATTCATAATCTCATTAACTTACTTCTTTCGGTACTGTTGATTGTTTCAGTTACTGTCAATGAAATAGAGGCTTTGTATGATCTATTTAAGAAGTTGAGCGGTACCATAATCAAGGATGGTCTTATTCACAAGGTACCTCAATTCTTTTGTTTTTTACCTTATTGCTGAGCTGCATTTTCAAAACCTAGCTTAGTTGATGATCAACAAGAACTTAATTTTTTGTTGAAATGCATTTGGTGTTAACTTCTGTCTTTTGTGAACAGGAAGAATTTCTACTTGCCATTTTCAAAGATAGCAATAAGCGAAATCTTTTGGCAGACAGGGTGCATACTCTTCCTATAACTTATTCTCAATATCTTGGCTTTTGAGTTCCTATAACATATGTTTCCATGCACAAGACATTTTTGGTTTGACCTTTCAAAGCACCAGTAGTGCCTTGTATTTCCTTTATCACGAAGGCTATGCTTGGGAGAGGGAGGAAAATGGAACATGGGACCCATAAGTTTGCATCTTCTTTATGGATGCCATGCCTCATTTTTCAGCCTTCCCCAGATGTATCATATAAGGGATATCTGGATGATCAGAGAGCTTCATCTGTACACCTGGACCTCATGAAGTATGCATAATAATGGTGGCTATTGCAAGTTCCTTTCATCAAAGATGCTCATAATAATGATGGTTACTGCAAGTTCATATGGTCAAAGACATATGCTAATGTTTCATTTGGACGTCGTCTTTTTTATGTATTTACATCTTATCAATGCTAAATTTCATAACCAAAACTGAATTCCAGGTATTTGATCTCTTTGATGTCAAGCGTAATGGGGTTATTGAATTTGGTGAGTTTGTACGGTCATTAAGCATCTTCCACCCAGCTTCTCCTGAAGCAGACAAAATTGCATGTACGGCACAATGTGCACTAATTTTTCTTCTCAGCATTATATTGCTTATTTTAATTATTGATTTAACTATATCAGCATACTGACGACTATGAACTGGCAAATTTCGTCTTGCAGTTGCATTTAGATTGTATGATCTTCGGAATACTGGCTACATTGAGCGCGATGAGGTATGAACCTAGCAACTTTCCCAATATATATGCGTGTACATGCTCTCTAATCATCAAACTTTCCGAAATCTAATTATCAATTTATGTTATGAATGTCTCTATGCTAAAAGTTGAAGAAGATGGTATTGGCTGTTCTGAATGAATCAGAAGTGACACTTTCCGAAGATGATATTGAATGCATTGTGGATAAGGTGTTTTAAGTTTTCTACAATCTATGCACTGATATCCCACAATTTCGCAAAACTTTTCAGAAATTCACGTTCATTATCGTATTCTTACAGACTATGACTGAGGCAGATTCGAAAGCAGATGGAAAGATTGATTTAGAAGAATGGAAGGAGTTTGTAGCCAAGAATCCATCTCTTATGAAGAACATGACTCTACCATATCTCAAGTGGGTTCTGGCTGAAATTTTGAATCTTTGTGCTGTCAATCAGTCTACTAAATATTAATGCAGCTGGGAACTTTTCAATCTTTTAATTTTACTTTCTGGTTCGTGTTTTTCAGGGAGCTAACAGTAGCATTTCCCAGTTTCGTGCTGAACAGTGAAGTTCGAGACTAGAAAAAAGGCAACAGAACATCTAATTCTCCTACAAAAAAAACTTTGAGCAAAAAGCTGCATGAACATGAAGATCAAGAAATCTCTGCAGATGCCATTAAAGGACGGAAGCAAGCAAATAGTCCAAAGTGTATTATTCTGTCTACGGCTTTGAACATACTTCTAGCTTGCTAGGTGAAGAATTTTCTCTTTTTTTTTGGCCTCATTTAAAACTCTTCAAAATTTTTATACAATTGAGCCATTGAATCTCTCTTTCCTGCTCTCTTTTTATGCAGCACTGCGTAAACTGAAAAAATAAAATATTAAATGAAGCAAAACAGTGTGGAATGAATATTAAAAAAAAAATTAAGAAAGAAATATGTTGTTGTTCTTCAACTTCTAATTTTATTCTGTAGAATCTCTAAACTTTTATTTTTTGAATTGAGCTCGAAAATATGCATTTTCCCCATTTTTATGCACCACTTATGCTGCTGCATATGCAATATATGCTAAATTTTCCATCAAATAATAGCTCAAAGCATCAATTTGACAACTTTAATAGTTTCAGAAACTGAAAGTTTCCAACTTTAGGTAATTAGAGGTCAATATAGTAATTTGATAGATTTCAAACTTTGATTCAAGACGACAAAATTTGCTTGGTCATGACAACTACTTGCGTTACATGGGAATAAAAATTTTTTTGGACTGCATCATGTGTAATCCGCATGTATATATGTTGCACGCGACAAACTATTTTTTTTTTTGGTAAAATAAAACTGAGCAGAGCTCACAAACACAAAACAAAAGCTAACAAGAATAAGTTACACCAACTAGATCATGCTTGAGCCAAGGAACAATCCCTTGGGGAAAAGAGTGCAGGATATGAAAGCTCGGAGAATAATCGTAGGCAAGATGAGAGAGATAGTCAGCTGCAAAATTTGCTTCCCTGTGGATATGAGAGAAGCTGATAACAGAGAAATCCTTCACATACCGATGCATGTTATTAATAAGACCCAGACAGCTAGAATTAATAGAACAATTTCCACAGATCATGTGAACTGCTGTTTTGTTGTCACATTCAATAGCAACTTGAGTGAAATTCAGTTCTCTAGCTCTCTTGATACCGTTGAAAACTCCCCAAATCTCAGCTTGCAAGATGGGACAGATACCCATTTTAGCCACAAACCCTAAGATCCAGCAACCCTGAGCATCACATAACAGACCACCATAGGTAGCAAGGTCTTTGCTTCTCAGAAAGGAGGCATCAGTGTTGATTTTAACAAATCCGGATGGGGGGCAGATCCATCTTACCTTAACAAAATAGCTGTTGCTAACAGTCGAAGGAGAACTAACTAAAGAAGACCTGTAGCAAGAGCGGGCAAAGGAGATGGCCTCGCTAACAAGTGCATGGATAGGTTTTCTTTTATTCTGAAAGATGGCCTCGTTTCTGTACTTTCATAAGGTCCAGCAACCCACTATAAAGAGAACTGGCCAGAAAATACCTTCAGCAGAGGTGTTGTAGTTCTTAATGTTAGTAGCCATCCAAGAGTGCAATTCATTGTCAGCTATGAAGATATCAAAAAGATCACCATGAAGCATCATGGACCAGAACTGAATTGCAATGATACAGTCACGAAGGACATGAAAGGTATCTTCAACCAGATTACTACAGATGTGGCAGGTGGCAGAATCGCTTAAATGCCTCAATTGTCTCTCATAGTTGGTCATAAGCCCATTATGCAAAGAAAGCCATACAAATATCTTGACTCGTTGAGCAACCTGAAGGTTCCAAATCTTCTTCCAAATATCATTTATATGAAGGTTCCAAATCTTCTTCCAAATATCATTTATATCGTGTACATTCTGATTGCTAAGAGAATGATAGGTTGTTTTGATAGTGAAATCCCCGGTTGAGGAAAGTTCCCAAAAGATAAAGTCTTCATTAGCAGCACTGAGAGGGGGACAGATAGTAGCAATAGTATTAAGAATATTAGCAAGAAGGAGATTAGTAAGAATCATCCAGTTCCAACCGTTATAATCATCAGCAAAGGAAGCCACCGATTGGTAAAGTAAGTAATCCGGGATGGGATGAGTAGCAAAATGGAGCAAAGAAAAACCAAGGCTAGGGATCCATCTATCCAGCCAGAATCTTATTTTTGAGCCATTTCCAATGCACCAGAGAGCATGAGAGGAAATATTATTCCAGACTGAGCAAATACCTTTCCACATTGGAGAAGAGTTACTCTTTACAGTAGGCTTGGTATCTATGTCCCTTTTAAATTTGTACTTGGAACTCACCATCCTTACCCAAAGCTGATCAGCACCGATCAAAATGCCCTAAGCTAGTTTCACGAGGAAAGCATCGTTAAGGAGGTGGGGATCTCGCAAACCAAGGCCGCTGTTGTTGAGCTTTGGTTGAGTAATAGTACCCCACTGAACCTTGGCCACTTTATGAGAGGAGTCATTACTCCCCCACACAAAACGACGAGTGGTTTTCTCAAGATCTTTGCAAATAGAAGAACGAAGGATCGAAGCTTGCATCACGTAATTAGGAATAGTAGAGAGAGCAGTAGAAGCAAGGGTGATCCACCTTATAAGAGATGTATAGCTAGAGTTTCGGGCATTAATCTTCTATTTCATCTTGTCCAGGATATAGCTGTAATGGCTATGGGATCTTCTGGTATGCAGTAAAGGCATACTGAGATATTAGCCTAAGTCTGCAGTTTCTTTGAAGCCTAAGCAGCGGCTGAGGTCTCTGCGATTCTGGGAGGAGACATTCTTTGAAAAGTAGACATTGGTTTTTTGAGCATTGATCCTTTGGCCCAAGCTATCACAAAACAATTCAGAACATCCATACAAGCCTGAACCTGCATCCTGTCAGCCTTGGTGAAGAGGATCAGATCATTCGCAAAGAAGAGGTGACTGATGAACGGGCCACCCTTATTAAGCTGGATAGGCTGCCATAAACCCTTGTGAATCGCCTCATAAATGCCATGGCTCAATCTCTCCTTACACAAAATAAAGAGATACGGTGATAATAGGCAACCTTGTCTGAGACCAGGGCTAGGCTTGAACGATTCAGTCACGTTACCATTCCACAAAAGTTGCATAGAGCTAGTAGTGACACAATCCATTATAATTTCAATCAGGATAGTAGGTAAGCCTACATCAACAAGAGTCTCATTCAAGAAAGCCCAGCTAATTCTATCGTAGGCCTTCTCCAAGTCAACTTTAATAGCCATGAAACCAACCTTTCCCTTCTTAGAATTCATAGTGTGGATGACTTCTTAGGCGATAATGACATTCTCAGTGATATGTCTACCTGGCACAAAACTAGTTTGATTAGGACAGACTAGAGAGGGAAGGAGCAGCTTGAGCCTATTGGTAATGGTTTTGGTAACAAGCTTATAGAGCAAAGTGCAAAGGGTTATGGGCCTGAAATGAGAGATGGTCTTGGGCACATCTATCTTGGGGATTAAACAAATAAGGGTCTTGTTCATGTGAGATTCCAAAGAACCACCCTGGAGAATACGTAAAACTTCATTACAGACATCATTACCAACTACACTCCATTGAGTCTGAAAAAACCCAGCTTGAATGCCATCAATTCCTAGAGAATTCCAAGGTTTCATGTCAAATAGAGCTTTCTTGACCTCTTCCCTCGAGTACTCTTTAATGATATCATCAAGCCGATCCCCTAGAATGGGAAAATGACCTCTTAGCTGATAAAGAGGACGATTGGGATTATGCTCGGCATAAAGGTTGGAGAAAAAAGCCACTGCCATATTACAAAGCAACTCAGGGTCATCCTGCCACACACCATTCTGATCTTGGAGAAATTCAATCCTATTCCTCTTGCGCCTTCGAATTGTTCTTTGATGAAAAAATGATGTATTTTTATCCCCATAAAGAATCCAATCACTGCGAGATTCCTGGAACCACAGTAACTCTTCCCAAAGAAGGATTTGATCCAGCTCCATGTTAAGAGAATGCTCTAAGTTCTCAAAGAGAGAAGAATGAGTATGAGCAAGGATTTTCTGAACACCAGATATTTGGGCAAGAAGGGTCTTCTTTTGTTGGAAAATATTACCAAAAACATTGTTGTTCCAAAGTTGTAATTTGTTAGTGAATTGCTTCAAAGAGAGCATAATATTATCATCAACCTTCCAATTGCTACGGACAAAATTGTGAAAATCATCATGGGTCAACCATGCTTGCATGAACCGAAAAGGCCGGGCTCAAGAAGGAGGTTGAGAGCTGTTAAATTTCAGTAGAATAGGTCTATGGTCTGAAGCAAGCCTTGCCAGATAGAAAGTGACTCCTTCAGGGAATTGAAAGTGCCAGTGCCTATTATAAATCCCACAGTCAAGTCTTTCTTGAAGAGAGCCTCTTTTCCAGGTGAAATCTGGACCCCTGTAACCAATATCCATGAGGTTCAAAGAGTTAAACTAGTGCAAAAAATGTTTACTTATGCCAGTCCTACCAGGAGCACCTCCCCTCCTTTCATTGGCTCGAAGAATAGAATTAAAGTCTCCCATAAGCAGCCAAGGATTAAAAGTATTTAAGTTAATGTCCTAAAGGATGGGCCAGAGATTGTTCCGGATAAAAGCCACTGGATGGGCATAAACAACAGTGAAAAAAGAGAGAAATTTCCCATTAGAACTGATCCGTAAGTGGATGAATTGGGCGTGGTTAATGAGAACTTCCACACACCAATCATCTTGCCACAAAATCCAAATGCCTTCACTAAAACCTGTAACTTCAATCCTGTGAGAGCGATCATACCCGATTTTGGAAATACAATTATCAGCAGTGACCCCACTAATGCGAGGTTCCATTAGCACAATCATCTTAGGCCTATGATTGTGAACAAAGCATCTAAGAGTGCGCAAGAAATAGGAGCTCTTCACTCCTTGACAGTTCCAAGTAAAAATCGACATATAGCTAAAACAGAGCAACCGGAGTAAACTAACATCATTCATCACGAAGATAAGGGTCAAGAGGCCTTTCCTCTTTAGATGATTCTTCATCAACTACGCCCATTTTCGTATTGACGTTGTCTTGAAGTCTGTTATCCAAAAGCATAGCATCCCTGTTCACCGCTGCAATAGGGGGACAGCTCTCAGGCGATCTACCCTCAAATTGCCCCACATTACGGGTTGCAAGAGAAACGATATCCATGGTGGTGGTGGGCTGCAAGTTACTAGGACCAGTTCCTTCCATTCTCATCTTACCTACCACAGTATGGCGATCTGGATCGAGAGTAGAAGGGAGAGCAACTATATTGTTTTCTCTTTGAGTTCTGCTCGTGAATTCAAAGAAGTCTCCTAGGACCGGTTTGGACTTGTTCAAAGTGGACCCTTTCTCTTTTTCGGGTTTGGTCACGTGTTTGATTAATATGTTTAAGCCCTCCTCTACCACGTGCTTGCCTCGATTTTGTCTCACGTGAAGCAAATAACTTATAGCTATTTTTATTTCCTTCAATGATCAAAGTGTTCTCCTGAATAAGAATGTTCTCCTTATCAATGGAATTATCTCCTACATTCACTCCATCGTCATCATCCAAAATTGTAAACCGAGATCCTGAGCCTTTGTTCACGGGATTTTTCCCTACATTAGCAGTAGGTTTTTTAGATTCCTTTTCCATTTTTCAACAACCATCAAAGGCCCATACTGATCGGAATAATCACCGAAAATGCAACCCGACGAACCATCACAACCTTTTTCTTTAGAGCTATCCGGAGCTTTGTGCGAACAGTGAGAATCAAAGTGACCAAATCTGCTGCAATGAAAATGGATTTCTGGTAAGTTTTCATACTCTATCCTCCGAGTTTCTCCCTCAATTTGCATCATTGAGACAAGGGGCTAGCTGAGGTGGACAGAAACAGCAACACGGGTAAACCAGCCCCTATGGAATTCACTGGTGTTATAGTCCACTTTGACAACTGGGCCAACAGCTTCTGCATTCGCAGTAAGAACATTACAGGAGTAATACTGCAAAGGCAGTTTAGGGAGACGTATCCAAACTGTAGTAGAGTCCATTGTTCCATTAGCAACTTTGAAACTGGGGTGCCACTTCTGCACTAACAAGTAGGCACCATTAACAACCCACGGTCCATCAAACAGAGCACATTTGTATTCTTCCTCCTTAGAGAATTGAACCAAGAAGAATCCTCGTCCAATATCAAGGGTTTTAGCATCAGACAATTTCCATAAAGATTGGAGTCTCGAGGTTAAAGCCTTGTATCCAATAGTCTTCCCCAATAGACTAACGATGACAACCTTGCCCATCGAGGTAGAAAGCTTGTTTTTGAATCTGTCAGATAACTGCACAATGGGAACAGGGCTAGATTTGTCGATATTAACATCACCAGCCTCCAGCTTCACATGCATAAAGTCAAAAACATCCTTCATTGCAGATTCCATAAGAGCTCCAGAGATTAAGCTATCTCTATACGTTGAGGTTCCAGAGGAATCAAATCTACGCTTTACTTTTTTCGTGGCTCTGTCCACATCCAAGGGAGGAGCAGAGGGGTCCGGTCCTGGGAGATCCATATATCGCGACAAACTATTTTTATTAAAAAATACAACATACTTTCTATTTTGTAAAAATAATAATAAGAATAAGAATTACTATAATATATATATATATATATATATATATATAGATATATATATGAAAATGATGATATCTGCATCAGATATTGTTGGCCATAGTAGGAAATATTGCTTTTTTTTTTTTTAAAGCAGGAAATATTGTGTTAAGTCATGTTATAATTTGCAAGAAGAATAATATTCCAAAACAATCATATTCCCATATTTATTTGGAAATTGATCTCGAAGTTGCATTCTGCCCACAAATTGCATATATTCTTATGGAAAGCCTTGCATATTGCTTTTGAACAACGGTGCCGGGTAAAACTTATGGTTTGCCACTAATTTTATTTTTAATTTCATATCACAATTTGCATTAATTTAAATTCCATATCACAATTTGGTACGCATTTATTCAAGAAAATTCTAGCTTAAATCAACTTCACATTTTATGACAAAAGTATATCTATATTTTTTTAATTTCTTTCATGTTTTTAAAGTAAAAAGACTTCCCATGGTCCATTTTTTATAGTGTTGGGGATTATCAAAATCGACGAATTTTTTAGTGTTAATTATATTCATAATTACTAAATTTATAATTTAATAAAAAAATCATGAATTTAGTATCGAACTATTGTTATGAAAAGTCATGTTAATTTAAAATATTTCAGAATATGTCATGTAAATATTGTAAACTGGTATGCTTGTTACGGGTTGAATTATTTTCGTGAGAGCTTATGTTTTCATTATATATATATTTCTTTGGTGGGGGGTCTCGAACTGAATATTAAAATATGGGATGCTTATGCACAAAGCAGCGGATTAAACATGAAAGCCATGCTGTTCTTGCATCTCTAACCCATTGTAACTTACTAACTTTCCATCTTCTAAATCCTATTAACCAAAAATCTCCATTTCCACACATTTTTTACCTCTCTGCTTCCAATTTTTGCAGTTACTGAAGCCGAAGTTGAAGCTCTGTATGAATTATTCAAGAAACTAAGCAATTCTTTAACAGAAGATGGATTTATAAGCAAAGTAAGTTTCATTTATGTTAATTGTAATTTATATAAAGAATTTAAAAGCTATGGATAGTGTTAGTAATTATATCAATTTGCAGGAAGAATTTCTGCTTGGCTTATTCAGAAATAGCAAGAAGGAGGGTCTTTTTGCAGACAGGGTAAGCTTAAATTTTTTTATTTTTAAAAAAAAAAAACATAAACTTGTTCATTTATTTATAATGTTTTTACATTTTTTTAAGGTTTTCCAATTGTTTGATTCCAAACAAGATGGAGTAATAGAATTTGAGGAGTTTGTTGGATCTTTATCTATTTTCCATCCTAAAGCACCTCAAGAAGAAAAAGCTGCTTGTACGAAATTCTTCTATATATATATATTTATTTATTTATTTATTTCGTAATTCTTACCTTAATCAGATCTATGCTTTTATTTTGTTAAATGAAATATATTATTAACTCGATGTATAAATGTAATTTATACATGAATTCGGTGTAAGAATTTGATGGCTTATGTGGCAGTTGCTTTTCAACTATATGATATATGGCAAACAGGCTTCATTGAACGTGAGGAGGTAAAGTGAATGGAGAAGAAGCAAAATGGCTATATATTTATTTGGATGACCAATTCATTATTTTATCCATTTTATTAAAAAAAAAAAGTTTTTCTTACAGAATCCTTATTTTCTTTATATTTATATTTTTAATGGGAAAAAAAGAAGGTTGAATTTTTTAATTTTATTTAATTAATAAAAATGAAGCTAAAAAAAATAATGTGATTAAATTTGCAAAATGAGCATAATATTATGTTTGGGTAAAGGTGAAGGAGCTGATCTTAGCACTTCTAGACGAATCAGATCTGGTTCTTTCCAATGACATTATCGAAAGCATAATTGGTAAGGAATTTTGATTTTCTTGTATTAATTTACTTATAATTAATTAATTAATTACTAATTTTATTTTCGCCAAAAGTCTTAATCATTGAATTTATGTGTATAATAGACATTTGAGGATGTTGATAAAAAAGGAGATGGAAAAATTGATCTAGAAGAGTGGAAATAATTTGCAGCTACCAATCCATCCTTGCTCAAGAATATGACAATTCCATATCTGAAGTAATTGATTCTCTTTCTTTTTCTTTTTTAATAATTTTTTGGATATAATTAATGGTATTATCCGGTTCGAACCAGATTAGCCTATTAGTAAAACTCTTCCATATTAAATTTTGCCATTTACAAGGCTCGAATTCGAGATCTTATTTCAGGGAAATAATGATTTTTTTTTTTAAATTCACGGAAGCGACTAATTCAAAGTCGGCACTAAGAAATTGTGTTTTTAACTTGACAATTTGGTCTAGTTCTTTCATCCATGTTCAATTGAATTTATGTAATTTCTCTATTGCAGGGACATCACAACAGCATTTCCCAGCTTTGTACTGAGATCAGAACCCGAAGATGATATTAACAATTGATAAAAATCCACTTTCTTTTCCTCTTTTTTATCATTTACACCAGTCTCGTGATAATTGTGATATCATTATTACATCTAGTACTAGTCCGTAATTACCAGCTCCAATCTTGGATCCGATTCGCCTTTAGAAAGAAAGTGAAGCTCTCCTGTTTGATTTCGCAGGTGTAACTTTAAAACCAACTCCTAATTTAGTTTCTGGTTTTCTTTTTTTAACTAATTTTAAATCTCTTACCAATCTCACTTGATCTACGCACCATTATCCCCCAATTTGATTGATTCTATAGCATCAAGTTTCCCGCTTCTTGAAGTTTTATGCGTAGAAAGTTTGTATCTTGATGAATCAGAAGATTTAGAACTTGAAATATTTGCAAGAAATCTTGTATATTTAAACCTGAAAGGCCATGGAAAAACCATCAAATTACGTTTCAAGAGTGTTCCTCGTCTAGCTCGACTATCTCTCCAGGGTTTTATTACCGCCTTAACAGGAATTTTACCTGTCCTGTCACTTCCTAAATTGGAATATCTTGAAGTGTTTCCTCTCCCATATGTATCTCCGTAGTCTGTTGAGTTTTTGGCCAAGAATTCTGAAGTACACAGCCTGAAGCAACTTAAGGTTTATGGAATGAATTCTTCAGTATTTAAGGTTTTGGAGTGGTTGATGAATGCTGCTCCTGCCTTGCACATGTTGTCGCTTGAACTTTAAGGATGTTAATGGTGATTACCATAAGAATTTACGGATGTTAGGAGTAGTGTTTCGTACTTGCAATCGAGGCTATCTCCGTTATTGGACTTGAAGGTTGTGGAGCTTGGAGTAATGCGATTTATGAGGAGAGACCAAATTAAACGACAAGTTCAAATTGCTTGTTTACTTTTCTCTGAGCTTGGAATGCCAATGTGATGGTGTTAAGTTTATTTGGGAATTAATTACATACCGAATTAGTCTTTTACTTGAAGGAAAATTAACTAATCCTACTCTTACTTGGATAATCTTTTATTTGGAATTGGAGTCCTTCTAGGAATATGAAATTTCTGGCTATATATTAACGTGTAGGTTTTGTTGGGGTACACCTTGAATATTGAATATACAGTGTCCACCTAACTCCATTAGTATAAAACCTTTTGGGAGAAATCCAAAAATAAATTCATGTGGTCTTGGTTCAAAACAGATAATATCATATTAATATGGAGTTAAGGTGATGTTTAGTAGTCCCAACAAGTGATATCAGAGCCATGGTTTGGAGACAGTCGAGAATAGTGGACTATGTTGTGTAGGAGGCACTCGATATGACCTTGCGATCGGAGATTCGTATTTGGTGTTTTGTGTCGAAAGTCTTCCTAATATTTTGGTGGTCAGACAACGTATCCCGCTGGTTGATAATTTCAATGCAAGATAATTTGATAGATCAAATAGATTATCGCTAGAGGGGATGACATAAACTGTATGATTCTTAGTTTGCGAGGAGATTTATTAGGGTACAACCTAAGTCACACATTGAAAAATTAAGGGACAAATACCATGACTATAAAGTGTTCACCTAACTTTATTAGTATAAGACCTTTTGGAAGAAATCCAAAAACAAATTTGCGCAGATTTGGCCCAAAGCGGATAATATTATACTAATATGGATTTTGGCAGTTCCAACAGGTTTCTCATTAAAATTAAAAAGAAAAGAAAAACTCCTAATGGGTCTTGATGAATTACCAGATGATCTGATTCTCTTTTTCCTCTCTAAATTGCTTATATCAGAAGCCCGCAAGAACAAGCCTTCTCTCCACAAGATGGAGGCATCTATGGAAATTCCAATCTTGGATTTTGGACATCAGGTCTTATGATTTGAAGCCACCTGATAAAATTTACTCAGTGTCCGAAATCGTGAAACAGCATCAAGCTCCAATAATTGAGGAACTCAGGATTCGTTTCTCTGGGAAGAGTGTTGGCCAACACCAATTCTGCACTTGGCTTAACTTCGCCATTGAAAATGGAGTGAAGACTCTTGTCCTAGACTTGTCAGGAACCTCTTCATATCCTTCGCCATTGAACTCACTTGCCTCGTACACTTTCATCTCTCTCACCACTCTCCACTTGACCGCTGCACCATTATCCTCCAATTTGATTCATCACATATTATCAAACTCTCCTCTTCCTGAAGCTTTAGTTGTAAAATCATCATATAAATACAATATGCGAAACCTGAAAATCTGTGGCGGTCCATCGATGAAGTTAAAGCACCTTGCTTTGAGCTATAACCGGATCGAGAATCTAGAAATTTCTGCGCCAAACCTTGTATCGTTGAAGCTGAAACAGCATAAAGAATTAATAACAGTGTGTTTTAAGGATGTCCCGCGTCTTACTCGTGTATCAATCTGTGATGTTGTTATATCAGTAACAGAAATTTTCAGTATATTATTACTTCCACAACTCGAATCACTTCGATTCGATTTTACTCGTCCTTCCATGTCTAGAGGATATTTTCAAAATATTCCTACTCCTACACTGAAAAACCTAAGGCAACTTCAAATTTTAGTGGAAAATTCAGAATGTGAGTATTTGTGGTGGGTGGTCGAAGCTGCTCCCTTGTTGCATAAATTGACACTCAAATTGAGTTGGTCTTTGGATCCACCTATGCTGGAATTAAAGCATTCAAAGCAGCAATCGCTCAAGGTTGTGGAGATACTTGGCTTTTTGTTACGACGTACAGCTTGTCCTGTGCTTGGCTCGGTTTGCAGAATCCCTTGACAAGATCATAATTCATACAAGTGATGTCTACGACAACAATGTTTTGAACAATTTTAGAAATAGAGCTTTTTACTTGCAATCGAAGCTACCACCATCTGTGGAATTAAAAGTTATGTAATCTTCTTTTCTTTATTAGATTATCTTTTGCATATATACAATGTAATGCATTTTCCTCCCAGTTTAATATCCATTGCCATTGAACTCCCTTTGGTCTTGCACTTTCACCTCTCTCACCACTCACCACTTGATCACTGCAATAGGATCCTCCAATTTGATTCATCGTTTACTATCGAATCTCGAATCCTTCAGGCTGAAAGGGAATGTTAAGGAAATAACAGTGTGTTCTAACTTTTAAGGATGTTCTGCATCTTAGTTGTGTATCTATCTGCGATGTTAATATATCTGTAACAGGGATTTTAAATATATTCTTGCTTCCTCAACTTGAATCACTGCAATTGACTTCATATTGTTCTTCCATCTCTAGAGAAGATTTTCGAAGATTTCCTACACTGAAAAATCTGAAACAACTTCATGTTTCAAAATCAAGATGTGAGTTTTTGTGGTGGTTGATCAAAGCTGCTCCTTTGTTGCATGAATTGACACTTAAATTGGATGGAGTTTGGATCCACCTACACTCCAATTAAAGCATTCAAAGGACCAATTGTCCTGGGGATATTTTGGTTTCATCGTCTTGACAATATCATAATTGATACAAGAAGAATATTTTCAACAAATATTAGAATGAGTTTTTCTTGCATGCAATCATGTAATCTTCTTTTTTTTAGATTATCTTTTGCATTGAGACGTATATACGATGCAATTTATTCTCTCGTCACTGTTCATTTTTTACATAAACTTCATACCAATATCTAATCTCAGCATTTCGAACTAAAAGAAATGATAATCTATATCAACGTCATCTCTGCACAATCAATCAAGGACTAGCTTTCTATCCCCATTTTAATATGTCTTTATCCAAAAACACTACAGTACTGTTATAGGCTTCTGCAACAAATTAATTGGCCTTAGGCCCAACAATGTCCTTCAGTGTCCATCAATTAAGTTCACAGGATAACACATTTTCGAGTGCAATCCACCATGCCAATTATCTGCCAAAATAGAATTACTTAAACAAGTTCTCAAGTTCGAGTTCATAAATAGCAAAAATTAATGCTGAAAGAGTGGACCAATCTAGTTTAAACTGAATAATGCTAGTAATTATACCAAAAAAAAATTCGAATTTCACTGCATTGGTTCCAGACATGGTTTAAAGCATTGCTGCAAAAAGCAAGAAGAAGCAGTAGTTTCTCTTACCATAAAGTGGATGGTTCTTGAATATATCCATGGAACCTTGATACACATCGCAGAAAAATAAGTTTGGCATCAGCAAGTTCTTGGCCAAAGTTCAACAATCAGAACCTTTATGGGACCCCTGATTCATAAAAACCCGTAAGCAGAAGGTAGAAAAGTCAGTTACTTTAATTTCATGCCTGACTGAAGATCCCAAGAACTGGCCAAAACTCCACGAAAGGTAAAGACTTTGGACGCTGAATGCATTGAGAAGACAGTAATGTACGTACTCATTGATTTTTAATTTCTTTTAACATAGTTTTACCGTAAAAAATTTACATATTGAATTAGTCTTTTACTTGAAAATGTACACAATAAGGTCAATGAGTTTTACCGGAAGCAAAATTAACCAATCCTATACTTATTAATTTGGATAGGAGTTCTTCTAGGAATAGGACAATTCTGGTTATTTATTCATGTACAGCGAATTGAAGTTTTATAAATCTCTCTCATTTAAAATTAAGAATGGATCTTGGGGAACTACCAGATGAGATCATTCTCTTTATTCTCTCTAAACTGCGTCTACAAGAAGCAGCAAGAACCAGTGTTCTCTCTACAAGATGGAGACATCTATGGAGATCCCAACCTTGGATTTTGGACATCAATCCTTATGATTTCAAGCCATCTCGTTCATGGAAGAAACCGAAGAAAAAGTTTAAGTTTGTGAACTCAGTGTCCAAAATCCTGAACAAACATCAAGCTCCACTAATTGAGGAACTCAAGCATTCGTTTCCCTTTAGTCAGCTTGTCTTCAAAGTTTCGAGTTCTTAGACACAAGTTAATCAGCGAGTCTTCCAAATTTAAAGTTTCTGTACACCAAATCTGCACTTGGCTCAACTTCGCCATTAAAAAAAGAGTTTAAGTATCTCGTGTTAGACTTGTCATATGCCTCTTTGTATCCTTTTCCATTGAACTCAGTTGGATCTTTCACTTTCATCTTTCTCACCACTCTCCACTTAATTGCTGCACCATTATCCTCCAATTTGATTCATCACTTACTATCAAACTCTCCTCTTCTTGAAGTTTTAATTGTAAAAAGATCATACAATTATGATATGCAAAACCTGAAAATCTGTGGTGGTCCATCGCTAGCTCATCTTGCTTTGAGCTATAACAGCATCAAAAATCCCGAAATATCTGCACCAAATCTTGTATACTTCAAGCTGAAAGGGAATGTTAAGGAAATAGTAACATTGTGTTTTAAGGATGTTCCAAATTTTAGTTATGTATCTATCTCTGATGTTACTATATCTGCAACAGGAATTTCAAATGTATTCATACTTGCCCAACTGGAATCACTTCAATTGGATTCACATTCTTCTTCCATATCTACGGAAGCTTTTCGAAGAATTACCACACTGAAAAATCTGAAGCAACTTCAAATTTCAACATCTGGATGTGAGTTTTTGTGGTGGTTGATCAAAGCTGCTCCTTTGTTGCATAAATTGACACTTAAATTTGGATGTAGTTTGCTTCCACCTGTACTGGATCTAGAAATTCCCGAGCATTCAAAGCACCAATGGCTTAAGGTTGTAGAGACATTTGGGTTTGATGGTTCTGCTAATGAGGTACAACTTATCCTCTGCTTAGCTAAATATGCAGACACTCTTGATGAGATCGTAATTCATACAAGTAATGCCTACAGCAAGAAAAGAGCTCTCTATATGCAACCGAACCGAAGCTACCACAATCTGTGGAATTAAATATTATGTAATCTTCTTCTCTTTAGATTAGTTTTTCCATATATACAATGTAATCTATTGTCTCATAAGAGTTCTTTTTTTTTTTTTTACACAAACTTCACTCCCAGTAAGTAAAATGCTATTGATATCTTATCTTTATCTTACATCAGCATTTGAACTGAAAAAACAATGATAATCAATCAAGGACTAGCTTTCTATCAGCATTTTTAATGTCTTTATCCAATAAAAAAAAAAACAAAACACTATACTGTATTGTTATTTTAACAAAAGAATGAGAATTCAGCAACGTCAAAGGCGTTTGCAACAAATTACTTGGCCTTAGGAGCAACAATGTCCTTCAAGTTCATAGGATAACACATTTTGGTGTGCAAGCCGTCCCATACATTGTCTGCTAAAATGGAATTCACTGAATCGGTTGGATGGTACTGATCCCACCAAATATAGTTTGAAGGATTGCTGCAAGCCATTTCTGGGGCTAGGCACATGATCCAACCCTTGTACTTTCCTAACCCACAGCAAGCATCAGTAGTCTCATTGAAGCCTGAACATGATAAAAGATGCTGTCACTTAATCGGTATTGATGCGTTATCGAAAGAAAAAGCAGTGGTTTCTCTTACCATAAAGCAGATGATTGTTGATTATATCCATGGAACCTTGATACATATCACAGAAAATAAGATTGGAATCACCAAGTTCCTGACCAAGCTCCTCAATCATGAATCTCATGTAAAAATTGAACTCCATAACCATGTCATTTATCTCCCTAATACACTCTCCATTCTTGCTTTTGTACCTAAACAAATAGTGAGGAGCACAACCTATAGGAGGAAGCCCCATCACCACCACTTTTCTGACATTCAAATCGTACATATTCTGCACAAAGCTCAACAATCAGAACCTTTGAAATCCCTGATTCATAAAAAAAAATTAGAAGATAGGAAAGTCAGTTACTTTAATTTCATGCCTGACTGAAGATGCCAAGAACTGGCTAAAACTCCATGGAAGGTAGAGACTTTGGACACTGGATACATTGCGAAGATAGTAATGTATGTAGTCATTGATTCCTATTGAGATGTAGAAAACTGAGTTCGAGATGAGATCAGCTGCAACGTCCTCACCCAAGCTGACAATGAATGATTGATATGTATCTGTGAACTGCTGAATTTGTTGAGTGAAGGAGATTCTTTGACCCTGTATTAAAAAAACCACCGTGACAGATGCTCAAGCTCAGAAGAATGGCATCTTCAATCTATAGAATGCAGATAATGGGGGTGCAGTTCAAAAATAAACCTCATCTTTTTTGCTATCATTCAGCAACCAAACAAAGCACTGAGCCACAACATCAAGGAAGGATATGCATAGGCATCAGAAACATGCATCACTTGAATACTCTTGACAGGGAACCCACTAATCCGAATCTAATTTGCCAATCCAAGAACTATATAAAATCAAATGAGTTTTGGTTTTTATCAAAGGTTTTTCTAAAGGAGGTAGTGAAGAGTAACAAAGAGGTAAAAATGGGAATTTAAACATAGCCCAGATCAGAAATGATGGAAATCAAGAGAAGTAGCAGAAAAAAAGTTGAGAATTTGAAACAAAACTTGAGAGCTTAGATGAAGGAGGTACAAACAACTGCATAGTGAAGAAGATAAGTACCAGTTCTGATCCACTTGCAAAAACGATTCCAGCACCAGCAGATGCATAATTCACTCCATGAATCATTTCTTCAACAGTTCCTATCTGTCCCAGATAACTCGGTACAAAGGGAAGCCCAAGTCGCAATGCTGATTCGAGAATTGAAAAAGAGAAAGTTAACGAGTATTTATTCCTTGTCAAGGAATTTTCTATTGGATGTGTACTAAGACTTATTTTAGTTAGAACAAGAAACATAAATTTCCGCTTGATTGCCAAGAAAATATAAAATTCCAGGAAGTCAGATTCTTTTGGCAGATAATAAAAAGAGAAAACAACAAAAAACCCAGAAATTTTTTCTTCCTAACGGAACAGAGGAGCTCAGTTAGAAAGAAAATACAAATGAAAATAAAGAACAATAGCTCTCAAAAAGAAAATCTTGAAATCATTGAGCCTCATTATTAAATTAAATTAGTAAGAACTGATCAAGAAAATACCCAATAGTTTCTTTCTGCTGTTTCCAATTTCATCTTTCTCAGTTCCCAAACAAGGGGAAATTGAAAAAGAAGCAAAAAAAAGAACCGAGAAACTGAAAATTACCCAGATAATCAACAGGGACTCTGCCATTGGAGAACCTTCCAGTGGGCTTATGAGTATCAAAATCCCTACCATAAGGAGGGCGATCTGCACGAGCAAAGGTGCCAAGGAAATTGTTGGTGCCACAGTCAACCGAGGAGTCACCGATGACAAAGAGAGCAGGAACTAGGGAACCAGTTAACGGCGGAATTGACTTCGGAGAGGACAAATAAGAAGGTGATGCTGTGGTGATATCAAAGGGAAACAGGTTTTGAGAGATATTTCCAAGTTGTTTAGGAACTGTAAGGCTTCTTGGTTGTGTAAAAATGGAGGAGATGATAATAAAGAGAAAGGTAAAAAGAAGATTGATGGACATTTTTTGATTGCTTTCAGAGAACGAGAGAAGAGATAGAGAGGATTTGGCGGGAAGAAGAACAAGAAGGTGGATATTTGAGAAACAGAAAAAGTGCAACGCATTCTCAAAAATTGGGCTACCTTATGTGGGCCTTACAGATCCACGGGGCCCAAAATATCCAAATACTCTCTCTATATACATTCGGACCCGAGTTCTAAACCCGATTTAAGGGTTGTTTTTAGATTTGATGCTATTTTATAAAGAAATTAAGAGTTTTAGTATTCCAGTGAAATTATTTACGATTTTGGTGTATTGAAAAATGACAATCTCTTTAACTTTTTTGGTCAATGCGAGACAAATTGGTAGAGGGATCAAATCATGCTGAAAAACGACAGTGAAAGTGGCCTTTTTAATAGATCAAAACGGTGACATTTTATTCTCTGTTCTAAGCCTACGCCAGTGAAGACCAATATTTTGAAAAATGGTACATCAATTTGCTATTTTTGCTAATGACGTGGGGCTCGGTCTGACACAAAATGGTACAAATACAATGCCGTTTTCTTTTCTTTTTTTTTTTTTTTAAACAGCCGTTTTGAATTAGATGTATCTTTTTATTAAAAAAATGAAATTATCTTTTTTTAATACATCAGAATCCTAAAAAAATTTACTGTAGCACCAAAACTCTTATTTTTTGTAAAATTGCATCAGATCTAAAAAAACCCATTTAGGACAGTCATGGATTTAGTTGGTGGCATTCTTTAAGGATTTATTAAATTTCAGATTATTGTAACTTAATACTGTAAATTGATTTGAAGATTGAATTGTTCTTTTTGATAATTATATATTTGGGTCGGGAGAGGGCTAAGCAAAATCCGAAAAAATTGACTCTAATTTGTAGCTTGGTTGGAGTTTTAGGGACTAGTTGAATGTGATTTTTTATAGAAGTTATTGGTTAGCGATGACACCCAAAATAAAATTAATTATAAGGTCGGTCTATTAAAGGTTCACGAAGAAGTTAAAAATTAGAAGCCTATAAAGCCCAACACTCAAATGTATAAATATGAGAGGTAAACACATAATAATGGAGGGGCTCTTTCTCTCTCTAACTCTTAATATTCTCTCTCCATTAACCATTCTCTTCATACTTCGATAGCTAACTTAGGTATCGGGGCTCAAAAGCCCAGTAAGACCAGGCTAATTTCCTTTTTTGTAGGTCATTAAAGCCTCATTTACCATAGCATGAGATCTCTCATTCTATGGTAAAATTTTGTGTTTTATCATTTGGTATTTTCGTTGAGAGTTGACGCCGGATCTGAGCTACTCAGCCTGAAATCAAAGAAGAATGATGTTCGTCCTATGACTGCTTCTTAAAGGAGCTCCAACGCCAAACTTTAAATCGACTATTGCCCCTCTGTAAAAGAAAAATCCATGAAGATCTTGAGCTTTATTTAACAGAAAAAGCCTAAATCTAAAAATTTTGAGCTTGATTTTAAAAGGAAATCTTAGATCTAAAAGCCTTTAGCTATATTTCGCGTGAAAGGCCTAGATCTGAAAAATTTTGGATTTGATTCTTCAAAAAAAAAAAAGGGAGACTAAGGGAAAGAGGAAAGCAAAGATCTAAGACGATCGAAATCGACGGATGACAAGGCCTACAAGGCCTATTCCCAATAAAGGAAGGGAAAACCAAGGTGCTACCACGTGCTACCAACCCTGCAAAGAAGAGGTAGCCCTGCCAACTCATTTAAAAAGTAAAGGAGTACCAATAAATGAGCAAGGAAATTTCTTGTTCTCATGGTCAAATGACCTGAAATTCCAATCCAAATTTAAATAATTCCAAAATAAAGGTTAGTTTCAACGCCTCTTTTTATATTTTTTGACTAATTTATTAGTACATGTGCTTCAATATTTACTTTTTTTTCTTAATGTTTCAATGAGAAATTGTTGAAAACTTCTTTTTCACAATATATTATTTCTACAATGTGTTAAATCCGATCCGATGATTTTTTATTCCGATCGAATGTTATTATTTTATCCGCCAAGAGCGGATCGAATCGAAAGATCGTCCATCATCAAGGGCGGATCGGACTGGTTATCTTTCCGCCAAGAGCGGATCGGATCGGAAGACCGTCCATCGCCAAGGGCGGATCGGACGAGGTTATCTCTCTGTCAATGGCAGATCGGACGAGATTATCTCTCCGTCAAGAGCGGATCGGATCGGAAAACCGTCCATCGCCAAGAGTGGTCGGACTCGTTATCTCTCCGCCAAGAGCGGATAGGATCGGAATACCGTCCATCGTCAAGGACGGATCAGACTGGTTATCTCTCCGTCAAGAGCGGATCGGATCGAAAGACTGTCAATCGCCAAGGACGGATCGGTCGAGGTTATCTCTCCGCCAAGAGCGGATCGGATCGGATCGGAAGACTGTCGATCGCCAAGGGCGAATCGGACTGGTTATCTCTCTTCATTAAGTTTTTTCTCCACACTTCGATAGCTAACTTAGGTATCGGAACTCAAAATCCCGGTAAGATCGGGCTAGTTCTTTCTTTTTTTTTTTGCAGGTTATTAAAGTCTCATTCACCATGATCGGTAATTTTTCTTTCTACGGTAAAATTTTGTGTTTTATCAGTTAGCTTTGAGTTTGGTGAAAATTTTAAATAATATCAGCTAAGTTTGTGAAAATAAGGATAACATATGAAGAAGAAGAGAGGAGCGTGATCAGAAAATTGGCTAGGAAGACGAAACAAAATAGAAATAGAAATGTATGTTTCTTCACGAATCAATACGAGCCACACTTATATATATATATATATATATATATATATATATATATATCTTTATTTTTCTTGCACGAGAAAAATATTTTCCTCGACTTTTTTAATTTCAATTCGTAATAATATATAGAAGTATAGCTTTCAAATAGAATTTATAATTTGCTGCATTCCTGTAAGGGAAGATAATGTTTAATATCAATTTGCATGTTACATATATATCTTCTTATGCAAAAGATTATTTTTAATTTGTTACATAAAAAAATTACTTGGGTATAAATTTGTATCTTCTTCGAAGAAAATATGAATATTGAATATGATCAAGGCTAGATACAATAAATGAACCTCCAGGCTATACATGTCATTAATCACCTCGGTCGCTTCCTTCTTCCCTAAGATTATTCTCCATTTGTCAATTTGCTAAATAATAACCACTTTGTATTTTTTTTTATATATTTCGAAATAAAAAATATTTGATGAATTTTTTAGAGAAAATATTCCAAATGTCAAATCAATTAAAAAATAATAAATTTAGAAAACGATTAAAGCATGAGAAAGCTTTCTGTAGAGACTTTTATTTTTTTATATAATATTTTTTTAAACTCATTATTAATGGTTAGGATTATATAAATTTTTATTAATGATTGTAACGGCTGAGTATAATAATATTGTAATGTTTGATTGTTTGTAATGGTCATCCTATAGCAACAAGTCAATTCTTTTTATGAAAAAAAAAATCATTCTAATTTCATTTGCCTAGATTAATTTAGTCCATTTTTCATATTTATTTGATTTATTTTTACTTCTGCCAATCATATTTTATATTTATAAAAGCAAAAAACTTAATTACCTCATATTCATATATTAATATACGTGATTCGATTGATAGTGGAGAAATATTCATTTTTCACCATTTTATTAATTCAAGAACATAGATAAGGTGTTAATTGGACCTTATCCACGAATCTTAATCAATTTTTTTTTCTTTTTCCCATTATATCGTAATCTATTCAACATTTTCGGTATTACCAATGCAACCAAATGTGTCTCCATAATCTATTAAATATTCATTTGATTACAAATAAGTGTATATATTTTTTAAAAATATAGTATGTTTAAAAATATACTTATATATATTGTCATCATATATATGATAAACTAATTATTTGATTGATTCGCTCCTTCTGTATTCAGTTTGACTTTTTAAATATATAAAATT
Organism: Excoecaria agallocha; assembly: GCA_037975025.1. Lineage (NCBI taxonomy): Eukaryota > Viridiplantae > Streptophyta > Magnoliopsida > Malpighiales > Euphorbiaceae > Excoecaria > Excoecaria agallocha. The sequence continues at coordinate 21,344,496 of CM075816.1, forward strand.
AATTAATTTAACTTATAAAATTAACTAAAGGCAACTTTTTCAATAATGTTACGAATAAAGTAATTATTGAATTTGATATTTTATTTAAAGATTCGAACCAAGGATATAAAGTAATTAATTTTAATAATTTATTATCGAAATTATAGAATATTAATTTAAATTCTAACTGAAATTTAGGTAATTAAAAAAATACTTTTTTTTATTTTTTTTATTTATTACTTTAAAATAAAATTTAAATTTTATTTATCTGTCACTTTTAAATTTTTAATATAATATAATTTATTTTTTTAATTAATTTATTTTTTTAATAAAATTAAAATAAATTAAATTTAATAATTTAATTTTAAATATATAATTTAATATTAAATTTAAATTTATTTATTATTTTTTAATTTTAATAAAAATAATAAAAATTATTAATAAAAAAAACGAATGAAGTAGCAAATTAGCAGCTCCTTTAATTTCTTATAATCTGTCCCCGAGAAAAAATCCTAATAACCGCCACGTGTACTCGTAGGCCGTCACATTAACCGGTATAGCCCGTTGCTTGTTAAGTTCTGTTATTATAAACCACAAAAATGTAAAAAAAACCCACACGTTTCCTTCCTCGAGAAACCAAAATCACAGAGACGGATTCAGATATCTCTTCTGCGAAGAGTCTAGTTTCTCTTTCTCCGTTCTCTCATCTCAGCCGTCGACTCTTCAATCAACGATTAGTTAAACCCCAGGTTCTTCATTTCCTTCTCTGTATATAGAATATAAAGATAGAAGTTTTTTCCTTTAATGTTCTTTCCCTCAATTTAGTCTCTGTAAAAAATATCAAATTTACTTCAAAGATTGGAAATTTATAGCTTTTCTTGGGGTTTTATGTTGCTGGCGATAATCGGTTGTGCTTAGTTTGGCTTGAGGAGAAGTGATTATGGTGGCTGAAAATATTCTAGCTCTAATATAGCTATTTCCTGATGTTCTTGATTCGTGTAACTTTGGTATAATTGACAGTTTGGTTAAGCTCATTAGAGATTAAATTAGGGAAGATTTAGAATTGTGTTCAATTTTAGAAGCACTGTGGAATTAGGTTGCTTGAGCTATATTTCATAGCAAACATGGCAGATTCAATTGCTGCAGCAACATCTATTGTTGGGTATAGATCGTTATGTGGGATTATTTCTGTCAAGGATTTTCCCCACCGAAGGAAACCTTCGATAAACTGTCGAATCCTGGGATCAGAATTTACAGGCAGACGAGTTGCCTGTTCATCTCCTAAATGGCTTAGATTGAAAGTTGACAGGATGGTAAATACTTCAATTAAGGCCCTTGCAATGGAATTGACAAAGGAGGCATATTCGTATAGAGAGAAGGAAAGAATTCCGCGAACTTGGAGTTATGAGGCTGATCCTAGTGTTGATAGAAAACCAGGTCTTTGGCCACCAGAGAACAGAGCAGATAATCCCTCATTGCGTAATCCCCTGCTGCGACAACAAAGGATGGGCTGTGGTTGGTTAGGTGCCATATTTGAGTGGGAAGGTGTCATAATTGAGGATAATCCTGATCTTGAGAAGCAAGCCTGGCTTGCTCTTTCTGAAGAAGAAGGAAAATCACCTCCTCCCACCTTCATTTTAAGACGAACTGAAGGGATGAAGAATGAGCAAGCAATTTCTGAAGTCTTGTGTTGGTCAAGAGATCCAGCAGAAATGAAGAGAATGGCCAATAGGAAGGAGGAAATTTACCAAGCTTTGCAAGGTGGGATATATAGATTAAGGTCTGGCTCGAAAGAGTTTGTCAATGTTTTGATGAATTACAAGATACCAATGGCATTGACATCCACTCGACCAAGGAAAACTCTTGAGACTGCAGTGAGAAGCATTGGGATTGAAGGGTATTTCAGCGCTATCATTGCAGCAGATGATGTTCAAAGAGGAAAGCCGGATCCAGAGATGTTCATTTATGCAGCACAGCTTCTACAGTTTATTCCTGAGCGGTGTATTGTGTTTGGGAACTCTAATCAAACTGTAGAGGCTGCCCATGATGTTCGAATGAAGTGTGTGGCTGTTGCTAGCAAGCATCCTGTATATGAGCTCAGTGCTGCAGACTTGGTGGTGAGGCACCTAGATGAGCTCTCAATCGTTGATCTTAAAAACCTTGCTGATATTGAATCACCAGAATTTGGTTCTGTTGAGCCAGAGGTGGAGCTGGAGGAAGAAGAAGAGGATCGGCCGACTGCAGTGGGTGTTGATGATATTTTCTGGTGAGCCTTAATTGTACAGTATGCTTTGCACTTTATGAAATTCATGTTGGAAAAAAAATGGAAAAAGACAAAGAAAGGAAAAAAAAAATGTAGAAAAAAGAAAGGCTGTCTGCATTGGACTACCTTAATATTGTCATGTATGTACACTGTATCATATATATAATTGTCTTCTGAAGTGTCTGATAAATTTGTTCGTTGATGCTTTTGTGTTTGAAGCTTTCGGAATTATAGTAGTATATTGCTTAGATACAAATAATATTCTTCTCATGGTTTCTCTGAATGTCTAGTATAGTTATGTCGCTTGAGGATCTTAATTGCTGAGGCATCCGTAGTTGGAGTTATCATTATCACTTGGAATAGATTTTGGATTTTCTTGCCTTGACCAAATTCTTGAATTTTTCATAAACACAACCTATAGAATATTGTCAATCTATTTTTTTTTTTTCGACCAACTTATTTTAGGTGCCAAATTTCTATTGAACTGATTTATAAAACAAGTCGAAGCAAGATTTTTTCTTGGCAATTTCCTATTGAATTGGTTCATATTTTTTCTTGGCAATTTCCTATTGAATTGGTTCATAAATCGGGTTGAAGCAAGACATCATCTGGTATATGATTTTTCCTGAAAGAATATGTGATGGAAGACCTCGAATCTTATTACATTCATTGCCAGTTCATCACGTGAATATCGAGGTTGACTGTGGGCATTATGCCTTTGATTCTAGAGGGGTTGGAAGTTGAAATTTCAGAGGGAAAGTTCTAAGTTTTTAGCATGCAATTGTTCTTGAGAGACTCTTGAAATCAAATCTATACATCCTATATAGTTTATTTCCATGCCAGATTATTTCAATACATATCATACGTCAGAAATTTAATCCAATTTTTAAGATTGAAATCAAATAATCTTAACAATAATAATATGTTATTGTTTATAGCATTTGCAAAATTAAATTATTAGTTAAGATAGTTGTGTGCAGCAAGGGAACTTTTGGTTATTTAATGTTAAGAAAGTTCTGAACTCCCAATATTTCATTTTAAATAGATAATTGTGCGTTGATTTGATTCGACAGTTATATAAATATTGAAAGTACAGTAAGAAAATTGACTAACCATAAATTGGAATTGGAATTCTTATTTTCTCATTTTGTTAATAAAAAAATTCTGAAATCACCAAGCAATCGAAATTAAATCGATTTTATTAATAAAACTCAATTTTATTAATAAAATTGAACCGATTTTGTTAATATTAAAATTTTTTTTCGGTTGTTAATAAAACTGAATCAATAAATAAAATTCATATATTTTATTAGCTGAAATGAAACCAATTATTTAAATAATTGAAATAAATTAATAAAATATTTGATTGGATTTGACTTTTGATTAAAACTGAATCATATTCACTTCTAATTCATGGGCTTAGTGATAATGGGTCAGACCCACTTGTCCCAAAGAACTGGGTCCAGATGCCTTACTCAAAAATCAAAATTGTTTGAATGACGAATAGAGAACAGACTAAGGACACGTGTGCAACAACTTTACCTACCATGTGGTTGCAATTATGACACCGCAGAGGGGAGCGTGACGATTATAAGGACACGTGTCCAAACGTTTAAGCCTTTCCGTTTGTCAGCCATTTTTTAAGTTTCAGCATGATGCCTATGATTCTGAAATTATTTAATTTTTACTTAAAACTATATCTCTATATTATTTAATTATATCTAGGAAAATGATAACAATTAATACTTTTAAACAAAATGAAACAAAATATATCAATAATAATAATAATAATAATAATAACTAGAAAATTATACATATTTCAAACAAAATGAGACGCCGTAAGTAATGGTATAAGCTAGAAATTGAGTTCAGTGGCATATAGTCTCGATGACTCCATGCCCTACAGCCACTCTTGCCTGTTATAATCAAGAAAATCCATCACTAAGCTATATATAGTGATGGATCAAGGGTTGAACCGTGATATTTTTGCTCTGTTATTTACTTTTTCTCTCTCTCTGAGAGTGTCTTATTTGAATCTAACGAAGATACATTCACTGTTATCGTTATTACCGAGTGCCCTTTCCCAAATCCACCTAATAGATCGAACGACTTTTTCGTTCAAACCACTCTCTTTTTCCTTAGCCTTCGGAATTGTCAATTATGTTTTTCTTGAGGTTGAAAATAAAATCGGTGAATGAATGAAAGAAGTATAAAGTGGTAGGTATGGATAGCAACGCATTGGCCCACTCTTTTGTGCCATGAATAGAAGAAACATAGATAACTTAGCTCAGTTACGGGTGTCTCCTTGAAGGGAAAATTAATGTAAGGAATTTGATGATTGTTAGTGATAATTACGTTGTTGAATTTTTGACATATATTCCAATAAAAATATGCCACCATTAATCTTCTTCCTTTATAGCTAGGGTTTCACATCGCTTCCACAGCCTCAAGTTATATGGTAGGTAATGGATTCCATCACTTCTTGCAAGTTTTCCCTAAAAATGATATCAATAAAATGGTAAAATTAAAATATACGTAATAAATGGTATTTTAAATTTATAAATTAATTAAGTTTTAAATGAGACAAACTTATGCTCAAGAAATTGACCATTCTTACGGAGTAGTTTACTAAAAAACAATAATTTACATTAATTGACTGTTGTGCACATTAAATTGAGATATATTATACAATGATCGTCAATCACAATCCGATGAGTTTTCAACAAAATTCATACAATCAAGTCAGTTAGACAAAAAATAGTAAATGAAAAATTTTGAACTATTTTATTTAAATAATTGAGTTATTAATACTAAATAATAGTTAGTAATAACCATTAATAACGTAATATCTATTAGCTACTACACGATTTTTAAATGCTAGCAACACTTGAATTATCTTGAAAATTAATTAATAAAAATTCACCAATAATTTCAAATAATGCAACCACTAAAGTGTAAAGGGAATATTAAGAGGCCCACAAGTCCATTCCTCTATTCTTGCATAATGAATCATAATTCAGTTTCCTATGTTTAGGACACCTAAACATGCCCTTCTTTTTATTTTTATTTTTTTATATTCAATTAAAGCAAATCTCAATTCTATATTATATATGTAAAAAAAAAAAAAAAAACAAATCTCAATGCATTGAAACTCTCGTGCAATGCATGCATTCACCTTTTCTTTTGGAGAACCTTCCTTGCAAGTTAGCAAATTTCATGGCTACATGTCAAAAAGATAAACAAAATTTATGGCCACCACATAGTTTATTTAATGAGTATTATATTATAATCACTCCAATGCTTTGCATTATACAACAATTCAATCTTAACCATTAATATTTAGCTTCAAAAAAAACACTGTAGTTTATGTAATAATAATAATAATAATAATAATAATAATGACAATATACAGCTGATTTCGAAATATAATTCAAATAAACATCTAAAGATAAAGTGATTTTCCATTCGTTTCATATAAAAAGTTTGTATCATTTAAATTAAACGATTAATTAGTTGGTTTTTTTATTAAATTTTTACCCTTATATGATCATTAAATAATAGTATAAAATTAATAAAAGTATTGTAAAAAGAGTATATTATAATTTTTGGTTATTGTTTCAAATAGTAAGGAGTCTGAATCCTATCGTCTTATCAAAGGAATGAAGTAATATTTCATATATGTTTATAAAAATCTTTATATGATATGAAATAAAATTGCAAAAATGAATAGAAAAAGAAAAGCATGTGAACGACAAGAACCTGAGTATTTGTAAAGATTTGTAGTAAGGATTAGAGACCCATTTGGGACGGCAATAAACATGGTTAATTCACCTAATAATCAATCAATGGTTTTAAATAATAGAAATATCAAAAATTAATTTAATGGTTTTTGTAAAAAATAAGTGAAGAAGTTTGTTAAAAAATAAAAAGAAGAACATTAATGTCACTGTTTATCTATGACTTGAAAGCCGACCACTTTACTATAATAAGACTTCCGTACCATGTGGCATGTTTCTGTATGTTTATAACTAACGGATACATTTGCCTTTTCAAATGGACTAAAATAACCTTCTTCAACGTGGCAACTTTTTCTAATAACATATAAATATACTCTTAAACTATTACTAATTAACGTATTATTTATTTTTTACTAATTTAATACTAAATTAATTTGTAAATTTAGAAAAAAATATAAAATTACCTTCTACATGATCGCGTTATATATTACAAAAAGAATGTAAAAACTACATGCATGATTTGGCACTTTTAACTAGTTGATGGAATATTTTGTAGAGTTTTTAAATTTTAATTGTATATAGGGAAATTAATAGTAATATATTATTACTAAATAAAAGTGACAAACTTATTTATTTAATATGAATCATTTGATATTCAAAATTTACAAATTTAATTAATTAGAATTCAAGCAAACCAATTATAAAGGCGCAAAGCTCTAGCTATTAATTATTTAAAATAATTATTAATTAATAATTAAATTTGTGAATAAAATTTCAGATAAATTTAAAATTATTTATTTAATGGATGAGAAAATAAAATCACTTTAAAAATTGTTAGATTCAATTATGGAGCATTTGACTTATTTTCCAATGTCAATTTCTCAGAACCTTCCCTTTTTCTTAAGAATATTACATAGGACCTTCTAATTTAATAATACCAACATTTTCTAGATAATTTATTCATAAAAGGCCAAAAAAAAAAAAACGAGGACATTTTAGTAATAGCAAACAAAATTCTCACTCAACGAACACTTTGTAATTTTCTTATCTAAAAAGAAAAAGGCCAAATGGATATTAAACGATGTCGTTTAAGGGGGAATATCTCCGTTATAGACGTTGGGTCGAAATTCGAACCGTCTATAAAAGCCAACGGCTTACAATTCGGTAATCCTTCTCTCACTTCATATCTTGTCTGCCTTGCTGTACAGCGGTTCACCGGCGATATATTTAAAGGTCATCCGTAGAGAAAAATACGGCCAGAAGATTTCTCTTCATCATAATCGATGACCCAAATCTAGCTAATCCGGCGAAATACCTGCTCCGATAATCAAGCTTCGATCTTGAATTTTTTCTTGTTTTTTAAGATCCTAATTTCACCTCATTTTCCTTTGGTTCTTCCTTGTCCCGGTGAGAAGAATCCACTCTCTCCTCCCCTGAATGCCTTTCTGTTTATTTAGCTTTTACTTTTATTTTTTTGCATTCTGGGCCCAAATATTTTGAAGTGTTCTCTGAAATGCCACTGCCTAGTAAACCCAGAAGCTGAAAAGAATCGTCCACGCTGTTCTTTTCGCTATTCAGCTTCTGGGTTTATTTTTGTTTCTCACAAAAATTTCCTGAGAAACCAATCCTTTTTTTACGTGGGTTGTTACAAGTTTTGAAGCTGAAGGATAGAGTTTGTTCTTTTCCTTTCCAATTTTTCAGAATCCTATTGCTTCTAGCTTGATTTTTTATTCAAATTTTGAAGCTCATATTTCCGTTCTACCCCTAATTTTTAGATAATTCTAAATAGATAGAGAGAGAGAGCAGAGAGAGATAAAGGGAGAGAGGATGTCAGCTGTTGAGGTTGCTTTTAGCCCTATTCATAACGAATCAGCTCATTTTAGTAGTCACTGCAACAATAGTATGCAGGGACCTGCCATTGAAAATTCATCTATTCTTATATATCTCAGTGTCGCAGGTTCCCTGATTCCTATGCGGGTTATGGAGTTGGATTCTATAGCTTCTGTGAAGCTAAGAATCCAGACTTGTAAAAGGTTGGTAGTGAAAAAACAAAAGCTTGTTTTTGGAGGCAGAGAATTAGCCAGAAATGATACCCCTGTTAAGGACTATGGTGTCACAAATGGCAAAGTTTTGCATTTGGTTCTTAAGCTCTCTGATCTCTTGCTCATCACTGTAAGGACTGTCTATGGACGTGAATTTGTGTACCGTTTGGATAGGTATAGAAATGTTGGGTATTTGAAACAACGCGTATTTAAGGAAGAGAAAGGTTTTGTTGAGGCTGAAGAGCAGGATATTTTCTACAATGGCGAAAAGCTAGAAGACCAGATGCTTATTGGTGATATATGTAGCAACCATGATGCTACTATTCATTTATTAGTCCAAAAATCAGCTCAGGTTAGGGCGAAGCCTGTAGATAAAGATTTTGAAATTTCTATTGTTGCAGCAGATTGCAATGGGAGAAGAGAGAGTGTAGTAGGAGGAGGACAGAATCAATCTGACGAAACTCATGTTCTGGCATCAGAGCAACCTGCTAGAGGTTTCTGGTTGGAACCTGTTTTTGTTAATCCTAATGTCAGATTCAGTTCTGCTTTTTTGAATATGGTTAAGTGTACATTAGATGGGTTGGAGAAAGGAAAGCCACCGTTGCGATCATCTGAGGGTACAGGGGGAACTTACCTTATGCAGGATCCATTAGGTCAGGAATTTGTTTCTGTGTTTAAGCCCATTGATGAGGAGCCAATGGCTCTAAATAACCCCCAGGGATTACCTGTCTCGGAAGATGGTGAAGGGCTGAAAAAGGGGACAAGGGTAGGAGGAGGCGCTGCGAGGGAAGTAGCAGCTTATGTATTGGATCATCCAAAGAGCGGTCCGAGGGCATTGACTGGTGAGGCTATGGGTTTTGCTGGTGTACCTCCTACAATGATTGTTCAATGCTTGCATGAAGCTTTCAACTATCCGGAAGGATATGAATGTGCAATGAAAAATGCCAAGATTGGATCTTTGCAGATGTTTATGAAAAATAAAGGGAGTTGTGATGAAGTTGGTCCAGGGGCTTTCCCTGTGGAACAGGTGCACAAGATCAGCGTGTTGGATATAAGGCTGGCCAATGCAGATAGACATGCTGGGAATATATTGATTGGCAAAGGGGAGGATGGCCAGACAGTGCTTATTCCAATTGACCATGGGTATTGCTTACCTGAGAAAGTAAGTATTTCTATGTCATATGTAGTATTTAAATTAGTTTGTACAATTGTGTTCTTTATCTCTGGTAGTCATTCATGAGTATTATTAGATATTGCTCTGTTTGCTTTCTACTTACATAGGATTAAGACATTGTTGCAATGCGTCCAATTTCAGTTTCGTTTAAAATGAAGCAGCGAAGATAGAACAATGAGCTCATGCCAATTAATTGATTAGGATGTGTATTTGTGAAGTGTCATAAATTGAATTATGTCCGTCCCTGTCTTTCTGTAACTGCTTGACAAGATATTTGACACTTGGATTTCTGAATTGATTATTTCTGGATAAACTGTGTTCCATGATTCAAGAAATGAGAAAATTGTAGCAGAAGTATTGCCTCTACTCACGCAGTAGTTGTTATCATTTGGATTTTGATATCTGTTTTCCGATCTCCTGTGTTAAAAGTCTATGAGCATCTTTACCAATGGAGTAAATCATTTGCAGTTTGAAGATTGTACATTTGAGTGGCTCTATTGGCCGCAAGCCCGCCAGCCATACTCACCTGAGGTCGTAGACTACATAAACTCACTGGATGCTGAGCAGGATATTGCCCTTCTGAAGCAGTACGGGTGGGATATATCTCTCGAGTCTGCCCGCACACTTCGCATTTCCACACTGCTTCTGAAGAAAGGGGTAGAGAAAGGTCTCACTCCATTTGCCATTGGAAACATCATGTGCAGAAAAACACTGAATGAGAAGTCAGTGATCGAGGAAATAGTTCGTGAAGCTGAAGACTCCTTGCTCCCAGGCATGAGTGAAGCTGCATTCCTTGAAACTGTCTCCCAGATTATGGACTCCCGGCTCGACAGATTAACCAAACCAAGTAAGTAACTTGGTTCAGGTCCTGGATTCCTGGCTTAAGGAGCTCCTAAAACATCTCCATATGGTAATAATTACAGCTAAAATTTATTTGTATGTATGATTTGAACTTTGTGAGTCCATTTTTTGATGGACTGTGTGATTTATGACCTATGTATTGGCTTGTGTTCTTATAAATGAGCCTGAACCATCAGTTTCCTTGCACAGCTGCTTGGTTTTATGATCAGCAGAAGTTTAATCCCATGAATCATTGTCTGTTATGCTTAGATGATATGTAATTAAATGTTTGGGTCCTATTGTAAATATTTAGGGGACCTATATGGCATAAGGGAAAAATTGGGTGGCATTTGTATTATAATCACTTTTGTCTCAGAAAAGTTGGAAGTTATGAAAATTTGTATCCTTTATGCTTTTCTTTTTTTAATTTAAGAAATAAAATAAAATATATTAAAAAAAAGAAAGAAAAATATGAGAGAGTGGAAACCAACAATATTTCTAAATTTTGAGATTTTTAACTATTTTGGTATTGTAATTACTTTATTTGCAGAATCCTTAGCAAACAAAATTCCATACTTTTAATCAAGGCATGGTAATTTATACAATTTTGAGTATGTTAACAGAATATTGCTTTGAAAAAGACAAAAAGAAAATATGAAGATTATTTGCTTAGATTTTACTCTTACTTTTGTCAAAAATTTAGCTAATAGTAATATTATAATGTATTCTTACATAATTAGTGTTGTCGGTTCAATTGACACATGAAAATACCAATATTGAGTTGAAAGCAAAATTGAAATTGGCCGAACCATGGGCCCATTTCACATTAGCAGAAAATATTGAGTATGCATTATAAGCAGCCCAAGGGGTAATCAGAAGAAAATTTCGTCATAGACCGAATTAATGATACCACTAATGTAACATTCTATTTCTGATCCGAAAAATGGATTGGATATCGAATAATACAACTATTTTATGATCCCGATCCGAAAAATGGATTGGATATCAAATAATACAACTATTTTATTATCCATAAGTATGTGTGAACTATGAAAATTTTTTCTACAAAAATTTGGGCAAAGCTTTTTCTAAATTTTTACTAAACCTGAAGTAAAAAAAATCACAGAAATACTTCTAGGTTTTCTTATTCAGTCAACCAACTCCAATTCCAAACTCCAACAAAGATACAATTCCCATCTTCCAAATATCTTTTATTCGTAAGATAGTTCAAAACTTTTCATGAACATACCACAAACAAATTCAATATATATATATATAACCACTAAATTAAATAACTACTTGCCACTTAACTATATAACTAGTTGTCAATTTAAATCTACATATCTCCAAAAACTGTCTATTGAGTACACATGCCAGAAGTAAGAAAGGAAATCCAATCTAAACTAAAAGTTTAATGAAAGCGCTTTACTAATTTCACTTTGTTCTAAAACTAATTCATATATACACACACACACATATAAAATAAATAAGTAACGCCACTAAGTTAAAATTAAATTTTAACTTCCAAATTATTTTACAAAATAATTAAAGGTACATAACAAGATATATATAATATACACAACCATAGAAAGAATTTAAGGCTAAAAGCAAACTTACAATATTTGATTTTTTCATATTAATTTTCTATATTCAAAAATATATACTTATATAAAATTTTGCATTTTAAGGGTGACCTAGGCACTTTTAGTTATACTTATCACTAGGCCACAACCAAGCAAGGTTACCATAAGGATAAATTGCCTAATTCAAGTATAACTAACAACATATATTTCCCAATCAAGTATCTTCAACGAACTTAATCTCATCACTAAAACAAGTTAACATAAACCTTAATGGTTAAATACTATTCATGACGTAGATAACAATGGAAAAGCGAAATTGATTGAATTAAGATTCAACTTAATCATATTTCATAACTCCATTTAGCATTCTATTAAAAATTTCCGATATTATTTTGTAAGTCCTCAATTTATGCGTATGATTGGCTATTGTGCATTCAAGCACACTTACAATTTCTGAATTCCTTAAACTATATAACCAAGTATATCTTAATTTATTTAATAATTTTGTTACAGCTATTATCCAAAGTAACTGCGAAATAATTTATCAAGGAAATATGCAGGATTGAGACCTTTTAGACCTATTTGGATTGGAATGGTCGAAACCTGACACTACACTCCAATCACTAAACTCCAATCATGTGTAAAAGGAGGTTGATACTTGGCACTACTCTTTTTATACCAAATTGTGCAATTAGGGATGATCACGGGAAGGGGCGGGGCCGGGAAATGCTCCCCCACTCCCTCCCCCGCCAGTGGCGGGGATTCCCTGCCCCGCCCCCGCCACCAATGTCAGGGGAAGAATTCCCCCCGTTCCCGCCCCGCGGGAATCCCCGTCCCCCGTTTTTTTTTAAATATAATATTTTATTAATAATTAAAATTAAAATATAATATTTAATAAATAAAAAATTTAAAATCAATAATAATTTAAAATTAAGTATAATTTAAAACTTAATAATTATAAAATTAAATTATATTTTACTTTTAATTATTTATAAAATATTATATTTTAAAATATATATATATATATATATATATATTTTTTTTTTTTGCGGGGCGGGGATCCCCGCGGGATGGATACCCCATTTTCTGTCCCTGCCCCCGATTCTAGGACGGGAAATTTTTTTTCCCCGCCCCCGTCCCCGCGGGGGGAAATTTCGGGGATTCCCCGCCCCGAACGGGGCGGATCCCCGCCGGAGCCGGGGAATCCCCGCCCCGTGATCATCCCTATGTGCAATACGAATCGTTATTAACCCAACACACCAATATCATACCACTCAACACACCAATTGTTACTCCGCCTGTGAAACTCAGACTCGGGTACGGGTGTCAAATGCAAATACATATCAATGTGTCGGACTCATAAACTTTCTAAATAGAAGATATAGAAATGCAGATCCAAATTTAAGATACTGGTACGTAAATATGGATATCAACTTACACACTGGAGCGTGGGGACGTTACGTAAATAAAATATTCATTAATGTAATATTATTGTTAATGCAATCCGTATAACTTATCTCATTTATATAATGAAACCGGTAATCTAATGTGTATAATTTAATCTCATTTATATAATGAAACCGGTAATCTAATGTGTATAATTTAATATAGCGTGTGGCTAATCGTTGATTGCTGTGAAATAGCCCGTCAAATCGATTCGGCCACCTCCGCTCCGATCTCCCCCTTTCTTTTCTTCCTTTTCCTCCTCTCATGCTTTATATATGTTTTTTTTTTTCTAGAAAAATCTAGGCCCCTAAACATGTTTATATATATATAAATATATATATATATATACATATATATATATATATATGTGACAATAATTCATTTTGTTAAAAATATTAATTCAAAAGTCTAAAAATAATACCCATATTTCTCCCTTAATAAATTTCTTTATTTGCATTATCATTTTATCTCGATTAATTCTATTTCTCTAATCCCATCAATAGTATAAATTTCCATTTTATAACATAATTATCGAGTTGGACTTGCTGTTGACTATTATGATCAACTGTGATTTTTTGTTCTCTTGTCACAATTTACTTTAAATCTGTTATCCTGATTTATTTCCAACTTATAACCTTCTTAATGAATTCATTTCATCTAAATTTTATCCCAAAATTTATTTTGAAAAGTACTATTTACTCTTAAAAGTTATAATTATCATACTCCATATTTGGAGCGTTACATTTCTTTCTCTTTTAGAAGATTTTATCGTCGAAATTTATTTGAACTTGAGCAATAAAGCGTGATTCTTCCTCGTATATTCTTGTGGCTCTTTTGTAACTTCTTCGATTTTGATGGCAAACAATGGAACTCTTTTATTCCTTGGAGTAGTTGGTTTCTTATAAAGTTCCTAACTCATTCTTCTTTATAAATCAGGTTTGATTAGATACAATTGTCTCTGGATATGACAATTTGAGGATTTCAAGCTGTACCCTCATTTTTGACAAGTCCTTGATAAGTATTTCCCTTTTTAACCTCTTAAATTATTATTCTCTCTCTAAATCTGCCTATAATTTTTAATTATCTAAAGCAACTTCGATCTTTTTTTATTGAATCCTTAGTTCGTGCTTTCTCTGATAAAGTCTGGCCTTAATATCTTGTCTTCATCAAGTTCTTTCCATAAAGAAAGTGGTCCATATTTCTTTCCATGCTCTTGTGTGTTTACTGATAGTTGTGGTTGTAAGAACCCTATTAGTGAGAGATGTCTGTTCCAATTCATCATAAGGTCATCCATACACCTCAAAACATTTCCATTAATATCTAGTAAATCTTCCATATTTTATTTCTTTGTATCCGACCACAATCAATAGGTTTTCACATCATAAATACATTTCATTATAAATGCATCATTGGGACATTCTTCTTATGTTTTCCCATCATTAAAAACACTTGTTCATTACTTATTCAACAAATATTAATCTCCTCAAATCCCAGTTTTCTTACTTCTCCTCTTATATTTGTCCACAAGTAGTAACTACAGATCTTTTCCTATTGTTTCTAAGTTCCCCTGTTAAATTATGTTTCACTTTGAACTACACCTCAACCTACTCTGGCTCCCTTACTTTCTAAGGTCAATCAAGCATTTATGGTCCCCAAAGGTGTATAAAAGCACCACTAGTACAAATTACCACATGCACCACTTCTTGGATAGTCGTCAACGACAAAATTCAAATCCTTAAATATCTTCATGCACTTTCAAAGCACTCATTTTTCTTTTCGATAGCTAGCTGAGTTGTATCTCATGATTATACATTCTTATTACATGGGTCTTATGGTCGTATTCTAAGTTCGTATGCGGATATAAATCTATAACGGTTTGCATACATTAGTATAAGTCAAAACATGATACTAACCACAGTTTCAATTTCTATCCTTATGATCTTACTAGATTTCCTTAATCACATGTGCCATATAAAAGATGATAAATTATTAGGTGGATCATCATAATAAATTTTTGTCCGACGGCTAAAATACTCTATTTCAAATATTTAAAATATTTTATATTTAGTTTGAAAAAGCTCCTATACTCTTATCCGTCCGGGATAATATTTAGTATAGCGTGAGATGTGACTTTGGTTCTCTGCTTCATTTTCCCGCCAATTCTCCCTCTATAGAAAGACACAATTGATAATGATATTATAAAGACAAGAAAATTGAAACGAATCTTAGCCTCTACCTTTCTACATTTGACTTTATGTGTAATAGATTTAGAAAAAATAAATAAATAAAGAGGAAAAAAAATCAAGGTAAATATCCATCGTTCCAACTTGTAAGGCTTAACCGTGATCGAAACCATTACCCTTTTTTTTAGTTAGTCAACTTATGTATTGTGTTAAGAGTAAACTATTTTCATCAATATGGACTGTCAAATAAAAATAAAAAATATTGTTTTTTTATAAACTATACGCATTAATGTATATAATTAGCTGTGCATTGTATTAAAGGCAATTTTCTTTAACAAATAAATACTCATCCTAATAGTTTAGTTTCCTCCCCCTCCTCCTGTCACATCCTTTTTTTTTTTTTCATAACCAAAAAAAAGAAATTACAGTATATTTTGAAATATTTTGGTGTGCACATGTGATGGGAAAAACACTCAGTGGTGCGGTTATGAAGTTTAAGACAAAAATGAAGCAAGAAAACAAAAAGGAAACAGAAGTCATATTTTCACATTTCTACTATGTCCCAAACCATACTTGTTTCTTTTCACTTTCACTTTTATCTCCTCTCATTATGCTTACCTTATACTTGTCAATCTCCACATCAAATCTACCTCTTTCTCTCTCTAAATTCTTTCACTTTCCTCTTAGCTTTCTCTCTCTAGAATCTTAGATCAAACCCCAAAAATGAGCCGGCCAAAGAGACATCCATCTGGCCGTACAAATCTAGCTTCATGTATAGTTGCTACTATCTTCTTAATCTTTATTATTATCATTATCCTTATTGTCTTCTTCACGGTTTTCAAGCCCAAAGATCCCAGAATCTCCGTCAACGCCGTCCAGCTTCCCTCATTCTCCGTTGCTAACAACACCGTCAACTTCACCTTCTCTCAGTATATCTCGGTCAAGAACCCCAATAAAGCCGTTTTCTCTCACTACGACAGTACTCTTCAGCTCCTTTACTCGGGTTCCCAAGTTGGGTTTATGTTCATTCCTGCCGGTAAGATCGACGCTGGCCGGACTCAGTACATGGCCGCCACCTTCGCCGTCCAGTCCTTCCCCTTGTCGGCTTCGCCTGATGCGGCGGTCAATGTGGGTCCGACTTTTGCTGGGAACGGGTTCCCTACTGTTACCGGTGGTAATAACGGGTTTAGAGTTGGACCCACTATGGAGATTGAATCTAGGATTCAGATGGCGGGTCGAATTCGGGTCCTCCATTTTTTCACGCATCACGTTGAGGCCAAGGCTGCTTGCAGAGTAGCCATTGCTGTGAGTGACGGATCTGTGTTAGGCTTCCATTGCTAGTAATTATTTCTTTAGATTTTTGAGAAAAATCTAGTCTTTTTTTAAGTTTTTCGAATGTTATTAGGAGTTTAGCATATTAAATATGTTAAACGAACTGTAAAAATTGATGTCCCTGGTAGATTGACTCTGATTGATAAAGTTTTGAGCTTTTTATGACCAAGCTGCTTAATTCATTGTTAGCAGTTGAGATATCGAAAATCCAGTCTTTTGGGTATCTGGGTTTTGGTTAATGATGAGTTTGGTATTAAAAGTTGAGACCTTTGTTAATATTTTCAGCTTTTGATTAATTGGGATTAATTACTCTGCAAGTAAAGGTTTTATACTATGATTATCATAATGAGAAGCTCCAATTATGAAGCAAAGGTCAAGGGTGGGTGAGTGCGTGAGTGAGTGAGTGATGGGTTGTAAAGAAGCGGAAAATGTGCTACCTGTTCAATAAAAAATTACTATTAGTATTAATGTGAAGCTAGGCAAGTGAAATAGCGAAGTTAAAAAGCTTGACGATGGCGTTTAACGGTATTGGAGTTGGAGAATGGTTTGGCAAGTAACAAAGCAGTGAATCGGAGAAGGGTTGGTTAGTGGCGTCTGCAAATGCAGCAAAAGTGAGTGCCAGATTTTACTGGGGATGTGGGACTAAGCCACTGGAAAGAGTTAGGACTTAGGACAACATTGTTATGATGCATGTTCCACTTTCTAGGGATTCGAGCCATTGCTTGCTTTTTTTTTGACTCTTGAAAACATGTCAGGTTGCTCTAGGCCAAAGCCCGGTGATGCCTTTTCCTTGTTTTAGTTTATAACTTTATATGACAAAAAAGGCTTCAAATGATATTGGGAGCGTCGTTAGCATTAATCTTAGCAAGATTTGAGGCTTCCAATGGATTAAAGCCAGGCTTTTGAACCCGACCCACATATATAACTGGACTTTAACGAATATACATAATGTAAAAGTTGGATTCGTGCGGTACACACAAAGATAAATCAAGACACATAATCAGGAACATGAAATGGAGCTCTAAATACATATATAAACGAATGCTTCAACGGCAGCCATGGCACCTAATCATCGATAATTGTAAAGCTTAGAGTTTACATCTAAATCAGGTCTCCACCATTGGTGAATTCCGTGAGCTTCCTTGAAATTCTGAGATGGGGTTAAATTGACAGTCAAATTTGCTGAAGGAATGAGATGGAGAGGCTCTGCTTCTCTCCCCATTGCACTCATTACAAGACCACCGAGCGAATTCTGAGTTGCTAGCCTCTCAATAGCTCCAATGCCAATGTCATCCATCTTCTTCCTGTGTTCAAAATAACCTATATACTCTGAGCAGATGTGATCTGCTGGATTGACAAATAGAGATGGTATCCATGCAGACAGAGCAGCAAATGTGTCTATAGATCGATTATTTTGCTGGTTTTTCTTCGCAGCTGAAGCCAAGGCAAGTCCTGCTGTTATCACACTGCCTGCTATCCGAAGCCCGTGTTTCACTCGCTTATCTTTTATTCTTTCAATTGGAGCAGAGAAGAATGGCGAGTTAAAGAGAAAAGCTTGAATGAAAGTGCCTGTCTGGGCCATTGTCTTTCCAGCAAGCAACGCCATTGCTGCTCCCAGGGAATGGCCAGCTAACCATACATTCGATTCACCCACAGTAGCAACTACATTTCTAATTGCTTGAATACCGACTTCAAAACGAGACGTCTCATGGAGTCCATTTCGGATGACGTGAAGGTCCAACTCGAGGTCCCGTGAGAAGGAATCTGGCTTCGTTACCGTGCCTCGAAATGCAATTACATAACGTGGACTTTCATCTAGTAAATGATTAGTGAGAGATGCTAGAGGTTTGAATTCATAAATAGCGCCAAAAATGGAGGAATCAACATCATCTACAAGCCTACGAAGCAACTGAAAATGAAAGAATTCCCACCAAGCTGGAGCAAGCGCTTCTGGACCTTCACGTTTCAGCTGGCGGTCCCGCTCTAGAATATAAACACCCTGAACCAAGGAGGCAGCAACGGACCTTCGATGATGTGGATTTGCCCTGCATAAGAACACACAACCTTACATGATATTGCCACTATATATATTCAAAACCAGAGAAGGAAAAAAAAAAAGGAAATGAAAAATTGCATCATTGTGCATCTAGAAGTATAACATAGCTCTTCTATTCACTCTCTCTACAACCAGGTTTAGCACAAGGCAATACTTCAAAACCTGAATAGTTTAACATCTTACAACAACCTAGTGAAGGTGTCATTGCAATTCCAATTATCCTTCACACGTTAGCTTGATAACAAACTTTCAGAAATCTCAGGACGTTTAGACTTTAAATAGGAAAATGTTGTTGAATTGTTGAATTAAGTTGAAACAAGAACCTACCAATCAACAGCTGATAGATGCAATGGTCCTACGAGGCTAAAGTCTTCCCTTTCTGAGGCCATTACACCATGTGTTCCCATTGCTCCTCCTTGATATTATCAAAGGCACTCTGCATTGAACAAATAAAACCAAGAGAATGGTCAATGGAAGACAATATATTTTACGCAAATGGACTAACAGGCAGTTTGATTTTTGTTCTACAGCCATAACAAGTACTATACTACGAAGATACTATATCTTTCAAATGGTTTGATGAACAATTCAATTAAGAGAAATGCCAGCATTGTGGAAACTACTTTCTTCGTTAACCTTGAGATAGATTGAGCTGCTTACACTATGAAACAATTTTGATATATCAACTAAGTTGAGAGGTTCATGTATATATCAAATGGCTGTAGATTTTTTCCGAAAAGAATGGAGGGGTTGCTAAGAAATTGTTGATTCTGCAGTCCGATTACTATCCAATTTATCAAACCAAAAGATATCTATTTAGTGATATTGTTTGAGAAGTATCAAACAGACAAGTGACAAGATTTCAATAGTCATATATATCTCATTCATTCCAACTGAGATTTAAATGCAGACAAATATTATCATCTACAAATCCATATACGTGAACCTTCCACTAAAAACCTCAAAATCTGTTTTCTGAAAGGGAAGTACTTTTAAAAATTATTTTGCAACAGAGAGATTCAAACACCTCCACTATAACTTCGATCACAAAATAGACATCCTGCCTTCAGCCCTCATCGATTTGAGAGCTATACAGACTACAAGGACAATATATTCATTTAAAATGATGCTAAACTTATTTGCCCACATTAAAAGATCCCATTTTTAAGGTAGATTTCAAATTTCTAATACAAAAACTTACAATTCAAAATTTCTGAAAGAAAAAAAGAGAGGCAAAGATGAATAAAAACTCCTCTGTAATAAACCGTAAGCCAGATCCATTATTATACGAAACAAAATATAAATTCAACATTGTCTTTTGCACATTGTAATGTAGCGAGTAGGATTTAGCTGCGAAAGATAACAAAATATAAAACGAACAAGGGATATATCTCCAGAATCCTTCATGCTAAATATCACATTGCGCCCACAGCATTTTGAACTTAAAGAAAAAAATTCAATTTTTATCTTACGATGTTCAAAGAAATGAACATTATTTTTTCTTTTTTCGTTGAAAAAAAAATGAAAATTATTACGAAATGGGTTATTAAAAAAAAAGAATTAATGTGAGATTAAGATTAAAAAAGAAAAAAACTGTAGAAGAAACTAACCTTGATTGATTGAATAGGAAGAACGGATCTAACAACGATGATCTGAAGTTTTCCTTTTTTTTTTTTTGTTTTTTTTTTATCTCCTCCACGTTTTACGATGGGAGGCGTAGTACTAGGTGATTTAAACACAGTTCGTTCGTTCGTTAAAATGTTTAAATCATAAATCAGCTCTGCGTCCTAATTTTGTCTCCTCGAAGCAATCTCAAGCAGCAGAAAGATTTTATAGGCGAATCCCACGTTGAGACGCCGTCACACCAAAGTTTTAGCGTGAATTGAAGCGACGTCGTATAACAGAAATCCAAGAGTAGACCCATCAATTTCTCATCATTTGCTGCAATGCAAAAACTTGTTTTTAGCTGATAGCTTGTCATTAATTCAATTTGTAGAACTGTTTATAGATAATCAGCATAAGAATATTCCCTCGGAATCAATTACAATTTGGATTTCAATTTCATGTATTTCGATTCTTATTTCAAAAACCAACGAAACCAACCCTTCGGCCCTCGCTATTTAATTTAAAGAGAGTTGTGCTCAGTTTCATTTTTGAAACATGAACTACTGTTTTTAAATATTTATTTTACTCGATTTTTTAAGGGCATGGTGTATCTACTTGGTTTAATATGAAAGAAAACTCCTACATTTTTTTTTCTTAAGAAAAGATTTCAAAATTTTGATAAAAAGCAAAAGATATACTTTAAAGTTTTTGTTGAAAAATTTAAACAAAAAAAAAAAGGGTATTTCACCAAATTTTGAGCGAAAAAATTTAAATAAAAAATAATGGATATGTTTCGAGTTTTTGATTTAAAATTTTTGACAAAAAAATAAAGCGGTATCCTTCAATTTTTTTGGGAAAGATTTAGAGAAAAATAAAAATATTTTGGAAAGAAAGATTTAGAAAAAAAAAAAAAGCAAAGGCAACCACTTAATATTTTCGACAAAAAATTTGGAAGAAAAGTAAAGAGATACTATTTGAAATTTTGGGTGGAAAAATTTATATAAAAAATAAAACAGTTACTCTTTTTAAGTTTTATGACAAAAAATTTAGATGAAAAAAAGAGGTATCATTTAGATTTGTGGCTCTTAAAATTTTATGGAAAAATTTAGACTAAAAAAAGAGGTACTATCGGAGTTTTAGTCAAAAAAATTTAAATAAAAACTAAAGTGATATTCTTTTGAGTTTTTGATAAAAAAAAAATATAGACAAGAACCAAATGGTTATCTCTTAGAGTTTTGGAAAATAATTTTAGAAAAATAGCAAAAAAGTACCATTTTGAGAGTTTTGGACTAAAAAATTTAAATAAAAGGTAAAAGTATATCTTTTAAAGTTTTGGATAAAAAAATTTAGAAAAATAGTAAAAGAATATGATTTTGAGTTTTGAAAAAAAAAATTAGACCAAAACAAAAGCGGTATCCTTTGAGTTTTGAGCAAAATATTCAGACAAAAAACAAATGGGGCACTTCTTGGAGTTTTGAAAGAAAAATTTAGACAAAAAATAAAGAGTTAATCTCTAAAGTTTTAGGCGAAAAATGTAGATGAAAAGTAAAAGGGTAGTATTTACAGTTTTGGATAAAAAATTTAGACAAAAATAAAAAAAAAGTACACATTGAGTTTTGGATAAAAAAATTTAGATAAAAAATAAAAGGGAAACTTATGGAGTTTTTGGTGAAAATTTTAAACCAAGATTAAAAGGATATTACTTGGAGTTTTATACGAAAAATTTAGACAAAGAGGAAAGGGATAGGAGTTTGAAGTTTTTAGCAAGATTTCAAACAAAAAGTGAACGAGTACCTCTCGAAATTTTGACGGAAAATTTAAACAAAAAGCAAAGTGGTAGATCTTAGAAATTTGCACGAAAAATTGAAATGAAAAAAATAAAGTACGCATTTGAGTTTTGAATGATTGTTTTTCTTAAAGTATTTCTTTAAGTTTTGTGAAAAAAAATTTAGATAAATAGTAAATTGGTACCCTATTGAGTTTTATGCAAGAAAATTTAGATCAAAACCAAAACAGTATCCCTTAGTGCTTTGAGAGAAATTGCTTTTTCTCATAATTTTTTTTCTAAAACTCAAAAGGGTACTTTTTTACTTTTTGTCTAAATTTTTTTCCTAAAACTTAAAGATGTACACCTTTCCTTTTTCTCTGATTTTTTTCCAAAACTCAAAGCATGTAGCTCTTTGTTTTTCATCTGAAGTCTTCCCCCAAAACTCAAAAGGATATCCCTTAACTTTTTGTCTGAATATTTTAAAAAAATTCAAAGGGCTATCGCTTTGCTTTGTGTCTAAATTCTTACACCAAAACTCAAAGGGACACTTCGTTACTTTTATTTGAATTTTTTCCCAAAACTGAAAGCACTGCTACCCCTTTACTTTTTATCTAAAGTTTTTTCTCAAAACTTATAGAGGTACCCATTTGCTTTGTGTCTAAATTCTTACACCAAAACTCAACGGGACAACTCGTTACTTTTATTTGAATTTTATCCCAAAACTGAAAGCACTGCTACCCTTTACTTTTTATCTAAAGTTTTTTCTCAAAACTTATAGAGGTACTCATTTGCTTTTTGTCTGAACTTTATTAGGAAAATCCAAAGGGCCACCATTTTCCTTTGTGTCTAAATTTTTATGCCAAAACTAAAAAGAGTATCCCTTTGTTTTTTGTTTGAAATTTTCCACTAAAATGAAAGGGGTACCCTTTGATTTTTGTCGCAATTTTTTCTCGAAAATTCAAAGGGTCCTTTGCTTTGTATCTAAATTTTTTTACCAAGACCCAAAGGGGTACCTTTTGACTTTTTATCTCAATTATTTTTCCAAAATTTCAAGGGGTACTCCTTTGCTTTTTGTCTCAAATTTTCATCGAAATCTCAATGGGGTTACCTTTTATTTTTTATCTGAATTTTTCTTCGAAAACTCAAACGGGTATCTCTTTGCTTTGTGTTTGAAATTTTCACCTAAAACTCAAAAGGGTACCGCTATACTTTATGGCTAAAATTTTCAACCAAAACTCAGAAGTACCCTTTTGTTTTTTTTTTCTAAATTTTTGCCCCAAAACTCAAAGGGGTCTTTCTTTGCTTTTTGTTTGAATTTTTCTCCCAAAATTTAAAAAAATATCCCTTTTCTTTGTATTTACAATTTTTGCCCAAAACTAGAAAGGGGTATCCTTTGCTTTTTGTCTAAATTTTTTTTCCAAAACTCAAAGCGCTATCCCTTTTCTTCTTATCTAAAAATTTATCCCCAAACTCATTTGTTTTATGTCTGAACTTTTTTAGGAAAATTCAAAGAGCTACCCCATGTCTCCCTTTAATTTTTGTCTAAATTTTTACCTAAAAACTTAAAGAAGTATCCCTTTGCTTTTTATCTAAAATTTTTCCTTGAAAACTTAAAGTGATATGCCTTTAATTTTTGTTTAAATATTTTTTCCAAAGCACAAATGAGTACCCATTTCTTTTTTCTTTTCTCAAAAATACAGAAAGGTACCCCTTTATTTTGTGTCTAAATTTTTTTGCCAAAACTCAAAGCGGTATCATTTTGTTTTTTATCTGAATTTTCTCCCAAAACTCAAATGGATATCTCTTTGGTTTTTGTTTAAAATTTTCTCCAAAAACTCAAAGTGTTATCCCTTTGCTTTATATCTGAAAATTTTTTCCAAAACAAAATAGGGGTACCCCTTTACTTTTTGTTAGAATTTTTTTGCCAAAATTTAAATAGCTATTTTTTTGTTTTTTGTCTAATGTTTTCCCCTCCCCTCCCCCCCCCCCCCCCCAATTATAGGGATACCCCTTTGCTTTTTGTCTAAAATTTTCTAGAAAATTTCAAAAGGCTACCCCTTTGCTTTGTGTCTGAATTTTTATACCAAAACTCAAAGGGGCATCTTTTTGCTTTTTTTCTTATATTTTTTTTAAACTAAAATGGATACCATTTTGTTTTTTGTCACAATTTTTCCTTAAAAACTCAAAAAGGAACCTTTTTTTTGGGTTTAAATTTTTTTGCCAAGACGCAAAAGGTACCCCTTTACTTTATGGCTAAACTTTTTCCCCCAAAAATCAAATTAGTACATCTTTGCTTTTTGTCTGAATTTTCCACCAAACCTCAAATGCTAACCCTTTGCTTTTTGTCTAAACTTTTTTGGCAATATTCAAAGTGCTATCCCTTTACTCTATATTTGAATTTTTATGCCAAAACACAAAGGGATATCCCTTTGGTTTTTGTCCAAAATTGTTCCTCTAAACTAAAAGTGGTATATTTTAGCTTTCCAATAGAATTTTTCTTTGAAAACTCAAATTGATACCCCTTCACTTTGTGTCTGAATTTTTTTCACAAAACACAAAGGGGTATCCCTTTGCTTTGTGTTTAAGTTTTTTCGCCAAACTCAAATCGATACTTCTTTGCTTTGTGTATGAATTTTTTCCTTAAAACTCAAAGGCATCCTCCTTTGCTTTTTGTCTGAAATTTTTTTCCCTAAAACTAAAAGCCATACTCCTTTACTTTTTGTTTGAAGTTTTCCCCCCCAAAACTAACAGGGGTAGCCCTTTGCTTTTAGTCTCAACTTTTCTAGAAAAATTCAGAAGGCTACCCTTTTGCTTTGTGTCTCAATTTTTATGCTAAAACTCAAAGGGATACCCCTTTGCTTTTTGTCTAAACTTTTCTTCTAAAACTCAAATGGGTACCCCTTTTCTTTACGTCTGAATTTTTTTTTTTTGAAACTCAAAGGGTACTTGTATGCTTTTTGTTTAAATTTTTAAACTCAAAGGGGCACACCTTTGCTTTTTGTCTTAATTTTTTCTCCAAAAACTCAAATGGGTACTCCTTTACTTTGTGTTTAAATTTTTTCTCCAAAAGTCAAAGGAGTATACCTTTGCTTTTTGTTTGTATTTTTCCACAATAACTAATTTGGTACCCCTTTGCTTTTTTTTTTTTTGAATTTTTCTCCAAAAACTTAAATAGGTACCCTTTATTTTGAGTCAAAATTCTTTTTTCAAAAACTCAAAGGGGTACCACTTAGCTTTTTGTCTGAATTATTCACCCAAAACTCAAAACATTGCCACTTTGCTTTTTGTCAGAAGTTTTCCACCAAGACACATAGGGGTACCCTTTAGCTTTTTGTCTGAACTTTTCTAGGAAAATTCAAAGGGCTACAACTTTGTTTTCTGTCTGAATTTTTACACCAAAACTCAAAGGTGTACACATTTGCTTTTTGTAAAATTTTTTTTTCCAAAACTCAAAAAGGTACACCTTTGCTTTTTGTAAAATTTTTTTCCCAAAACTCAAAGGGGTACCTTTTTTACTTTTTGTCTCAAATTTTTTCCTAAAACTTAAAGGGGTAACCTCTTGCTTTTTGTCTCAAATTTTCCTCTAAAACTCGATGGGGTACCCTTTTGGTTTGTGGCTAAAGTTTTTCGCCAAAATCCAAAGGGCTACACCTTTACTTTTTATCTGAATTTTTCCAGCATAATTAAAACGTGTACCATTTTAATTTGTGTCAGAATTTTTTTTCAGAAACTCAAAGGGGTACCACTTAACTTCTTGTATAAAATTTTTGCCCAAAAATTAAACCATTATCACTTTGCCTTTTGTCTGAAATTTTCAACTAAAGCTCAAAGGAGTACTCTTTTGCTTTTTGTCTGAGTTTCTCAACAAAAACTCAAAGAAATACCTTTTTACTTTTTATTTGAGTTTTTTTTAAAAAAAAAAAACTCAAAACGGAACTCATTTGATTTTTTGAAAAATTTTTCAACCAAAACTTAAAGGAGTAATCCTCTTATTTCTTGGATTAATTTTTTTAGAAAAAACTCAATCAGGTACCCTTTGCTTTTTGTTTGAATTTTTCAACAAAAACTCAAAAGGGTACCTCTTTCCTTTTTGTTTGAGTTTTTCAATGAAAACTCAAAAGCGTACCCCTTTGCTTTTTTATCAATTTTTTAGTCAAAATTCAAAGAGGTACCTCTTAGTTTTTTGTTGAGTTTTTGAATAAAAACACAAAGGGGTACCCCTTTGTTTTTTGTTTCAATTTATCAACAAAAACTCAAAAGGGTATCCTTTTGCTTTTTGCATGGATTTTT
This sequence comes from Excoecaria agallocha, assembly GCA_037975025.1. Classification (NCBI taxonomy): domain Eukaryota; kingdom Viridiplantae; phylum Streptophyta; class Magnoliopsida; order Malpighiales; family Euphorbiaceae; genus Excoecaria; species Excoecaria agallocha. The sequence continues at coordinate 21,370,794 of CM075816.1, forward strand.
CAACCTAAACACAAAGGGTTATCCCTTTGTTTTTTGTCTCAATTTTTCGACAAAAATTTAGAGGGGTACCCCTTTGCTTTTATCTAAAATTTTCAACAAAAATTCAATGAGGTCCCCTTTGCTTTTCATCTCAATTTTTAAAGAAAAATTCAAAGGGATACCCCTTTATTTTTTGTTTGAATTTTTTAACCAAAACTCAAAGGGGTACCTTTTTGTTTCTTTTTTAAATTTTTAAATCAAAACTTAAAGGGGTACCCCTTTGGTTTTGGCCTGAATTTTTCAACCAAAACTCATAGGGAATCCCTTTGCAATTCGTTTGAATTTTTCAACTGAAACTTAAAGGGGTAAACCTTTGCTTTTGGCCTGAGTTTTTAAATAAAAGCGCAAAGTGGTACCGCTTGTCTTTTTCTTTTAATTTTTTTCACAAAACTCAAAGGGGTGCCCCTTTACTTTTTGCCTGAATTTTTCAACCACCCTTTGAGTTTTATCTGAGTTTTTCTGCAAAAACTCAAAAGCGTGTCATTTTATTTTTTGTTTGAATTTTTTAACTAAAGCTCAAAAGGTACCCTTTTATTTTTTGTCTGAATTTTCTAATGAAAACTCAAAGGGGTACCCTCATGCTTTTTGTCTCAATTTTTTAGCCAAAACTCAATTGGACACCCCATTACTTTTTGTTTGATTTTTTCGACCAAAACTGAAAAGGGTACCCCTTGTGCTTTTTTTACTGAGTTTTTCAACCAAAACTTAAATGGATACCTCTTTACTTTTTGCCTCAACTTTTCAGCCAAAACTTAAAGGGTTGCTTTTTATCTGAATTTTTTAACCAAAACTCAAAAGGGTACCCTATATTTTTTTCTGAGTTATTCAATATAAACTTAAAGAGGTACCTCTTTACTTTTTGTCTAATTTTTTCAACCAAAATGTAAAGGGGCCCTTTACTTTTTTTTTTTTACTTAATTTTTTAGCCAAAACTCAAAGGGACACCCCTTTGATTTTTGGCTTAGTTTTTCCACCTTTGTGTTTTGGATAAAAAATAGAGGCAAAAGGAAATAGGGTACCTCTTTCAGTTTTGAATGAAAAATTGAAGTAAAAAGCGAAAGGAAATTCCCTTTGAGTTTTCGATGAAAAACTAAGGCATAATGTAAAGGGGTACCTTATTGAGTTTTGGTTGAAAAACTGAGAAAAAATACAAAGGAGTACCCCATTGAGTTTTTGCTGAAAAACAGAGGCAAAAAGCCAAAGGACACCAACTTTGAGTTTTGGATGAAAAACTGAGGTATAATGCAAAGGAGTACCCCTTTGAGTTTTTGTTAAAAAAACTGAGGCAAAAAGCCAAAGGGTATCCCCTTTAAGTTTTGGATGAAAACCTGAGGTATAATGTAAAGGGATACCCCTTTGAGTTTTGGTTGAAAAACTGAGGAAAAATGTAAGGGGTACCCCTTTGAGTTTTTGCTGAGAAACTAAGGCAAAAGACCAAAGGGTACCCTCATAAAATTTTGGATGAAAAACTGAGGCATAATGCAAAGGGGTAACCCATTGAGTTTTGGTTGAAAAATTGAGAAAAAATGCAAAGGGGTACCCCCTTTGACTTTTTGGATGAAAAACCGACGCATTATGCAATGGGGTACCACTTTGAGTTTTGATTGAAAAACTAAGGCAAAATGTAAAGGGTCACCACTATGAGCTTTAGTGAAAAAATTGAGGACAAATGTCATGGGGTACCCCTTTGAGTTTTAGTTAAAAACTGTGGCAAAAAGCCAAAAGGTATCCCCTTTGAGTTTTTGTTGAAAAACTGAGGCAAAATGTAAAAGCATACCCTTTTGAATTTTAGTTTAAAAAATGAGAAAATTACAATGCAATAACAATTGAGTTTTTGTTGTAAAACTAAGACAAAAAGTCAAAGGGTACCCCATTTGAGTTTTGGGCAAAAAACTGAGGAAATATGCAAAGTGGTACCCCTTTGAGTTTCTATTGAAAAACTGAGGCAAAAAGCCAAAGGGTACCCCCTTTGACTTTTGGATGAAAAATTGAGGTAAAAGGCAAATGGGTGCCCCTTTCAGTTTTAGATGAAAAAAACTGAGCAAAAAGCCAGAGGGTTCCCCCTTTTAGTTTTGGATGAAAAACTAAGGCAAAATGCAAAGGGATACTCTTTGAGTTTTTGTTAAAAAACTGTAAAAAATGCAAAGGGATACCTCTTTAAGTTTTGATTGAAAAACTGAGGTAAAAAGCCAAAGCGTACCCTTTTTTAGTTTTGGATGAAAAACTAAGGCATAATTCAAAGGGATACCCATTTGAGTTTTTGTTGAAAAATCATGATAAAAAGCCAAAATATACCCCAATTGACTTTTGGATGAATAATTTAGGTAAAAGGCAAAGGGATACCCCTTTTAATTTTGGAGAAAAACTGAGGAAAATTACAAAGGGGCACCCTTTTGAGTTTTCATTGAAAAACTAAGGCAAAATGCAAAAGGCTATCCCTTTGAATTTTGGTTTAAAAATTGAGAAAAATTGCAATGGGTTATCCCATTAAGTTATTGTTCAAAAACTGAAGCAAAAAATCAAAGGATACCCCATTTGAGTTTTGGCTGCAAATAGGTATCCCTTTAAGTTTTTGCTAAAAAACTGAAGCAAAAATCCAATGGGTACCCCATTTGAGTTTTGGATGAAAAATAGAGGCAAAAGCTAAAGTGGTACCTTTTTAGTTTTTGATGAAAAACTAAGGCAAAAAGCTTGTAACACCCTTAACATTTCTAACACTGTATCGGTGTACCAAAGGCCGAAAATTTTTTTTCCAACTTAATCTTTACATTTCAATACCTTATTAGCATGCTTTAGTTAATTTGAAAATAAATTACCAACGACCTATAATTGTCCCAATTTACTATGCATTTAATAAAATTTTTGCAATATAACGGCTGTACATAGTACAAGTCCCCTGAAATGCAGACAATTTACTTAGCCTCTCAGAGGCACAACAATCAATATTTATCAAATATATTCATTCCATTCACTATCATCCAATCCATCTCATACATAACCAAAATATAGCCTACTAAAATAACTTCAGCTTAACATTACACATCCAAAGTAAAGTTTATATACATATATACATGCCAAAAACCTATATAACAAGAGCTCTTAAAAGAAGTCTTGTAAAGTGTATTCCTGCTCCTGCTCCTGCTTACCTGCGAGCAGTAAAAACTACATGCTGAGCACCCAACATGCTCAGTGATGACTAATAATCGATACATTTTCTAACGTTATTATCATTATTATTAGGTAAAAACATATACAACAATATTCACAAAATCAATTAATATTTTTAAGCAAAACATCAATTTTAAATTTTTGCTTACAACATTTTCATTTTACTTACATAACTTCAAAATCTACTCTTATTATGCTTATTTATAATCTTTGGATTGATAATTAAGGCACTTTCCATTTTTATACACTTATTATGACAGTTATGTGCAAAATTATATTTTAGTCCTTGTTGACTATAAAATTTACTTTTTAGATAATTTGACTATTATCTGACTATTTTATCTTTATTTAAGCGATTCTTACTTAATTTACTTAATTTTTATTTTTTTCCATCGACTATAATTTAATTTCATATAATTTCATCTTTTTCAACATTTTTGTGTAATTATTCACCAATATTTCAATTAATTTCAATACACATATTAACATTAAAATTTAAGTAAAATCCCAATAATTTCAATAAATCCCAAAAAAATTTATTTATGCATTATTTATTATTTACTATCATTCTATACTAAAATAATCAATTATTTCACAGTTTTCACTATAAAAATAATTGTTACAAAATCTTTAAAATTTCAAAATAATTTCCAATAATTCAATAAAAATTCATGGACACGATACATTAATTTTATAATTGATTTAGGCTAATATATTTTATTTTCATGCAAAATATCTTCATTTTTCTTTAGAGGAAAATTCAGCCATCTATATAAAACCATCCTAAAAATTTTATTTCCTCCATTTAAGCTTTCCTTTCATATTCTTACATGTCCAATTTTATTTACCCTAACAAAATTTCATTAATTAACAATTTTAAAATTTTTTACCCTAATTACATAATTGAAATAAATTCATAAACTTAGAAAATGTAAAGATTAATTAGCCACTTACAATTTTCTCTTGAATTAGGAAGCTTAAACTTCCTTTTCCTTGCCTTTACTCTTTGAAATACTTCCTCTTTCTTCACCACCTATCAAGACCAGCCCATAAACTTTAGATTTCTTTATTTTCTTGTTCTCAAATGCCAAATCCAAGCTCATAATCATACTCTACAACTCAAAATCTATGAAAAAAATATTAAAGAATCAAATTAAAACACTAAAATTCTCAAGTTCCAACTTACCTCTCTTACTTTCTCCACTTGATTTTTCCACTTCTTTAGCTCAAATCAAACAATAAAAGCTATTTTAATGATCAAGAGAGGTGGGACTACAATTCTCAAGTTGGAATTTATGGAGAATTTGGAGTGCTTATGAAGCAAAAGAGAGAGAGGGAGAATGGGAGTGTGGTTCGGCCACCATAATAGAGGGAGAGAGCTGGTGAATTTTAGAACCAATCTCCATATTTTTAGCTCTATTTATGCCCTCTTAATGGGCCAAATATGGGGTTAAATTAATGGGCTTAGCCCATTTTTTTCTTAAGGCCCATTTAGGCCTTTTTAAAGCCCAATCAAATTTCTCTCTTTCAGCCATCAAATCACTCCAAAAATAATTTTATCACTCTTATCACATCAAAAATTGCTAGCACGTAAATTTTTGACTCAATCAGAGTCCATTATCGATCTGATTTAAACTTATTGGTCCAATTCGACAACTGTCGGTGTCACCAAAAAATTTCATTCTTATTACTAAAATATTCTACATAAAAACTCATGTAGGTATACAAAATCTACCAATTTTTGGAGTTCGTTTACTATTTTTAATTATATATGCAAAATCAAGTCACCTTTTCTACCAGGGAAATTGACTCGCTGCTTTTTTTCGTATTTTTGATCTTTAGAGGCCCATTTGACCTCAATTTCACTTCAAATTTCAACCCCGGACTCACCATGACCCATACTTTCCGATGGTTCAATAAAATATTTTTGACTTTTGGATGTCCTTTTGGGTTCGAAAAGCACTATTCACCATCGGAAAGTACTGTTCATGGTTGACCCGATGTTGAGCCCATTACAAAGCTCGAGAGAACCCCCTTTGAGTTTTGGATGAAAAACTGAGGCATAATACAAAGGGTACACCTTTAAGTTTTTTATGAAAAATTAATTGAGGAAAAATGTAAAAGAGTAGCTCTTTGTGTTTTTGTTGAAAAACTGAGGAAAAAAGCCAAAGGGTACCAACTATGAATTTTGGATAAAAAACTAAGGCATAATATAAAGAGATACTCCTTGAGTTTTTTTTTTTTTTTGAAAGAAAGAGGCAAAATGCAAATGGATACCTTTTTGACTTCCTCTTGAAAAACTAGGGTAAAAAGGTAAAAGGTACCCAATTAAGTTTTGGATGAAAAACTGAAGTAAGAGGCAAAGGGGTGCTCCTTTGGGTTTTTGTTGAAAAATTGAGACAAAATGCAAAGGGGTACCCCTTTAAACTTTGGTGAAAAAATTGAAAAAAAATGCAAGGGGGTACCCTTTTGAGTTTTTGTTGAAAAACTGAGGTAAAAGCAAAAGGATACCACTTTGAATTATTTTTAAGACACTGAGGAAAAACGTAATGTGGTACCCCTTCGAGTTTTCATTGAAAAACAGAGGCAAAAAGCCAAAGGGTACCTCTATTGAGTTTTGGATGAAAAATTGAGGCAAAAGGCAGTAGGGTACCTCTTTAAGTTTTAGAGAAAAACTGAGCAAAATTGCAATAGGGTACCCCTTTGAGTTTTTGGTTAAAGACTGAGGCAAAATGCAAAGGGGTACCCCTTAGAGTTTTGGTTGAAAACTGAGAAAAAATGCAAATGCGGACTCCTTTGAGTTTTTTTTTTAAAAATTGAGGCAAAAAGCCAAAGGGTACCCCCTTAGAGTTTTTGATGAAAAACTAAGGCATAATATAAAGGGGTATCCTTTTTGAGTTTTGGTTGAAAAACTGAGGTAAAAGGCAATGGAATACCCCTTTGAGTTTCTTTTGAAAAATTGAGGGAAAAAGCCAAGGGGTATCCCATTTAAGATTTGGATGAAAAATTGAGGCAAAAGGCAAAGTGATACCCCTTTGAGTTTTTATTGAAAACTGAGGTAAATGCCAAATGGTATCTCCTTTGAGTTTTGGATGAAAAACTGAGAAAAAATACAAAAAGGTACCCCTTTGAGTTTTTGTTAAAAAACTTAGGTAAAAAGCCAAAGGGTAAGTCTTTTGGATTTTGGCTGAAAAATCGAGGCATAATGCAAAGGGATATCCCTTTGAGTTGTGGTTGAAAATTTGAGGAAAAATTTAAACGGTACCCCTTTGAGTTTTTGTTGAAAAACTCAGGCAAAATGACAAACTGTACCCCCTTTGAGTTTTCAATAAAAAAATTAAGGCATTATGCAAAGGGATAATCCTTTGAATTTTTATTGAAAAATTTAAGAAAAAATCCAAGGAATACCCCTATAAGTGTTGTTTTTATAAACTGAGGCCAAAACCCAAAGTGTACCCCTTTGAGTTGTAGATGAAAAATTAAGATAAAAAGCAGATGGGTACCCCATTTAGTTTTGGTTGAAGAACTAAGGCTAAATGCAAAGGGGTATGCCTTAGAGTTTTAGATGAAAAAATGATAAAAAAATGCAAAGGGGTGCCCCTATGAGTTTTTGTTAAAAAACTAAAGCAAATTAGAGAGAGAGAGGATGAGAGAGAGAAGTTAGAGAAGATGAAGATGGAGAGTGAAAAACCAAGAGACTTGGCCGGCCACCCTCCATCAAAATATCCCCTTCCCTTTCTCAATTATTGGCCCACATGTCACTTAAACCTCACTTTTGCCAATTAGTCCTTGAACTTTCTTTATTTCTATTCTTACCCCAATTCTTTTACTTTGGTTTTTCAATTAAGTCCTTATACATGCAATTTACACTTATTAAACATAGATAACAATAATTAATTAATGATAATACTTCTAGGGTACACGGAGGGGTATTACACCCCTATAAGTGTTGTTTTTATAAACTGAGGCCAAAACCCAAAGTGTACCCCTTTGAGTTGTAGATGAAAAATTAAGATAAAAAGCAGATGGGTACCCCATTTAGTTTTGGTTGAAGAACTAAGGCTAAATGCAAAGGGGTATGCCTTAGAGTTTTAGATGAAAAAATGATAAAAAAATGCAAAGGGGTGCCCCTATGAGTTTTTGTTAAAAAACTAAAGCAAAAATCCAAGGGGTACCCTTTTGAGTTTTTGTTGAAAAATTGAGGAAAATTGCCAAGGTGTTCCCATTTAAATTTTTTTTTTGAAAAATTGAGGCAAAAGGTACAGGATTACCCTTTTGAGTTTTTATTAAAAAACTGAGGTTAAATTCAATGAGATACCCCTTTTGGTTTTTGTCGAAATAATGAGGCAAAAAGTCGTGGCATACCCTTTTGAGTTTTGGTGTAAACATTAAGGCAAACAACTCAATGGTAATCCTTAATGTTTTGGATGAAAAACTGAGGCAAAAGCAATGGGGTAACCCTATAAGTTTTAGTCAACAAACTAAAAAAATATTCAAAAAGGTACCCTTATTTGTTTTTGTTGAAAAAGTGAGGAAAAAAGCCATGGGGTACCCTTTTCTATTTTGGATGAAAAACTTAGGCTAAAAGGATAAGTGAACCACCTCTTTGAGTTTTAGTTGAAAAACTAAGGCTAAATTCAAAGGGGTACCACTTGGAGTTTTGAATGAAAAACTGAGACAAAAAGCAAAGGGTACCCCTTTGAGTTTTGGTTGAAAAACTGAGGCTAAATGCAAATGGGTATACCTTTAAGTTTTTGTTGAAAAACTTAGGAAAAAATTCAAGTGGTATCCTTTGATTTTTTTTTTTTTAAATTGAGACTAAATTGTAAAAGGGGCAGCCCTATGAGTTTAGGCTGAAAAACTGAGGCAAAAAGCCAAGGGATACCAATTTGAGTTTTTGATGAAAAACTGAGGCAAAAAGGATAGAGAAACCCCTTTGAGTTTTGGTTGAAATACAGATGCTAAGGGGTACTCCTTTGAGATTTTATTGAAAAATTGAGACAAAAAGCCAAGGGGCAACCCTATGATTTTTGGTTGATAAACTGAGATAAAAATTCGAGGGATATCCCTTTGAATTTTGAACGAAAAACTAAGACAAAAAGCAAAGGGGTATCCTTTGGGTTGTAAATGAAAACCTGGCGCAAAAAGTATAGGGGTCCCTCATTGAGTTTTGGTTGAAAAACTATGGCTAAATGTAAAAAGGTACCCTTTTGAGTTTTAGATGAAAACTAGAGGCAAAAAGTATAAGGGTGTGCCTATGAGTTTTGGTTGTAAAACTGAGAAAAAATGCAAAAGGGTACCTCTTTGAATTTTAGATGAAAACCTGAGGCAAAAAGTATAGGGGTAACCCTTAAGTTTTGGTTGAAAAAATGAGACTAAAGGCATAGGGGTATGCCTTTAAGTTTTTTTTTTTTTTAAAAAAAAACTAAGGCAAAAAGCCAAGGTGCACCCCTTTGGATTTTTGTTGAAAAATTGAGGCAAAAAGTCAAGGGGTACCCCTTAGTGTTTTGGATGAAAAACTGAGGCAAAAACCAAAGTGGTACCCTTCGGGTTTTTGTTAAAAAACTGAGAAAAAATGCAATGGGATACCTCTATGAGTTTTTCTTAAAAAACTGAGACAAAAGGCTGAAGGGTATCCCTTTGAATTTTGGTTGAAAAACTGATGCAAATAGCCAAATGTTACCCTTTTGAGTCATTGATGAAAAACTAAGGTAAAAAGAATAAGGGTACCCCTTTGGGTTTTGGTTAAAAAATGAAGTTAAATGCAAAGGAGTACCCCATTGGATTTTTGTTGAAAAACTGAGGCAAAAAGCCATAGTGTACCCCTTTGAGTTTTAGTTAAAAAACTAAGGAAAAAAGCCAGAGGGTACCCCTTGCACTTTTGGATGAAAAACTAAGACAAAAAGTAAAAGGATATACCTTTGAATTTTGGTTTAAAATTTGAGGAAAAATTAAAAGGGGTATCACTTTGAGTTTTGAATGACAAACTCGGGCAAAAAGGATAGGGGCACCTCTTTGAGTTTTGGTTGAAAAACTGAAGCTAAATACAAAGAGGTACCCCTATGAGTTTTCGTTAATAAACTGAGGCAAAAAGCCAAGGTATACCCCTTTGAGTTTTGGATGAAAAATTAAGATAAAAAGCAAAAGGGTACGTTTTTATGTTTTGTTTGAAACTGAGGCTAGATGTAAAGGGGTACCCCTTTTTAGTTTTAGGTGAAGAACTGAGAAAAAAAAAGCAAAAGGGTACCCCTTTGATTTTTTGTAGAAAAACTGATAAAAAATGCAAAGGGATATCCCTATAAGTTTTTGTTAAAAAAAATAAAGCAAAAAACCAATGGGTACCCTTTTGAATTTTTGTTGAAAAATTGAGGCAAATAGCCACGGTCTTTTGAATTTTTGTTAAAAAAATGAGCCAAATAGCCACGGGATAACCCTTTGAATTTTTGTTGAAAAACTGAGGTAAAATGGATAGGGGCACCCCTTTAAGTTTTGATTAAAAAACTGAAGTTAAATTCAATGGGGTATCCCTTTAGGTTTTTTTTTGAAATACTAAGGCTAAAAGCCATGGTATACCCCTTTATGTTTTGGTTGAAAAAATAAGTCAAAAAAATAGAGGGTATCCCTTGGAGTTTTGGATGAAAAATTATGGCAAAAAGCAAAGGGGTACCCTTTTTAGTTTTGGTTGAAAAACTGTGAAAAAATACAAAAAGGTACCCGTATGAGTTTTTGTTAAAAATCTGAGACAAAATGTTAAGGGATACCCATTTGAGTTTTGGTTTAAAAATTTAGGCTAAATGCAAAAAGGTACCCCTTTGAGTTTTTGTTAAAAAACTAAGGTAAAAAGCTAAGGTGTACCCCCTTTGAGTTTTTCTTGAAAAATTAAGCCAAAAAGCCAGGGGATACCCTTTTAGTTTAAGATAAAAAAAAACTAAGGTAAAAAGCATAAGGATGCCCCTTTATATTTTGGATAAAAACTTTGTCTAAATGCAAAGGTATACCCCTTTGATTTTTTGTCTAAAAATTTAGGAAAAAAGCAAAAGTGTACCCCTTTGATTTTTTGGTTGAAAAACTGAGAAAAATTATCAAGGGACACCCATTTGACTTTTTAATAAAAAATTGAGACTAAATACAAAGAGGTGCCCCTATGAGTTTTAGTTTAAAAGTTGAGGCAAAAACTTAAAGGGCACCCCTTTGATTTTTGGATAAAAAACTAAGGTCAAAAACATAGGAGTACCCTTTGAATTTTGGTTGTAAAACTGAGGCTAAATTCAAAGGATACCCCCTTTGAGTTTTAGATGAAAATCTTAGGCAAAAAGCATAGGGTACCTCTTTGAGTTTTGATTTTAAAAAATGAGGATAAATAAAAAGAGGTGCCCCTTTCAGTTTTTGTTGAACAAATTAGGCAAAACACAAATGGATACCCCTTTGACTTTTTAGTTAAAAATTGAGGAAAAAGGTCAAAGGGTATCCCTTTAACTTTTGGATGAAAAACTTAGGCTAAATGCGAAGGGATAGCCCTATGAATCTTGGTTGAAAAACTGAGGCAAAAAGCCAAGGGGTACCCCTTTGCGTTTTGTATGAAAAACCGAGGGAAAAAGGATAAGGTACCCCTTTAAGTATTAGTTGGAAAAATGAGGCTAAATGCAAAGTATACCCATTTGAGTTTTTGTTGAAAAATTGAGGCAAAAAGTCAATGGCTACCCCCATGGGTTTTGGTAGATAAACTGAGGCAAAAACCCAAAGAATACCCCTTTGAATTTCGAATGGAATACTGAGGCAAAAAGCAAAAGGGTATCCCTTTAAGTTTTAGTTTTAAAACTGAAAAAAAATGCAAAGGGGTACCATTTTGAGTTTTTGATGAAAACCTGAAGCAACAAGCATAGGCATACCCCTTTGAATTTTGGTTTAAAAACTGAGAAAAAATGCAAAGGGGTACCTTTTTGAGTTTTAGATGAAAACTTGAAGCAAAGAGCATAGGTATACCCCTTTGGTTTAGTCCTGAGTCTTCAACCAAATGTCATAGGGTACCTTTTTGCTTTCTGCTTGAATTTTTCTACCAAAATTAAAAGGGATACACTTTTACTTTTGGTCTGAGTTTTTCATCCAAAACACAAAGTGGTACCCCTTCATTTTTTTTTCTTAATTTATACAACAAAACTCAAAAGGGTAACCTTATGCTTTTTATCTTAATTTTTCAATAAAAACTTAAAATAGTACTCCTTTACTTTTTTTCTAAAATTTTCAACGAAATCTCAAAGGAGTACCCTTTACTTTTTGTATCAATTTTAAAGCCCAAACTCAATGAGGTACCCCTTTGCTTTTTGCCTAATTTTTTTAACCAAAACTCAAAGGCATACCCTGTACTTTTTGTTTGAGTTTTTGATACAAAACTCAAAGGGGTACGTCTTTACTTTTTGGCTGAACTTTTAAACCAAAACTCAAAATGGTACACTTTTGCTATTTGTCTCAATTTTTTAGCAAAAACATAAAGGAGTAACTCTTTGCTTTTTGTCTGAATTTTTTAACAAAAATTCAAAGGATTACCCCTTCACTTTTTGTCGGAGTTTTTTAATCAAAACACAAAGGGATACCCATTTGCTTTTTATCTGAATTTTTCACCCAAAATGCAAAGGGGTACCCCTTTTCTTTTTGTTTGGGTTTCTCAACCAACACTCAAAGGGTTACCCTTTTACTTTTTCTCTCAATTTTTCGGTCAAAACTTACAGGTGTACCCTTTTGGTTTTTATTTGAATTTTAAACCAAAATTGAAAGGGATACCCCTTTGCTTTTTTTCTCAATTTTTTAGCCAAAATTCAAAGGGATGCTTCTTCACTTTTTGTCTCAATTTTTAAGCAAAAACGAAAAGGGGTACTCCTTTGCTTTTGTCTGATTTTTTCAACCAAAATACAAAGGGGTACTCATTTGCTTTTTGTTTGAGTTTTTGAATAAAAATTCAAAAGTGTACTCCTTTTTTTTTTGTCTAAATTTTCCAACCAAAACTCAAAGGGGTACCCTATTGCTTTTTTTTCAGTTTTTCAACCAAAAAACAAAGGAATATCCCTTTGCTTTTTGTCTCAAATTTTCAGCCAAAACTCACAGAGGTACACGTACACCTTTAACTTTAAGCTAAGTTTTTCAATCAAAACTCAAAGTGATAACCCTTTTACTTTTTGTCTCAATTTTTCTAGCAAAAATCAACAGGGTACACCTTGGTTTTTTGTCTGAGTTTTTCTACCAAAACTCAAAGTTTTATGCCTTTGCTTTTTGTGTCATTTTTTTTGGCCAAATCACGTAGTTATACTCATTTGCTTTTTAACTAAATTTTTCAGCCAAAACTCTGAGTGGTACCTTTTTGCTTAGTGTCCGATTTCTTACAACCAAAACTTAAAGGGGAAACCCTTTAGTTTTTGTCCCAATTTTCAACAAAAACTTAAAAGGAGCACCCCTTTGCTTTTTTTTTTTTTGGGTTTTTCAATCAAATCTCAAAGGGGTACCCCTTTACTTTTTTTTTCAAGTTTTTTAACCCAAACCTCAAAGAGGTACTCCTTTACTTTTTATCTAAATTTTCAACTAAAACTCAATGGGGTACCCCTTTGCTTTTTGTCTGAATTTTTTAAACAAAACTCAAAAGGGTACCCCTTACTTACTCTCTCAAATTTTTGGCCAAATCACACAATTATATCCTTTTGCTTTTTATTTAAATTTTTCAACCAAAACTCATAGGGTTACCCCTTTGCTTTTTGTCTCAATTTTTAAGCCAAAACTCAAAGGAATATTCCTTTTATTTTTTACTTATTTTTCAACCATAACTCAAATGGGTACCCCTTTACTTTTCATGTTAATTTTACAGCTAAAACTCAAAGAGGTATACATTTACCTTGTTTGAATTTTTCAACAAAAACTCAAATTCGTACCCCTTTAATTTTTATCTCAATTTTTTAACAAAAACTAAAATGGTTATCTCGTTGCTTTTCGTTTGAGTTTTTCAACCAAAACTTAAAGGGTTACCCATTTACTTTTTTATCTCAATTTTTTGGCCAAAATTCATAACGGCATCCATTTGCTTTTTGCCTGAATTTTTCAACCCAAACTCAAAAGGGAATCCCTTTGTTTTTGTCTAAATTTGTCAACAAAAATTCAAAAGGGTACCTCTTTGCTTTTTGTCTAAATTTTATAGTAAAATTTTAATGGTGTATCCCTTTGCTTTTTGTTTAAGTTTCTCAACAAGGTAAACCTTTGCTTTTAAGATAAGTTTTTCAACTAAAACTCAAATGGGTACCCTTTGATTTTTGTCTCAAGTTTTTAACAAAAACTCAAAGGGGTATCCCTTTACTTCTTCTCTGAGTTTTTCAATCAAAACTGAAAGTGGTAGTCCTTTACTTTTTGTCTTAATTTTTCAACCTAAACTCAAAGGGGTACCTTTTTACTTTTTGTCTAAGTTTTAAAATCAAATCTCAAAGAGTTAATACCTTGCTTTCTGTCTCAATTTTTTTGCAAAAACTCATAGGATCTTTTGCTTTTTGTCTTAATTTTTTAACCAAAACTTAAAGTGATACCCCTTTGTTTTTTGTTTGATTTTTTCAACCAAAATACAAAGGGGTACCTTTTTGCTTTTTGTCTGAATTATTGAACCAAAAGTCAATGAGATACCCATTTGCTTTTTGACTAAATTTTTTAGTCAAAACTTAAAAGAGTATCCTTTTGCCTTTTGTCTCAATTTTTCAGCCAAAACTCAAAGTGGTACCACATTGATTTTTGTATGAATTTTTCAACAAAAAGTCAAAAGGGTACACCTTTACTTTTTGCCTGAGTTTTTAAACCAAAACTCAAAGGGGTATCCCTTTGCTTTTTATCTCAATTTTTTAGTCAAAACCCAAAGGAATACCCCTTTGATTTTTATCTGAATTTTTCAAGAAAAATTCAATGTTGTACCCTTTTACTTTTTTTCTGAATTTTTCAATTAAAACTCAAAGAAGTGCCTTTTTGCTTTTTATCTCAATTTTTCAACCAAAACTCACAGGGTTACCCTTTTACCTTTTGTCTAATTTTTTCAACAGTATTTCAATGGGGTACCCCTTTAATTTTTGTTTGAGTTTTTAAACCAAAACTCAAGAAGATACACCTCTACTTTTTGGTTTAGTTTTTCAACTCAAACTCAAATGGATACTCCTTTGATTTTTGTTTGAAGTTTTCAACAAAAATTCAAAAAGGTATCCTTTTGCTTTTTCTTTGAGTTTTTCAATCAAAACTCAAAGAGGCAGTTTTTTATTTTTTTTTTTTTTGAGTTTTAAAACAAAAAATCAGAGGGTTACCCCTTTACTTTTTATCTCAATTTTTCTGCAAAAACTCACATGAGTACCCATTTGCTTTTTATCTCAAATTTTCAGCCAAAACTTAAAGTCGTATCCCTTTGCTTTTTGTTTGATTTTTTCAACCAAAACACAGAAGGGTACCCTTTTGCTTTTGGTTTGAATTATTTAACCAAAAGCTAGTAGGGTACCGATTTGCTTTTTGGCTAAATTTTTCAACCAAAACTTAAAAGGGTATCCCTTTACCTTTTGTCTCAACTTTTCAGCCAAAACTCAAAGTGGTACCCTTTTGATTTTTATTTGAATTTTTTAACAAAAACTCAAAGGGGTACCCCTTTGCTTTTTGTCTGAGATTTTATACCAAAACTCAAAGGGATACACCTTTGCTTTTTGTCTCAATTTTTTGGCCAAAACTCAAAGGTGTACCCTTTGATTTTTATCTGAATTTTTCAACAAAAATTCAATGGTGTACCATTTTACTTTTTGTCAGAGTTTTTCAACTAAAACTCAAAGGAGTACTCTTTTGATTTTTGTCTTAATTTTTCATTTAAAACTCAAATGGGTATCCTTTTGCTTTTTGTCTAAATTTTTCAATAAAATTTCAGCGGGATATCGCTTTACTTTTTGTCTGAGTTTTTAAACCAAAACTCAATGGGGTACCCTTTTACTTTTTGGCTAAGTTCTTCAACCAAAACTCAAATTGGTAACTCTTTGATTTTTGTCTAAAGTTTTCAACAAAAACTCAAAGGAGTGCCCATTTGCTTCTTCTTTAAGTTTCTCAACCAAAATTTAAAGTGGTACTCCTTTACTTTTTGTCTCAATTATTCAGTCAAAACTCAAAAGGGTAACTTTTTACCTTTTGTTTGAGTTTTAAAACCAAAGCTCAAATGGTTACCACTTTGCTTTTTGTATCAATTTTTCTGCAAAAATTCACAGGAGTATCCATTTGCTTTTTATCTCAATTTTTCAACCAAAACTCAAAGTGGTATCCTTTTGCTTTTTGTTTGATTTTTTCAACCAAAATACAAAGGGGTATCCCTTTGCTTTTTGGATGAATTTTTCAACCAAAACTTAAAAGGGTACCCCTTTGCCTTTTGTCTCTAATTTTCAGCTAAAACTCAAAGCAGTATCTCTTTTATTTTTGTTTGAATTTTTCAACAAAAACTCAAAAAATTACCGCTTTACTTTTTGTCTGAGTTTTTAAACCAAAACTCAAAGGCTACCCCTTTACTTTTTGTCTCAATTTTTCAACCAAAACTTAAAAGGATACTTCATTGATTTTTATCTGAATTTTTCAACAAAAATTCAATGGTGTACCTCTTTACTTTTTGTCCAAGGTTTTCAATCCATAGGAGTACACTTTTTTCTTTTTTTCTCAAATTTTCAACCAAAATTCAAAGGGATACCTCTGTTCTTTTTGTCTGAGTTTTTCAACGAAATTTCAATGGGGTACCACTTTGATTTTTGTCTCAATTTTTCAATCAAAACTCAAAATGGTAACCTTGGATTTTTTGCTGAGTTTTTCAACCAAAAATTAAATGGGTACCCCTTTGTTTTTTATCTTAATTTTTCAACAAAATCTCAAATGGTACTTATTTACTTTTTGTCTGAGTTTTTCAATCAAAACTCAAAGGATTGCCCTTTACTTTTTGTATCAATTTTTCAGCCAAACCTCACAGGGGTACTCCTTTGCTTTTTGTCTAAATTTTTCTATCAAAAATCAAAAGGGTATCATTTTATTTTTTTGTCAAAACTGAAAGGTATATCCCTTTGGTTTTTTATTGAGTTTTTCAACTAAAATTCAAAAAAAATACCCTTTTGCATTTTGTTTCAATTTTTTGTACCCCTTTGCATTTTGTTTTAAATTTTTATCAAAAACTCAAAGGGGTACCCTATTTGCTTTTTTTTTTTCAAGTTTTTCAACCACTCTTTGAATTTTGTCTGAGTTTTTCAACCAAAAGTCAAATGGGTACCGCTTTATTTTTTATCTAAAATTTTCAACCAAAACTCAAAATGGTATCTTATTACTTTTTACCTAAATTTCTTAACAAAAACTCAAAGGGGTACTCCTTTATTTTTTGTCTCAATCTTTCAACCAAAACTCAAAAGGATATTTCTTTGCTTTTTGTCTGATTTTTTCAACCAAAAAACAAAGCAATACTCCTTTATTGTTCGTCTAAGTTTTTGAAACTAAAGTCAAAGAGATACTACTTTTATTTTTGGCTGAGTTTTTCAACCAAAATTTTAAAAGATACCTCTTTATTTTTTTCTCAATTTTTCAGCCAAAATTCAAAAGGGTACCCATTTTTTTTGTCTGAATTTTCAATAAAAATACAAATGGGTAACCATTTGCTTTTTTTCTAAGTTTTGCAACTAAAATTCAAAATGTTATCCCTTTACTTTTTGTTTCAATTTTATAGCCAAAATTCAAAGGGGTACATTTTTGCTTTTTGTTTGAATTTTTCAATAAAAAATCAAATAGGTATTCCATTGCTTTTTGTCTGAATTTTTCAACCAAAACTCAAATAGTTATCCATAAAGTGGTATCCTTCCACTTTTTTTTTTTTTTATTTATCACACAAAACTCAACAGGGTATTCCTTTACTTTTTGTTTAGGTTTTTGAATCACCCTTTGAGTTTTGTTTGAGTTTTTCAATCAAAACTACAAAAAGATATCCCTTTACTTTTTGCCTCAATTTTCAACCAAAATTTAAAGTAGTAACCATTTACTTTTTATCTCAATTTTTCAGCCAACACTTAAAAGCATACATATTTGCTTTTTGTTTTATTTTTTGAACCAAAATTTAAAATGTTATTCTTTTACTTTTTGTTTAAATTTTTAAATTAAAATTAAAAAGGATACCCTTTTACTTTTTGAGTTAGTTTTTCAACCAAAACTTAAAAGGGTATCCCTTTACCTTTTATCTCAATTTTTCAATCAATACCTTTCTTTTGGGTTTTTATTGAGTTTTTCAACCAAAAATCAAAAAAATACCTATTTATTTTTTGCCTCAATTTTTCGACCAAAACTTAAAGTAAAACCTCTTTAGTTTTATACCAAATTTTCGACCAAAATTCATATGCTACCTTTTTGCTTGAAATTCAAAGAGATACACATTTAATTTTGTCCTGAATTTAAGTGTTGCTTTCCTGAAATTTTGGTGAATCACTTGAAATTTTGATGAAAAATTTAGACAAAAAGGAAAAAAAAAAAGCCCTTAAAAAATAGCCCTTGCATTTCTCGACCCGTACGGAATATAGTGTCCTTTTATTTGTACGAGAAATACAAAGTTTGTATTTATAATAAAAAAAAAAGGGTAAAGGCATACCACAATAAAATTAATTCAAAAAATTTCAAATTCGAACTTATATTTTTTTTTTCTTCTGCATCAATTAAAAAAATATAAAATATAAAATAAGTATACGACATATAAAAAATGCCTTTGAAAACAGCCACTATGCACAGGCATTGAATTTCTGTCTCAAAATATTACATCGATTTACCATGCACATAGAAGCATGGGAAATTTTGGAATTTGAAATTCATATTCCATATATGTGGAATCGTCGAGAAACAAATACGAGTCACCTATTCATACATAACTAGTGACTCCTCTGTTAATCCGTAGCGCATAAAATGCAAAACTGCAGCTCTCCCTTTCTTTCCCAACACAAAGGAATAAATGAAAGAATTGACACAGCCATCAAACCAAATTCCATAACAAAAGATAGATTCCCTGCCGTGTATCTACTTAGACCACGCGGCCGAATCGATCTCTTCCTGTGCGCTCCTGTATAATTCCAGCCTTTTCGCAAGAGCAGATCGTCGTTCCATGATTGCTGGATCCTCGTTTAAGAGCGATGACAAATACTTTTGCTGCATTAATCAATTTGAAAGCAAGTCAACATTCATCACCTGTAATGGTGCAGACAAAAGTAGGAAGAGATATTCTGCTCCTTACCTCCATTTTACCCAACTCGGTAAAGAAATGATCTAGCAGGCTTCTTTTGGCCTCACGCACTTGACAATAGACAACGGACTTGGGAATGGAATTGCGAAGACTTGCACAGACCATATTAACATAAGACAAAACAGTTGTTCCTGTTCATACATTTTAAGAACTTGTATCATCAGTTGTGAAAACAGACTTGCAGTTGAAAATATGCAATTATGTGAGACAAATATTCAACAATCAGCTGTTGGAAAAAATAAATAAACAAACGCCAGGCTTAAGCTGAAATACTTTACGTAGAGGTTCCAACAATGAACTTACCAATCCGTCTAAGATAGGTATCATTGTATCTATCAAATATCGAATGCGTAGGGTTGCCACCTTTGTCAACATCTTGAGGTAGCTTTCTGAAAAAATCAACAGTAAGGTAGCTACACTCCATATCAACTAGCTTAAGTGTTGCTTTCCTGCTTTCCTCCTTCATTCTATCAAGTGACTCAATAGCAGCATTTGAGACCTCCACTCTGAGAGCAGGATATTGCTTCAGCTCCTGTGAACCAAAAGTTTGTCAAACATGATGAGAGATATGAACTAAAAGGATATGCGTTTCCCTAAAAGGATAATAAGTTCAAAGCAATGCAGGAAATTCCAAGTTTCTTTTATTTCTAAACAGATTAAAATAGAATGAATGAACCCTCAATGAAAGACATTAATCAGGTCTATTCTTCTCTCATTAACAAAACTATGAGCAAATGCCTTTCATGAAAGCAAGCTCATATAGTAAGAAAAACAAAAAAATAAAAGAAATCTAAAACTTGGATCCAGGCCTTGCTATATAGTATACTAGCAGATAGAGCTCCAAATTCTAAAGCCAACATGTATTTTTAACATGCTGTCTAAACTCAAGTTGTAAAGATTTGAGACAGGTGAGAAGTCAGACACCTCTTCCTCTCATTTCTTTTTTAATTTTCAACGTTTTTAAAACTGATCAATACTATTTTATATTCTAAAAAGCTAATGTCTCATTTTCAAAGTTCCCAGTGTTACATATTGATTATTAGTATGGCCACTTCTGATGCACCACAGTCTACTTGATGTTTCTGCAAGAAGAGGCATTTATGCTGTTCAGGATTCAGAGTTTAATCACCCTAGAGCAAAATTGCACCACAAAAATTCTGGAAATGCCATCCACATGCTAAGCACACATGCTACATGAACTATCCACAAAGGGGCACTAAAAGAGAATGCAAAACAAAAAAATTGAGCAGGTGATAGGAACATACTGGAGTCTCACTAATAGACCTGTGAACCAAATCCTTCAAAAGTGCATGAACCTGGATTTCACAGCAAAAAAGCACGTGTAAGCAGGACAGACAAAGTCGAGGATTGCAAATTGCAAATACAGGAAATCAACTAGTCAGACACAACCATTAAGAGGCTAGGTAACAGAGAGATAATGTTAATCATGATGGACCACAGGGTAGAAATCCAGTATGATATTCATGCAAGTCAAGTAGAATCTTCAATTAATCTCTTTCCTAATTTTCGCGCATACCGCATCAACAGCTGCCTCAGCAGGCCCTCTAATAGTAATTAGAGAAGATTCAATGAGACGACGGTATCCTTGTTCAGGAGCTATCAGATGGGGTTGATAACCATCAGCTTCAGTGATCAGTTTCCGGATATTTTCCATTGAAAGTTGCTTGTCAAACTGCAACCTTTTTAGAGCAGCAGGAAGTTGATTGTCAAAAACATTGTAGATTTTGTCTCCACCAGGTCGCCTGCGAGTAACATGAGCCGATCAAAACAAATCTTCCTCAGATAAAATAGCAGCAGATAAAGGATAATATAAAATTAAGATGGCCAGAGGTAATCATGAAAAAGAAAGCATAAGACATACACGCCATCTAGATGTTCTTTGTATATTTGATCAAAGAGTCGGCATATCTCCATGATTGTGTACAACTTTCCCTGAAATTCATAGACCATGGCTGTTGAATTCTTGTCTAAAGGACTACTGAGGGAGCTTTGGTCTGACAAAGTAGCTACCAATTGATAAAATAACATATACCAAAATGGACATAAACAGCAAACTTACACCAGCATCAGCAGCAATAGGCTTTCCAAGACGACTCAATTCAGATTCCAATTCAGCAATTGTTTTGCTGATAAGGGACTGGATTCCTGGAATTCTAGACTTGATTACAGTTTCCAAATGCTGAAATATTAACCATTTACTTAGTTACGGATAGCATGACAGCAAGTATAAAAGGTAAACCTCCTGACCAGTATCAAAGGAAAGGAAGAAGAAGAAGAAGAAGTATGATGATCTATAGCCCACCTTTGATAGCACCTTTGCTAGATGCTCAGAACCCATTCTGTGAGCAAGGTGCTTGTATTCTGGGGAGTTGGCAAAATACTCTCGCTCCCTACGCCGCGCGGCAATCATGTCAACATTTTTGTTAATATCAGCTTGCGAGCGGTTTACCACACCAACCCAAGGAAATTTTAGCCGATAAGCTTTTCCTTCTAGTATCTAAGCAAAGCCAAATTCTAATTCAGAAGGTGATGAGAAAGAAGTAATAAATTACTTTTAGATGTAAAATACTTGAGCATCTAAAACAAGCAAGAAAGTGTTATGCACACCAAGTAGGTGGACACCCCATGAACCAATGGGAGAAAGATTTGGCAGATATCTGCAAGTGCTTTCAGTTGTGCAAACATAAAACTCCAACTAGTGGATTCTCATGCAATGTCAATCTCTCAAGACAAAAACCTTATTTTGTATGCCAAATTGCACTTTTGGTGAAATGAAATTTTTGTAAGATATTATATTTGGGTAAAGTTACTCAGGGCTGTTATATAAGCACGGATCATTAATTCCACAATGACCAAATACTTTTCATGTATCTAAGTAAACAGCAGTTAGAAGTCACTTGGAGTTCTGAATTTATTTTGCAAGTTGCACATAGTTGTACATCCTCCTTTACAATTATTAAGGAAAAAAAGGGGGCATCAGTTTGAATATGATTGAAGACAACATTCCATGAACCAAGAGCAAAGCATTACAAATTAATAAATGTTATAAAAGCAATAGAAATGAAGCCAACTTACATCAACTGCATCAGTACCCTTATCCATAAGATCAATCTTGGTCAAGACCCCAAGGGTTCTCTCTCCTGTAAAATACATAAACTAACTAAGCACTAGAATATCTAAAACATCAATAAAACCAAAATTTGATCACTGTACTTGAAAATTAAACTTTTAGAAAACAACCCTAAGGTTTCGGTACAAAGCATGAAAACATATAGCACCTCAACATACAAAAATTGAAACAAAAAAATTACCAGTAGGGTCCACCTCCCGAGAAATTTTTATAGCATCAGAGGTTGCAAGATCTTGATTAGCAGGTGAAATTGCTAGAATTACACAGTTGGGCTACAAAAACAAAGGAAGAAGCATGAGACTGTAGAACTTCATCCTTGCACAAACTATTTTAGGAATCAGATTGTAATACAAAAGAACACAGCCCCTCATGATGGCATTGGTAAAACATAAAATGTGAAAAACAATTTTTAAAAATTATAAAATAATAAAATAATAAAAATAAATAAATAAAAACCCTCTCTGCAAGAATTGGAAAATAGGGCAAAAATCCATCTTTCAATGCTTAGTCCCTTTGATTACAGTATCCAAGATGTATATTACCTTCTCAATATAGGAGCGAACCATATTTTCAATATCCTGGACAACACTATCTGGTTGACCCTCTGAATTGCACAATAAAGGAGTTAGAAAATGCAGCATAGGTCTGAACAAGAAACAAAGTGACGGTAGTTTTTCAAGCATATAACTTTGAAGCTCGATGGCTCAAAATATTATAACAAATTTGCCAAACTACATACAAGGATCAGTTGGATTGACAAGAGTAACAGTGGCACTTCATCTGTCATTCCCAATTGGCATTTCAGTAGCCTAATGCAGAGTAAAATAACTATGACCAGAAAGTAAGACTAGGACACAAGCAACCTACCAACAGCAACTTTTGTGAGCCCAGGAAGATCAATCAATGTCAGGTTGACAACTGTCAGTATTAGAAAAACAAAAATCACAGAGTCAATATAGATGGAGATGTAGTTGTATTAAAATGCAGCTAAATGTAAATAAAAGTAAAATATAAACATTTCTTCAAAATTCAAGGTCTAGATAAAATAAACATAGGAACACTTAAACAAAATATGCCTGATCTCACCATTAGGAGAATATATACTAAGATGAATTGGCACACTAGAAATTTGTTTTGTGCGTCCAGTTTCTCGATCAGTCTCGTCTTGAATCTCCTTCCGTACAGCAGCTACATATATAAGATTAATGTCAACAAATAGAACACATGATAGGGCATAGGCATACTAACATGCAATTTAATGGAAAATTCATATTATTTGCTAAGCAGTACAATGTTGTAAGATGATAATTCAATGTGAGAACACTTCTATGATGAATACAGAACAATACACACAGCACATGTTGTAAGATGATAATTCATATTATTTGCTAAGTAGTACAATGTTGTAAGATGATAATTCAATGTGAGAACTCTTCTATGATGAATACAGAACAATACACACAGCACATGTTGTCCTTGAAAGTAGAGGTTGGGAAGTAAAGAACAGTACCAAAATCAGTGAACCTTTTCTTCGGAAGGTGCATGAACTCTGCATATTCTCTGGTACCTTCATCACTCTTATGGAGCTGCAACACGAGCGGCCGCCTAGTAACAATCCCTGCAACCACATTCAAAAAGATTATTCTCTCAGTCCCAGAGGAAGAACAAGAACGTATGCAAACCAATATAAGCCAAGAACATGCATTGTTGAGCATTTACCAGATCCACGAGGTAAAAAGTCCTTCCCTACAATGCTCTCCAACACTGAAGACTTCCCTGAACTCTGGAATACAAATAAAAAACGTTAGCAGAACAATTGAACAGCATTAACAAACAATGAAAACAACACAAAACACATAACCTCTATAAGTATTCCTCATCAACTCAGAAAAGACAGCTTCATTTATTCAACAAATAACAGCGCGATATTTCATAGCTAAAAAGCGCGTAGAAATGCTCATCTTGGAGTGTTAAATCTCTTGAAATTGATAAACGGAATGAATTTCACGATCAAATCACTACTCTCTTAGAATTTAAAACTAAACAATTAATCATCTAAATAAAGACCAATAGCGACTGCAGTCAAAGCCAACTCAAATTCACTTGACTTGGAAGTCATGCAAACTGCTTTTGGTTTTAAGCACTGAAACAGAAACGAAAGAGTAAAAGCTAAAAATCCAGAATAACCGCAGCAACGTCTACGATCCCGGAGAAAAACTCGATAACATCGGGAGCAAGCTCGAGCTCACAACAGTAAATCCACATAAAACCAGAAAAAGAAAAATCATAAGGAGAGAAATAGAAAGATATAGAGCTGACCTGGCCACCGACAACGGCAATAGCAGGCAAGGAGTCCCAAAGAGTAGGTAATGCGCTAGCTTCACCATGATCACCAAGAGCAGTACAAGCTCTTTGAATTTTATTAACCAAAGAAATCAAATTATCCATTCCTGGAAAAACAACAAACAGGGACGGAGATCGGTGCCGGTAATATGAGGAGAAAGAGTCAGATCGCGTGGATCTGACAAAACGGCACCGGAGGATGAAGAAGGAATCAGCGACAAAGACTTGAAGTTAATGGAAGAAGAAAGTTGAAGAGAAGCGCGTTTTTCTGTGAAAGGAAAGAATATTAAAATCAAGACTTGGAGAGAGTAGCGTTCAGATTTTGAAATGAGGAGACCATTGAGAGGTGAGAAGCTCAATAAATGGGACAAGGGGCCGGGCTATTAGCAATACAGGGCCGGCTATTTTACATACTCGCCAGTCAATCGGTGATGGCGTATTTTAGACCCGCGAGATCTTCGAGGTTAAACTCGCATAATATTTTCCTCAATTAATTTCTACAAAAACATATGTACCAGTGAATTATACGGAAAAGTTTATTAGAATTTAAATTTCAATATTTTTCACTCTAATTTAGACTATTTTAATAAGAAATTTATTGCTAATTTTGAAAATTATAGTCTGGAGAAGCGTCCTCAACAACGAACCAGACCCAAGTGCGACCCCAGGTCAGGCGGGACTACCCGCTAAGTTTAAATTTCAATATTTTTCACTCTAATTTAGAATATTTTAATAAGAAATTTATTGTGAATTTTGAAAAATGTAGTGAGATGAGATATTGAATTGTATTCACACAGTAAGTGGAAATCAAACAGGTGGAGTCTAAAGCAGTTTGAATAATCGTTAGTATTTAGGTAAAAATAAAAGGGTGAAACGGTCCCACCATGTTTTGAAACCAGGGAGAAGTTCCAACGGCTAAAAATGGCATCACATGTAGGAAAATTTCGAATCACAAATGCTGGCCAAATTATATTAATAATTGCTTTGAGATGATCGTTGCAATTTTAAAATGAGATTTGCCTAAACAATACTTTATGTGTAAAGATTGATTAAAAAGGGAATGTACATCCTATAAATGCTAACACCATTCTAACAACATTATATATATCTCAAGCCTGCACGTTGGTAATTTTTCTTGGTATTAAATTTTTATTAATACATGAAAGTTGTCCGGTATTCCAAACACTATTTACAGAGTCAACTTTTCAACTACATGTTTCTTATATAATTGTAAGATATGACATTTAAAGAAGAATCATAAACCCCTTGCTATAATTAGAATTTAAGTTCAAACATCACTCCAATGAAAAAAATAAATAAAATCTTCCTCTCTGTTTTTTACAAGGAAGAACAAGTGCAACTGAAGTTAAAAAGATGAGAAACAAGATACCAATACAAACAAGAAGTAAGTGCATTGTCCACGGGAAAATTATACTGGACTTTAGAACCAGTTCGGAATTCAATTCCACCAACACAAGTTGCACTTTTCAGTGGAGTCCTTGCTGTACCACTTCGTATAACTTGAACAACCACCATAGAATTATTTCAATCCATTTGTAATTTTTCAATTCGATTGGATGGCCTGCATAGACGCGCCGTGACGATTTAAATTTATTTTATATAGATCTATTGAATTGACACTTTATGAAGTGTAAAAAAAAAATTTAAAAATACAAATTCCAATCCATCTAATCAACTCCAATTCGACTCATTTGTCTAATCCAGTCTAAATATGAAACATTTTCAAATACTTAAAACATATTGCAATTTTTTGGTGTACATATCCTAAGCATATTCAGACTAAAATACATCAGATTCCTTATGGTATTTAAAGTTACACGGATCAAAGAAGCTAAGACCATTCTGTCCAAAAACAGAACAAAACATCAATGAAAAACAATCCCACAATAGTAAAGATAAGATGAAACCCAGCAGAAGTAATGTATAAATAAGATATTTATAATCTATTTTATTTACAGATTGAAAATAAGTACAGTATAGTTCAGTAATCAAGTTCAAAAAATTGTAGCCCTCGAGTAACAGTCACCAAACAAATGTACAAGAGGGACACCTATTTTTAGACCTTTCTGCAAACCTAAGGGGATGGGTGGACATATATAGCTTATTGGGGGATGACAACACCATGATGTGTATCAGCTTAAAATTTCTAGCAGCAAGTAACTGATTTTTTTTTTTTTTGGTTTGTTTAAAAAATAAAGAACCTAATTCCTGAAGCTTTATAAGACGAGTGATAATCAAGAAGAGTATATTAGTCTCAGATAAATAACGATTAGTCTTTCATTTATGGTGGTTGTTCTCAGCAGCAGATGCATAGCCATAAGGGTTGTTGCTAGCCCATTTCCATTGACCTCTGCACATCTCTTCAATGCCAAATTTTGCCCTATGATCAGAAATACACAAGTTAAATGAACTGAAAAAGAAAACAACTGGCATTTCATATGACCATCAAAGTAATTTTCATTAGGATTATAAACAAAGATATGACTTACTTCCAATTCAATTCGCGTTCTGCCTTTTCTGTTGATGCATAGACGATTTCAGCATCACCAGGACGCCTTCCAGCAAACACGAGAGGAATTTTCTGTCACAAAATAATCAACACATGTATCAACAGCCAGTCACATGAAATAATATACAACGCTAGGAACAGTTGTGCAGAGGCTACTATGGGAGAAGTTATGCAAAAACAGCGCTCAAGCCCACCCCAATTGCGTATTGGATATATCTAACAAGTTCCGACACAAACATGATTTAAAATCAGGTCTTTATGTGGCAATAGCTTTCATCAAAACAATAATTATCAGAACCAAATTGCATCTTTCTTCGATTATCATGTAAGTGGTAGAAATTGCCTAAAAGGAACAGTGCTTCCTGATCTAGAAGCTCGTCAATGCTCTGGCTCACAGAAAAAAAGTGCAATTTAAAGAAGAAATTTTGACATTAGATGCATCAAATCAAATTCCATAACCGATGTCCAAAGTACAAAAATGCAGCAACGTCAATATGCGAGAAACTACTGCACACAGGAACAAATTTTCAACAGTTTTTAGTATGGCTCAAACTGCAATAAAGTTAAAATAGTACCTTTCCAGATGCTTTTTCAAAAGCTGCTACCATCTCCAAAACTGATGTTCCTTTTCCTGTTCCCAAGTTGTATACCTCACAGCCTGTAAGACAATAACGAAACAAAGTTTTAAGACATGGAACATTTTGACCACTTTAGAAATGCAGTTAAAATACAAAAAAATTGGAAGAACTATAAACCAGTACATAAGAAGACAGCACCATATGCATTCTCTATGCCAAATTTTTGTACACATTATCACTTGTCAAAAGATAATCTAATAGACTTGCAATTAATAGATGACATTAAAAGTTACTCGAGTAACTGAACACTGGCATGGATATTTCAAACTCTCATTATAAGCACCCATCATCCACAAGCAACCACCTTCCACTAAGAAAAAGCAACAAGAAAGCAGGGCAAAATTGTGCTAAAGTTGAATCCATAAAACAACAGTTCTTATTAAAGCACATACCTATTTTGGGATCAGAAAGCTTACGCAATGCAGCAATGTGGCCATCAGCTAAATCAACAACATGAATGTAATCACGTACCTGAAAGGAGATAAATATCATGAAGATGATCAGAAACTAAGCCCAGGAAATAAGTTACATTCATATACAAAATTTCTATACACAATGCAATTGCAACAAATTGGTGCAACACAGATTCCATATTCACAGTACCAAAGCTGGAGATTGACCACCCCTGTTTTAACCAAGAGGAACATATCCCAGCATTCTCAAATATGATACTAATCATCTTATAGAAAATCATATTGAAGTTCAACCCATCCTTCCAAGCGCGCCAACATTATATATAAAATTTAACAAGGTGTAGAGGCAGTGAAAGCATACCCCGGTACCATCCTTTGTTGAATAGTCAGTTCCAAACACTGTCAGATGAGGACGCCTGCCAACAGCTACTTGTTGCACGTATGGCATGAGATTGTTTGGGATTCCACGGGGATCCTCACCAATACGACCACTAGAATGAGCACCGACGGGATTGAAGAATCTTAGCAAAATGATCTTCCATTCGGAATCCGCACGATGGACATCACGACAGATATCCTCAATAACAAGCTGAAATATCACAAGTTGTCAGAGTCTATTTGATTTCCAGTCAAGAACTAATTCTTTAAAGTGAACAGTAGAATGCACCTACTTGTGCCATAAAAACATACCTTGGTTCGGCCATATGGGTTCATTGCACATAAGGGGAACTCTTCTGTGCACGGCACCTCTTTTGGCCAGCCATAAACAGTAGCTGATGATGAAAAGACAAGCTGAAATCAATTCAGAAAATGAAAAATCAGCTTAAATCTTCACATATAAAAGAGACATCGGTATGTTAAATTATCTAGAGAAAGTTACCTGCTTGCATCCATGGGCAGCCATCACTTCCAGCAAAACAATTGTCCCAATAAGATTGTTGTCAAAATAAAGCAATGGCTTCTCCACACTCTCACCTACTGCTTTGAGCCCAGCAAAGTGGATAACAGCATCAAATCTACAAAAAAATAAAAAAATAATAAAATAAAAAAGATAAAATAAAAAAATAAATAAACAAGAGGGGGACAGAGATTTGAGTTTAGGCCAGAGAACAAAAAATTTATTATAGCCATTAAATAAAAACAAAATAAAGAAACGTTGCAGTCATAAACAAATATAATCAGGCGACATTTTTTTTTTCTTTCCTCCTTCACAATTCACATTCAGATCAAAAAAAAATATGCAAACAAAGAATCATTATTTCTCTCTCTCTTTTCTAAAATTAGCATATATACAGTTGGAGGAAACTACACTGTAATTCACTTGTGAGTTGTTCATAAGCCAAAACATGTGACTACCTTGTCTAATTTTAGTATTAGTTAGCTGCTAAAACAAGACAGATTGATTCCAGCTTGCAAACAAAAACTCATAATTATAAAAACTATTAATTTAAGAGAATGAAAATAAAAATCCAGCGAGCAACCAAAAGCTCGTAATCATAGAAATTATTAACTTAAAAAAAAAATCATACTTTGTATTGGAGAAAACTTTTTCCAGAGCTGGCTTGTCCCTGAGGTCAAACTGTAAGGTAAATCAATAAAAACTTTTATAAGAGCTATCAAACAGTCAATTATCAAAAAAAACCGGGCCCATTCACATCATTATACATAAGAAAACGCAAAATTGACAACGAAACTCATTCGAAAACATCAGCAACCCAAAATTAAACTCAATTTCACATCAATAACACTGAATTCTCAGTTTGTACCACTCATGATCCCAAATACGTATAGTTCAAGTAATTACACACAACTAAAATTTTACACCGACATCGAAAAAACCGAAAGTTCCAATTTTTCTTTCACACCCAACTCGTCTAACAAAAACCCAGAAACTAAAATACCACAAAATTAACGAAATTCAAACAAAAGGAGAGCAAACCTTATGAAACGTGAGGTTATTGCCACGTTTGCCAGCGAGTTCCTTGACTCTTTTAAGAGAAATTTCAGACGAATTATCGAGGTTATCAACAACAACGACGGAGTACCCACCTTCAAGAAGCTGAAGAACTGTGTGACTCCCAATATAACCGGAGCCGCCGGTGACTAAAATAGTATTGCTCATCATGATCAGAAAGAATAAGAAATCAAGGGACGGAAAGTGACATAAGAAGAACAAGAAGAAGGACGACTTAATTTAAAAAACAGTGAAAAAGTATTGATTTTGGTTTGATATGCAACCACGGGGTAGAGACTGGGTGCGGTATTTATGGGGGGGAGGCGGTGAATTATTATGGGAAGAAAAAGAAGAGAATTTAGAAGTTAACGGAAAAATGAAAAATTGGAATTGACTATTTTTTTATTTTAAGAAAAAATCAAGAGAGAGAAAGGATGATAAGCCACGTGGGATGAGCTTGTTCATTACAGATGTTTGTGCTGTGTTGTATTATAGAAGCTCCCGAGCTTCTTGCCAACTTTTAGATTCTCAGTTGAGGTGGTGATGCTTTTTTAGGGCTTTTACTAAATTGCCCTTATTCTAATTTTGTTTTGTTTAATTAATTTAGACATATTGTTTAGATTTGAGGTGTAATTTCCTCTCTATCAAAAAAAAAAAAAAAAAAAGATGTAAATTCTAATAAAAGAAATGTAGCATAAGTAAAAATTATTTTAATTTGGCTCTTATATTTATTATTTTCAATTAAAATATTTTATTAAAATTTTATAAATAAAGAGCTTATAAACCGATTTGATCTTAATTGTGTACATTAATTAACTTAAGTTCGTAAATTTTAAATTTTTTTTATATGAAATAAGAAATAATCAATCAAAACTTTTATTTCTTTGATAGTAATAATAAGATTTGATGCGTAAAAATAGCATAAATGAACCAACATATCAAATATCGGATTACATAGGTAACATGCCATTTTGGTTTTAATTATTTAACCAATAACAAGAAAGATAGTACAAATTAATTAATTTATTGTTTTTTCTTTTTTAGTGTGTATGGTGTTTTGGGTGACACTTGGCATGATGCTATTAGTCAAGTCCAGAAGTTCGGTACAAATCTTTACTTGAAGATTCTAGGAAAATCGTTGGCATTTTTTGGGGTTAGAAAATGATTAGCTGACGGCTTCTGAGAATTCTATGTTCTAGGCTTTTAATAGAATTCTTTTCAAAGTCAATTTCTGAATTTGGGGATGCTTCAGCTTCAACTTGTTTCTTTTCAAAATAATAATAATAATAATTTTTGTTAAAAAGATTTTTTTTTAATTTCTTTTTTGTTGAAGAAAAACACAAAATCCAGCATTTTTATCTTTCAATTTGAAAATTTTAAGGTAACTGAATTCTTGATAATTCTCCAAATTTTTAGGATATATTTTGCTTTTACACTGATAAAATTCTCCATGAATATAATTGATTTTTTTTTAAGTATTCAATTTGAAGTACATAGAATGGAAATTAGAATCTAAATAATATACTTGTTTGTCAGATTTATATGTCCATTTCAGTCCCGTTATAGAAAGATTTGATAGTTTTTAATTTTTATTTTTATAAAGAAAGACCTGGTAAATAATTATTTGTATTATCTTATCGTGATACTATACATGTATCATTTGTATAAATATTCAAGTTATACATTATATGATGAAATGATTTTTCTATTAACATTATTAATAATTAAATATCATTGACGACATTGATAATTTATTCAATCTCCATTTCCTCGTGAACTTAATTGATAAGAAAATAATAAAAAAGACAATAAATAAAAATGATTGGTCAATCATTGTAAAAATTTTCAATCTCCCTTACATCTTTTTTTAGCAATGATATATGTCAAAATAAATAAATTAATTGGCAATTATATCACTTTAAAATACATATCTCAATTATGCAAAATAGATTGAATTAGAATCTTTTTTTTGCCCTTTTTCTTATTTAAAGGAAAAAGAAAAAGAGAAATGTACGCCAAAAATCACGTAATCTTTTCATTAAAGTAAAGTTCTATTTTTGTGGGATTTATTAAAAGTATATAATTGAAAATATACGAATTTACTTGCGAATTAAGAACCAAATAATAAAATTTGTACTTTGCAAACGTATTAATTAATCTACAGACTTTTGTAATTATTTCATAAAAATAAATAATTGTAATTCATGTGTAAATAATTATCTTTGTAGCAATATAAAGAAAAATGTTTTAAATAAAACAAAGTCCTGATCGCGGATAAAGCATGGATTCCAGTCCACTTTATCTATGAAATTTATTTCGATCATATTTCATACGTGTCCATGATCGAAAGAATTAGAAATAAATAAATAAATAAATGATCTTATCCTTATTCATCTTTTTCTCGTTGAAATGATGTACACGAAATTTAATAGCCTTCTTTTCACCACCGACCTTTACCGAATTTTCTTGGCTTTGAAAATAACTGTTCTTTAACTGTTAACTACCTCGTTGGCAGGAAGAATTATCAATTAAGTTAGTATTAGTTAACTTTAAAAAGATCAAAATAAAAATAAAATAAAATTATTTTAATTTTTTCGATATTTTTAAATATTTATTAAAAAAAATTTATAAAAAAGTTTTTTGAACTATTTATATCTTGATATTTCAGATATGTAGATCAAGATATGTATATTTTGATCTTTTAAAATAAAAAATAACTAAAAATTTGAAAAAAAAATTATTTTTAATTCATTTCAAAAAATTTAACAAACGATTGAAAAAAATTTTTGAAATGCTTTTCAGTGTTGTCTTGAATATTTCATATCTTGACCCGAAAAGTATTTTACCTTTATCTGAAAACTTCTTATCTGGTTTAATTTAACAAACGCTATCTAAAAAATTCTTTTTTATTTATCTTGTATTTCAAAATATCAAGAATAAAAAAATTCATGAATCTTCCTCTCCATATTCCAAATGCTTTGTTTTTGTCATCTTGCTTATATATATATATATATATATACACACATATCATGAACTGGAATGCATGTTACTCTTCTACTTTTGGCTTTAAATTAAAGTTTTCCCTTTATTAACTTTTAATCTTTATTAATAATATGCACAGAAACTTTCCCCCTCTAGATTATAGTTTTGGAATTAATTCACAAAAAGTCATTTGCTCTTTATTATAAAATTGACCAATAAATTGATTCATAGTTACGATTTAAATAAATACCGTCCTTTAACATAAGGCCTCAAATTCAAAGTTAAAAGAAATTAAAAATTGGTGATGATCCGAAAAAAAAGCAATCAGCAAAATTTTGATAGTCAAATCAGAATAACTTAATGCAAAAAGGTTTAGATAGAACTTAATGCAAAAGGGATTAGATAGTACGTGAATGAGTTGACATTGGATGGCCTTAATGTAGAGTAATAGGTTATAATGTTTTGTCATTAATGTGCAACTCCATCAATTATTAGGAATTTTTTTATTGATAGTAAATTTATTTTTTTTTCTGCGTCCTAAGTCTTAACAAATTAACGAATAAAAAAGAATATTAGAAATTAAAGCTAAAGCAACCGACTAAAAAAAAAAACACAAAAGAGAAAGAGTTTATTAGTAGTAAAGATAATGAGATTAGTCAGCAATATAGTTAAGTTCGTTTACTTAGACCACCGCCAAAGCTGATTAGTTGAACTATATGGAGTTAACTCACTCGGAACGCAAATCCATTCATCATTCATACGCTAAGCCTGAATACAATTCCTTACTGCCTAATCTAAATCCACCTCTTTATTCACATGTTCAGCCAACATCATACTTCAACTTATTTCTTACTTTACAAGTATTATCCTAATAATTAATAAACACTTTCTTATATAACCACAATTTATCGAATTAGAAAATGGTAATACTTACTTAATGATAACTCAATTACATAGATCTTCCTAAATTCTAATATAATTCGATAAACGTTGCTAACAGTTAAAAGCTAAGTCATAATTTTCAGATTTTATGCTAAAAACCCTTTAAATTGCTCTTTTCTCATATTGCAGGTGACCGAAATTCGCCTAGCAACCATTACTTAAATTAGACTGATCAACAACTAATTCAAGTATTCAAACATAAACTGTTTATATATACCAAATAATCATTACTTTTCAGTTTTCACGCCTAGCGTTTTAGCAATGAAAGAAAAAAAAAATCCGTCACAAGATAAGTATGACTAAATATGAGCAGTTATAATGAAAATGAAATGAGAATTGTCTTTAGAACTGTGAGATTACCTACGCAAACTCTGGTGGAGGTCTTATGAATAACAAGAAAAATGTGTTTGCCAACAGAAAGGAAAAGTTATAACAAGGAAATGAATAAAGTTTTTGAGAATTTTACAAAATGAACATAGCATAATTTTCACTGCATAATTTTCACTGCTTTCATCAAAAACAATCTCAATTTCATATGTACAATAACCTGAAGGAGACAGTTATGCAAATGTTGCTGCCAGACAACTCACTTACAAAGGAAGTGATCTGTTTTCAAGAATGAAAGAGAGAGACAAAGAGAATGGTATTACCTAATGGTGCATGCATAACTGCACTTTAAACCTCGGTTGATCTGAAGAAATGAGTTCCCAGACAAATTTCGAGCTGTTTCATGTCTGATAATCCATTTCCTGAGACATAGTAACAGGAACCATTGCCCTCTGCAGTGTAAACATGAGATTGATACGATGCATATGTTTGCCAAGTTGCACAGTTGAAGCTGGTTAGTTCAATTATAAAACCAGTAACATGTCTATATCTGCTCCGTAGGTATTGGTTGGGAACTCAGAAGTCTCTCAGCTTCATCATTTGCTTCAGCTTGTAGTCTCCATTTCTGCATTAAAGAAGAACTATGGTCATAAATACCTAGCAAAATGCAAGAGACCAGTGAATTGGAAGTAGTAACAAAGAGAAAATTCTAGAGGAAAACATCCAAAACTATACAGAGAAAATCAAATCATTCAGAACTTCATTATTGCTACAGACTTAGTCATCCAGTTGAACTCCACAAGAACCCGTCAACAATAGGGTGCACAAAGTAGTTGGAAAATCCATTTTTTCAATTTTCGGTAATCCTTCGACAGAAGCTTGACAAAAATATTTGAATCTAGCTATTTCAATTCCACAGAAATGGTATCAGAAAATTAATGTAGAAGAAGAGATGACATCATGAACATGCCTCTTCAAGGTTTTCTAGCTCCATGATTTGTTGTATCTGCTCAGCGATGCTTTCCTGAAAACAACAGTCAGCAAATCAGAAAATTTTTTATAATTGAAAGATCAAAGACAGAAAGAGAAATAAAAAAGTAGTTCGTATTGCATTGCTAGCTACTTCAGCAGCAAGAACATCTGAGTCCATTTCTACCTCAATTTCAATCATCGAAGAAATCTGAAAAATGGAACCAACCGTGAATTGACTAAAAAAGTTATAAGTACTTTTTCTGAAGGATGAGGGATAGAGGTCTGTTTCAGAAGATGAATTGTTTCTTTTATATGCACACTACATACTCTTGCATAGCTGTCAATGAGTTCAATTCTTCCCCTGAGGGAATTTTCTAGGCCCTCTCGGACCCTCTTGACTCTAGTTCTCCGAGCACTGAAAAAAAAAAAGAAAGAAATTTTTAATATAACCAGTTGCATCACCATAAGATTATAGATAGAATCACAACTTCCAATAAAAAAAAATGAATCAATAAGGCCACTACTAAGCTCAAGAGGCTTCATCGATAAGAAGGTTCTCCAACAGCAAGAATTTTGTTCTCCAGCTGGCACATCCGAGCCAACATCCAAACCTACACAGCCAGAATTTTAAGCATAATATATTACTTCTGCATAGAGCAATGGCGTAAAGAATGTGCAATGGAATTGAGCATTCAATTAAATCATACTTTGTTCAAGGAATAACAAAATTTTAAGTTTAGAATAGCAAGTATTGGAACGTGTTGCCAATTAACAATGATTGAGCTTAAGCTGACTAGGTAGAAAAAACATATATTCAAAAACTTCAATGGCTCAGCTTAAAAGATAACTATAAACTAGCAGACTACTGCAAGCACAATGTGTGGGCACATGCCTCCTTTTCAGAAGCTTCTTTTAGATCCTTGATGCGGGACTGAAGTACATCGTATTGAGATAATAGCTGCTGTTTGATTGCAACTGTATCCCCTGATCTTTGAGGAAGCTGAAACCATCAAAGAAATAAGCATTAATGTTCTATTTTTCCCAGAAGAATTGGGAACAGGTTCTATATATACATATGATCAATAAACATATTGCAAGAATAAAACCACCTTATGAAAATCCTAGCACTGAGGTAGCAGCTTCAAAATTCTAGTAACATAAACAAAATTACTAGTAAGAGCTGATCTAAGTCCTAAATGTTTCAGCAAGAGTCAGAAAAGGCAGCATGGGTTTTGGGAGGATTCATGCTAAACTAAGTTTTATAGTTCTTCAGAACCCATGCATATATGGTATTTGAAAGTTGGAACATTCCTGGCATGAACAGATTTGGAGGGCCATACAAGCAGAAATTTAACAGAAGAAATAATTAACAGCGGAAAAATTGTTTCAGGACAGACAAGGACACAGCTTACCTGATTCAGTTGGGGAAAAACCAATGTATTTAGTGCAGCTGCAACACCGAGAGAGGCAATGGCAGCAACTGAAAGGAATTGAGGCAGGCTGGGATCAATAATTCCAGATGCAGCATCTCCAGTAGCAAAAACAGCAAGCAGCGGGATGAGGATGGAGGGGTTAAGTAAAGATAGCCTTTCATCTCTTGTAGGGGCTCCTAGTAATAATGACTCCCGACAATTTTCATGTTTTGTGAGGCACAGAGCTTCTCCAGGATATGTATTGGGGACCCTAGGACAAAATTTAAATGGGCCCACGTTTCTGTAAACATTTGAAGGAGCTGAAGCAATGGTTACCCTCTCTCCTTCTTTTGCTGGGAGATCAACTGTTTCAGTAGCAAACCTGTGTGTACGAGCTGTTCCAGAAGGGGTTTGTACCTGAAAAGTGGAATTGTATAGAAACGAAACTAGAGGGTAAAGCAAGAGTAAATTGAAGATGAAGTTCAGAGTCTACTTTCTTTGTTAGTACAATGGAGATCCTGGGGAAGAAAGAAAAAGAAAAGACGTATCTATTATCTACTAACTGAAGTAACAAATTCACCTTCCAAATAGAAATGATATGACATCTATGAGGAACATATCCAGGTTACATTCAAGAAAACAGGCACATAAGTACAATTGAAAATGAGTTCTAAGGGAAAATCCAAAGTTTGGTATTAACAGGATGAGCAGAACTGTATCTTCTCTCACATTCAAGGTTACTCCATTAAATTGTGATGATACAGAATGTCACACTATCTTCAAACACCACAAAATTAACTCATAGTGAATTATCTGTTTCTAGCACTCCTACCACAATTGAATGAACAGCTGCAGGAATGCTTCGCTTCATTAACTGCAAGAATCTTAGTCCCCTTTCCCATGCCGGAAGATCCTTACCGCGTTCGGTAGGAGTTCCTTAGAAAAGTGAATATCCCAGGATCAACACCATACACAAATAGATCATGGATCACTGCAATACTAAAATATTGCCAAAAAGGAATGTATCACTTCCAAATATATACTTTCAGAACACTGTAGATATAACATGTTGATAGAGTTTCACAATTTTCACACAACCAAACAGAAAAGTAAAAGCAAAGCTCAATGGAAGAAGGATTGTATTAATGGAAATATTAAAACACACTGGAAGTTCTGTATCGCCAATGGCGTTTACAAACCTAAAAGAAAAAGAAAAACATAAAGAAAAATAGTAAGGGCCAACTGTAAGAAGGGCAGCCAAACAACAATTCTGCTCTCCTTTCCCTCACTCCCCCTTTCCAGCCTCAAGCTGAAAATTACAGAAGATTTCCCAACCCCCTTTCTCACAAACCCGATTCCCCTCTTTATACTTTCCTTTCCCACCTAACTAATTATTTGCCAACTCATCTCCTTTTTCCTCCGTCTTCTTGAATAACAACCTCCATACCTTGGGCCTTGGGTCATCCTTCTGCTTCATGGGCTTCCTGACATAGACCCTCCACTTGTGGGCTTGGGACTCATGACCAGTAGCACGTTCTCTATCATTGCCACCGGGTGGAGGAGCAGTCTTGTCCTCAAGACTGAAATGGAAATGCTAGGAAGGCCCTCTTCAAGATTCCTCCTCCAATCCATTAGCATTGCCTGATGCCTTGTCATGCTGACAGATACAAAGCTTATATTGCTAACTCCAAATGAATACCTGGTAGATTTTTGGTTCACAAATTTCTCCATGTCTGAGAAGTCATAGTAGAGGCTCCCCCCACGTTTCTTTCTGGTATCAGAGTAATTTATAATGCCAACACGAGCCAAGATGTTGTTGAAGGTAGTGTAGCATACAAAATAAAGTGCCATGCAAGAGATGGTGCCACCAGTGCCACAAAGGTTTATTGCCATTACACCTGAAGGAACCACCTGGTTGATACGGTCATAAGCAGATTTTTTAATCAACCTCATATCCAGTGCATAGTCTGTGTACGCCTTATACTTGATTACAGGATCAATAAGCCCATTGCTAATTGTAAATCCCTTAAGATTTATATGAGTGCCTTCTTTAGTTTTTGTTTTCCCACTGTGAACTCGAGCAGCAAAAGCAGGACTGTAGTGTCCAGCATAATCCTTAAGGATTCTATCAAAGTTGTGAAAATCCTCGCATTCAAGAGCATTGCCAAACATAACCATGAGAGCTGCACGGAAATTGGAAGTGACAACAGCATCACCATCCACAATTGAGCCTGTAGGCTTCCCGCTTTCATCAAAGATGACGAAAAGAGGAATATATTGGTTATTGGTTTTGGGAATTTCTCTTAGTTTCTGCACAGCCTCAACAACATTTTTAAACTTGAGGAAAGCTTCACCATGAACTTGAGCATCCCATCGTCGCTTCACAACATTCCAATCATTTTCATAGCAATCCATTGTAACATGCATACGACCTCCACCGGATGCAATTTGAGCATCAACACCCACTTCCATGAGAGTTCACCTAAGCTTCCCATCTCTCTTTTTACCTCTAAAAATTGACCGCAGAGAACCAACAAGAGACCAAAATCAAGGTAGTAAAAATCAAACAGATAATAGAAATAATAAAAGTAGCACAAACCCTCATCATAACCCCCATCCACAGTAGGAAAACTAAATCGAAAACTTGGATTGAGATGGCCCTTGCTTGGAGTCTCGACACTTTTCTTGCAATACCCATTCACCTTCACCAAAATCTTGCTGGTGACCTCAAGAAGCGGACTGCCGCTGTTGTCGCAGTCATCCTCAATGTTGTGCTTACTCGGTTGCGATTCTAACAACACTGTCCTTGCCATCTCGACAATCTCGCCGTTGCTACCCTTCCGCAGGATCTTCCTCGGCCACGACATATTTTTCAGCACGATGATTCTCCTGAATAAGCCACGTCCCTTCCGGCGCCGCTCCTTCCACTCTGTTTTGGTCCCTTTACGAACTCCTGCTCCCTTTGGTCCCCGTCGATCCAACTCAGTTGAAAGAGAAAACGTTGGTTGTTTGTGGTTTGAATAGTATGGGGTTTTAGGCTGGTTTGGGCCCAATATGAGATTGGGTAAATGCTTTAGTGGCCCAAAACAGTTGGATCCACTCCACCACGCCTGAGACTCATGAATGCTGCTGTTGGCCCCTTCTCTTTCCTTCAAACAATTTTGGAGCAGCAGTCGTGT
Organism: Excoecaria agallocha; assembly: GCA_037975025.1. Classification (NCBI taxonomy): domain Eukaryota; kingdom Viridiplantae; phylum Streptophyta; class Magnoliopsida; order Malpighiales; family Euphorbiaceae; genus Excoecaria; species Excoecaria agallocha. The sequence goes on from CM075816.1 coordinate 21,410,124, forward strand.
GTATCCCCCTTTCCCGATCTGCAGACACGCCTCACTAGAAATTGCAAGTCTCATGGCTCCCACACAATCTTCAGGCTGGTGCTCCTTGAAACACCCTTTGACACGGAATCGAACCCCGTGTCTCTCGCATGCGAAGCGAGTGCTCTACCATATGAGCTGCAACCCCCGGCTCGTGTAAGGTTTCAATATTTAATTCTTATAGAAAATATACGAACCTTACCGTTTAAAAACTAAAATCAACCAAAATTGATAAGCTTATAAAATAAGATTCCAAATTTACCCATATCAAAAGCTCTTCATTAATTTAAATTATTATTATATCGCCGGAAAGTCATTTTGAAGAGTAAGATTGATGGAGTCATAAAGTTTCCAATTCCAAATATACCCACATGACATTGCATTTATAAATAATTCTCTAACTTGTTTCAACATGCACTATACATTTTTTTTCTTGCCGAAAAGGAAGCAGCTTCCACTAATTAAAAAAATATAATAATATGAGGTAGATTCAGAAAACCGCCTATTTTTATACTTTTTAGCTACCAAATCTGCTCGTCCATTATCACCCTTGCTTACATATTCAAAATAATTACAAGAATCCCATGTGATATTCCGAATTAATATTTACAATATCCCAACGACGCTCAGTCCATGCACTATATACTTTTAGGCTTAGCTAGATTGACAATCGAGGACTTCATAATCATCAAACAAGAGAATTTACTGGAAGAACGCCCAAATATTCGGGGCTTAGATTAAATTCATAATGTCCCCTTTTCTCCTTTACAATTGGTAGATATAGAATACTAATAACAATCCCTAATGACATTCAATTCACCTTAATTCTGAAAATAAAATTTAATTTAAAAATAAAAATGCCAGCCTACATTACATAACCCTAGTCTTGGAAATCAGGTTTCCAGCCAATCAAAAGAACAGAACCTTGGCTTAATATTTCGCCATTATTTGATAATAATAATAATAGATCGGAAAAATAAAAATAAAAAAAAATCCTTGCAACGCCATCTCATCAATTAGCAAAATCCTTGCAACGCCATCCAAGACAACTGAATTGCAGAGGACATTACTACAAATCCAAAACCCGTATCAACCCAATTTTTACCACTCCCCCAGTAGAGGCTTCAAAACCATGTAGCTCATTTCAAAAAGGCATCAGCTCAATTTTAAATAAGGCACTACAACTTTATGTATCATGTAATGATATACGTTTTGGTTCAATATAGCCAAGCAAAACAGAGAAATTTATGAATGAAAAAAACTAGAGTTCATATTTCCGTCCACCCCGACACCCTAACTTCCACAGCTTCCATCACCTGGTTACCCAGGAAGACCAACAAGACTTAAGCTTCAACTACTTTGCTCAAACACCAAAGATCCCTTGGCAATTGACATCTAGTATAAAGCATCCATCAATTGCCAAATCGGCCCCTTGCCCATGGCACCATTGGCCGAATGCCATTGATGTTCCTTTGTACAGCATTATTCCGCCTAGACAAGACCTTCATTCTCTCCTCCTTCATGTTAGCAAAACGGGAATCTAGTGTTTGAGGCCTTGCCTTAGCACCTCCGTCCCCTTGATGCTGCTGTTGTTTCTGCGGCTGTGACGTCTATACAGAAAATTAAAATAGATCAACACCACTGTGCCCTTTCACTGCTTAAACAGAACATGCTAGCAATGCGTCAAGAACAGTCTGATAAAAACAAAATAGTCGCCTTAAAAGGGGTCTGATGTCTAGTCCAGTTTAATTTTATCAAAAAAATTCGTGAAATCAACCCACAAGGAAAGCTGATGTAACTTCTGAGATAAGAATATACCAATCCGGCAAAAAGTTTAACCAGAATATCCAATATATCAACTATGAGCCCAGCAAAAATATAAAATACAATGTAGCAGAAAATGGACGAGGCCCAGCAGAAACTTGGAAAATAGAATAATACCTTTGCTGCAAAACCTCCATTTGCAGCTCTCCTCTGCACCATAAAAGTTCCATTCCTGCATTCAGAAAGACTGAAAAAAATGAATCCACAACAAAGAAGACAATCAGGCCACTGATTGTAAATGAACATTGACCCCTTCAAACTTGCCATCAGTGCAATCAGAATCATAAAATAGCATGTTCAGAGTTGACCTTGATTGAGACAAGAGAACCTTACCATGCTGATTGAATTACATCCAACTAAAGAGAAATTAAGACAAACCATTTTACGAAAGATGTTACTTGATACAAGTGAAGACCCATTGTCTGCAATTTTCATTTCTTTTAGTTCCTTGCAAAGATTTTAAACTGAACAAGATATTATCTGGACTTCCAGGTCTCGAATTTGAATGCTTGATACCACAAAAAGATGAATGCCATGAAGACAACAGCTGAGAAACAACTATGTAAACTATGCATTCCAACCAACAAAGCTCAATAGCAGACGGCTTCAACTTCCAAATCAAGTGTTGCAAGGATAGCATCACTACCCACAGAAGCCACACAACTTTGGCAGGAGAAGAGGTGTATAGTTTCCCATTCAAAAGTTTAGGAACAATGAAATTTCTTCATAAACATAACTTATATTCAGGTCCCCAAAACGCTCCCTATTTAACCAACTGAAATACAAAGCCATTTTTAAGCCAAAATCTGCCCATTTTTAAACTCCATCACAGCCACAGCCAATCAAACAGTAACCCAGACACTAGGAGGCAAATGAGAGAAAGGAAGATGGAGAAGCATGAGCAGAAAGCAATAACTAAAATACAGTCCCATACTCTTAACTTCATGCAAAATAGCATTTGCATTGCCATTGACTATCTACCCAACTCAGGAAAACCAACATAAAAATAGGACAATTTTAGAAAAGAAACAGAGAATGGATGAACCATTGGATAATCAATCTAATTGCTGGAGAGGTAGCAGATCTCACTAATACAACTCTAAGAAATATTACCATATGTGGGGCAATGGCATGATTTATACCCTTCAGCATAGGGAAAAAATAATAACCACAACATAGAGAGAAGGAATGAGTTTGAAAAGTTAACCACATGTTACCCACTCAAATACTCCAGCGACTCATAACAATAATGAGTTCCATCTACCAATGAATTAGCTTTTCAAAAGCACATGAGACAGATTTCTCTCCATTATGTTTGTGCAACATCAAACAGATAAAACTTCTAATTTATCTTCATAATTTTGCTGTACTGGACAAGTGAATGTTAAAGGCATCAAACTTTCAACAACTTATACACCAACACCCTTCACTCAAAATTACTCTGATCGTATATACGCCATGATGAAGCTTATCCAAATGGCATAATTTCCACTTCCAAGTAACCATATCCATCAACCAATAGACAAGTTGACCACTTGTCGTAATTGACAAATACCAATCATAGTGCAAGTCACATGCAAGCATTCTACTTTTGGTAATATACTCAGAAGCCATCAACAACAAATAAGACCCCAAAGTTGATCTCTCATCAACAACCTAATCATATAATGCGAGTTGCAGAATGCTATTCGAGGCTACATTAGTATTAACCAGAAGACCACATGGTATAGGTCATCATAGTTACCTGTAGAAGTATGAACAAGGTACCACAGTTAGATGAGTAACTCTAATCCTCTACTTCACCCAATCCTGAAGAAAGATGCGAATCAAAAGGAATAAAATGAAAATGGAAGGACCCATACCTTGATTTGTCTGAACTAGCCACTACATTATGCTCAAAGGGCCTGTTGCAAAAAGGAGCCACTGCAGCCTTCTGTGCAACCACAGTTGTTAGAGGAAATTGGTTCCCCTGGAAATTTGACCTTCTTTGAGCCAAAGCCCCCTACCATCAAATGTGAATAACAATGAGGAGACAACCATTGAAAAGCCAACAAAAGGGTAAGACATATGATAGTTAGCAAACATCAGTAACAGTGTTTTCTTACCTGTTGAACAAATGGTCTTGAGTTCATATAATGCCGCACCTTCAAAGCTTTCCCTTGTGCAGCATTGTTAAAAACCTTCATACCTTTATTCTGTAACATCCAGACATACCCAATAACATCAATCGGACATCAAAAAGCTAGAAAAATGTCTTAAAAGCAAGTTTTAATAAAAAAGGTTACATACCGGAGCCCTTTGAAGCTTCTTAGCTTTGGTTGTATTTTTGGACAATTTGATGATGTCATCTAAAATATAGCCAAACAAAATAAAAAAATAAAAATCTTGAGCAGCCAATTAATCATGAAAGGGAAAAGATTCATTAGAGTCATTCATTTTAAACAACAATACCTAAAGGCATGTCCAATTTCTTTTCTGTATTAGCAATTTCCTCACGTGTAAGTGGTCTAGTAGCCATCTGAAAAAGGGTAGAACACTAGGTCAGGACGGGAACAAGACCAAGCAAACCCTAAACGGAAAGAGTGCAAAAAAAATGTTTAGCTAGTAATACAAATTTGTCAAAATGAGTGACAAGACAATCAGCCACAAAAACTGCAGCACTAAAAAGGAAGAAAGCAAAGACACCCTGAAGGTTTTAAAATTGAATTAAATTCTGGTAAATAAAATATCAAGATATCCTTAAAAATAGAATATAAACTCCCCCTTATCAGGAACTCCTACCAGATAAAGAAGCCTACTCTTTGCAAATCGAAGCTTGAGGTCTTTAGTACATTATGTCTAACAGCTAAATGTTCCAAAATAACTTCTAGAATTCAGAATCGACAGCATATTTCAGCTGAAGCAGACAACTCAAAACACGGAGCAAATCAATCACCAACAAGCAAGGCAATATATCAATCACTATGACCAGAAACCCTAATAAATTAAAAGAAACAGAAGTCGGCTTTAGGCTTGATTCGAAGCACGATTAACACAAATTTCACGTGCAAAACAATTAGCTGCGCCTTAAGAACTCGCTAACCAACATACAGATAGAGAATACTGCAAATTTCTCCATTAATCAAGCAATAAAAGAAAGAAACACGAACTTACAGCCTTTAATCAGATTGTTGAAATGGAAAGAAAAATCGAAAGCGTTAAGGCTAGGATTAGGGCTTTTCAAAGCTGAAGCAGAATCAGTATGGAGAATTCCTTGAGAGGAAGGAAGGGTTTGTATGAAGAAAAAGAAGAAGAAGAAGAAGAAGAAGAGGGAGGAGTTGGTGTACCAAGATGGAGGCTTTGCTCGGCGGATTTCAACAGGCAATGTAACTAATAATTAGATTAGACCGCCTTTATTTAGATTTCAAGTCCGCGTTGTAATTACCAGCATTATCGCATCCCCGCTGATTTGGTTGGGTTTTGATATGGTACAATAGCGCCTACCCAGATTGGATTAAGAAGAAGAGAAAAGTTTAAGTTTGTACCTGTAAGGGTAAATAAATAGAAACACATTTGATTAAAATCATGCAAATTTATCACGTGTATATTATTATAAATTGATATTATATTTTAACACTGAAAAAATAATTAAAATTTTAATGGACAAATTTGAAACAATAGTCGAATTCTAAATAATCAAATAAAAAAATAATTATAAATAATTTTTTAACTTTTTTTATAGTTAAAAATAGAATATTAATGAAAATCCGCTGTAATTTAAATGTTTAAAAGTCTGCCTATTTTTTCATTTGATAAAAGTCTGGAATTAATTTACATAAGTGCTAAATTTATTCAATTTCAATCAATCGGTCATATATTTTTATTTTTATTTAATTAGCTAAAATCTTGTTATTTTTAGTAATAAATTTGAACCAATTATGTAATAATAAAAGTAATTTTGATCCAAAATATATTTGAAAGACAAATGTATATTGCTCCAATACTTCAACAACAAATTTGACTCAAAACATAGATGTTATAAGTCTAACTATTTTGCTTATATTTGATGTTCTATTATTGTCTTTAATTATGTTAAGTCAAATTTATAAATTCATTTATATTAAAAATTAAATATAAAAAATTACAGGTGGATGCAAAAATCAAAACTATTAAAAGTCTGCCTATTCTTTCAATTCTTCTAACTCTTAGTCCCTTGTTCCTTCCCTATCAGAAAATCGAATGTAAAAAGTTATTTTCTATCGTAAAATATCATTAATTCTATTTATAAATAGTTTTATTTATTTTAAAAAATTTTCTTGAGTTTGAATGCACCAACTTCACATGCATAGGAAAATGTACACGGACATATGTATAGAGCTTCAGTATATCCAAATTTACATAGGATTCGGGTCCAGCTTGACAAAATTTATATGAATGATAAATTTATTGCCCAGTATTAACAAATTTCTCGACGACAAGAACCCTATAGAGATAGTGAAGGTAGAGAGCATCATTATTACGAACTGGAGTTGTCAGGTTTGTAGCATCATCGGGTTGATAATGCAAATCAGGTATACATCCATCAAGATTCTAATTTGCTCCTAATTCATGTTTCTGGTTCGGATCCATTAATATTATCCATCAAGATCCTTATCTAGTCCCAGTTCATGTATTTGGTTCATAATGCAAACAGGTCTCAATCCATCAAGATTTTATCTAGTCTGATTCACGTATGACTCAACATTTCCAGTGATAGAAAGCATGGAAATTTTTTACATCGCATTCCCAATACTCGCTTTGTCTATGATAATCATGGACCAGTACTAGATTACCTGTGTTTTTTCATAACTTTTAATTTTTTAACTCAAGACTAACCTGACATTGCAGGAGAAATTTGCACCAAAATAAAGAATAACAATGAGAGAGTACTTGTATCAATTGACAAAAGGAGGTGGAATACATTATTAATAAGATTTCGACATCACCATTTGTTTGCAATGGAGCAAATATTGCTACTCACCTCTGCAGAATTAATTTTACTCAAAAGCTTTATATGATTCTCCCCCACCTTACATGTGGGACCTAAATTCCTGAAGAAATCTTTGAAACAGATTATCTTTATCAGTTAGTTGTCTCCATAAATCCACTTCTCAGCATCACTTGTGTAGCTAACCAGTTCCTCAGGTTTGAACCACAATTTAATCTCATCTTTTGCAGTTTCCGGGCCATCACTTCCATGGATGATATTTCTGCATAGTGAAACGACATTTAGTTACAATTGTGATATTATGGTTCACGATCTATCATTAGTCAACATTCCAATTTACAGACTTGCAATTAGGGGGCAGCAAAAAGTTCAGATTAATACCTTCCGACAACAACGGCTAGATCACCTCTGATAGTTCCAGGTTCTGATTTCTGGGGATCTGTGGCTCCAATCAGTTTTCGGCCATACTTAATCACTCCTTCTCCTTCCCAAACCTGCATGAATTGGATCAGTTTCCGTACCACAAAAACAGGTTGTAGGAGAGGAGACATCATGTTTATTTATACCATGGCAATGACTGGACCTGAGCTGAGGAAGTCACAAAGACCATTAAAGAAGGGTCTTTCCTTCAGATCATGATAGTGCCTTCGAGCAAAGTCCTTTGAAGGAATAACTACTTTAATTCCTACAAGCTTGAAACCTTTACGCTCAAAACGAGATATAATTTCTGCAATCTGAAGAATATGTTAATCAGATTAGCATCGCCAAGCATCACACTTTACCTCAAGATAAATCTAAACGAAAACAAATGCTAAAAACCAAGTACACAAGAAATGAGTTGTCTCAACATAACAAACACAGGTGAGATGTTAGTCCTACCAGCCCTCTCTGCACTCCGTCAGGCTTGATTGCAATGAAAGTGCGCTCCAACTGCAGAGAGAATTAAAGATGCATTATTTACCTTTTCAAGACAATGACAAGAAAAGAAAAGAATAAAAGATATAGAAACTCTTGATAGATTTGGAATCAAAAGCTTATTAGAGTACCTCAGCAGCATGTGCATCCTGATCCTGGAGCATGTACACTAGAAAAATGTAGAGTAGGAAGAAGGAGAAGTAAGAACAAAGGACTTAAAAGCGAAAAGCCAAATAAGATATCTGCATTGATATTATAATTGAAAAAGAAATCTCATTCAGATGATTCTCTCATATTTTCTATCTAGTAGTGAGGGATAAGGAGAAACTTTGTGGGAGATCAGCATGAGTTTTCATCATCTTTGGGGATTGAAAAGCAATGTCTGGGAGAAATTTTGGGGAGCAGTAAAGTCTAAAATCTATTCCATTGCAAGAAATTTCACCCATTTACCATGGCTAAGCACGGTCTCATTCTTGTAGACGAGGCTCCGGAAGCCACATTGCCAAAAACTTTAGCAAGGGACAAAGCTCCTCTTCATTCTCTATCCGAAATGCATACATGGAAACTGCTATATTTATACCCTCAATTTTTTTTCTAATTGCACAGACATCATTAACTGTCTCAAAATTTCTACACTGTGCTCTTCATAGCCTCAAACCCCAAAGAAGTAAATGGTAGAGATATGACATTCGAATACACATAGTTTTAGCAGATGATGATGATGATAACAAAAAGCAGTCTTCTTTGTTAATCCAAACCTGCAGCAGGAATTGCAAGGACTCCTGAAACCCATTGTGAAGAAGCATTAGCAGAACCAGTCGTTCCAAAGGCTGAAGCTAAAAAAGAAGCCTTTCCACTGGATGAAACTGCAGCCACCGCTCGTCCTCCTGCAATGAAGATAAATTTTTTACCATTTCCATAAAAAGACAATAATTTAAAAGTACTGAAAAAGAAAATCCTCATTCAAGAATTTCATAATTAGAATGCAAAGATTAACCCTTCGTTTGTTTCTGCTTAAAGCTCCGATCTTTTCTGTTGTCTAGTTACAAGAAACCCCATTAAAAATAAGGGAAATCTGAAATTCCGATTCCCCTTAAAGGCCAAAATCATTTCCCACCAATTTGCAAGGAAAGCAGAAGTTAAATTCTTTTTCTTTGCCTTGAACCGATCAAAATAAGATAATGAAAACTAACAGATAAAAAAAAAAAAAAGAAATGCAAGAGAAAATGAGGTTAAGAAGTGAATCACCAGAGTAGAAACGGGAGCTCTTAGAAGCAGAAAGAAAAGACCTAGCAGCCTTAGAAACAGATCTGAAAATCTGAGAGCTCATAGTTTTAGTAGAACAAGAAATTTGAGCTCTGGTAATGGAGAAAAAATGGAGCTGAAAGAGCAGACAACAACAGCTGATAAGTGTGGAAGAATGAGAGCTAAGTGTGTATATAATAATTCGGTTGGGTTTTGTTTGTGGGTCAGGTCATACCCCGCCCGATCTAGGAGAGGATCCATCAAATCCAACTAACGACTTACATCTATTCAACGTGTCAATTTTGCTATTGTGCAATAATTGGATTATTCGACCAAAAAATAAAAAAAGAGAGAGAGATAATAATTGGATTATTTTTTTTATTGAATTGTTAACATTCTAATGTACTTGAGGATTTTATATTCCAAACTTTACTTTTTTTTCTATAAAAAAAAAGTGGCAAAATATTATTTCTAAAATGATTTGAATATGTATTACGATTTAATTCTATGAACTTATAAAAAAACTCATTGCATATTTAAATTTTAAGATAATCTCTTAATCTTTAGATGTCATGTGTTTTAGATAAAGAAAATGTCAAGCATTGCATAAAAATCACATAATATCTTATTATGTAATATAATATAATTGAATCAAAATCGAATTTGATTTTAATACTAATTAATCAAATTGAACAAGATTGCTAAAATACTCTTATATCAATAAATGAAACCGAACGGATTAACAATTTGAAAAAGTTTATTAGATAAAAAATTGATATTATTTTAAAATTTTATTTTTTTAAGTTATTTTAGATATCAATAGAACTGAATTGATAATTGAAATATGCATCGGTTAAAATTGAATCTATATTATTCTATTTTGGCCTATGATCCCAATATTTATTTAAATTTATAAAACCGATTAATCTGAAAATTAAATATTATCATAATGATCAAACCTAAAATTTCCTTTAAAAAAATCCAAACTCTTTATTCATCACGTGATGAAAGGGCAAAGGAAACTTGCCCTTGGCCAATACTTGAGGCACAGTTGGAAGGGGACAATTGGTACAAATTCCTTTTCCACAGTAATGCATATTCGCTTTAAAGAGATGTACGCACAGGGGCTCTGCTGTTTGTCAACTTTGTTCCTACTTATTTTCGATTCTTTTCTCAAGTCAGGGGAAAGAATACCTTTTTAAGCATATTAATAACATTTCTCCGGTTAATATATCCAAAAAAAACTTAGTTAAACAGAGTTCATTACATCATATGCTTATAACAACAATTGCAAGAATGATATTTTTGTGTTCAATTAATAGTGATTGGATTGGAACAACATCAATCCCTTATTATTTATTGTGTTCTATGTACAAAAACATAATGAATATGCTAAATTAAAGTAAATACATCTTCCAATCTAATATTTGACTGATCTAAGGTTAACGGTTAATTTGCTAATCTATACAGTTTACAGGTGAACTTGAACAATTCAAGTTTCACTTGAACCATTGGGAGCTTTAGGTTCAGAACCTAACTTGCAGTCAGCTTGTAATGCTGTCAACCATGAATCCACCTGATGAAATAGGTAAAATCAAACCAATTTAAGTTAATATAGAACTAAAAAAAATCCCTTAATTGGATAGTGGAAAGTAACAGTGGAGATCCCGTTAATCCATTCTTGCACATCACTAATAAGATGATGAGGCATTTGGCTACCATAAGAGAATGCAAGCAAAGGGTAATGAACTTTAACCTCACCAATCATTTACACAACTAAGTTTTCACAATCTAACAATCATCGGAGTCTAATCTTAACCATATCACTAGCACACAGAAGTAAAAGGCACTATGTGATGAAACATGAAAGCAGAAAATCAGAAGAAACATGAATAAAAAAATGTTGCCTTATCATAGACCATTCAAATGATAAGCAACCTCCATATGTAAATAGACAAGACAAGGAGTTCAGGCATGCAACAAGACTTGAAAAATACAGTAATTACCTGTATTTTAAAACTACTTGAACACTCATATCGCAGTCCATGACGAGTTAATATGTAAAAGCAATACTGTGTGTCGTCATCTTCTCGTGTAAAGCTCGGCAAGGAACCAATTTCAACAATATCGGACAGCAGAGTGGAATCCTGTGGACTCAAATCTGCATACATTTCTATTTTCCATGAGCAAGCAATATAATGCAGATTGGAGAAAAAGAAAGTGTGCATATACAGAAGTTGATAATGCCTTTCTATGCTCCTAAACAAAGCATCAATGTCTTATTAAGCAACAAATGATTGCATACTTAAAGTGATATAGGAAATCAAAACCAATCCAAAATTGGCAACTGCATCATAAAATTGGCATGGGACTCCTGTGAACTTCCAGAGCTGTTATATGATTTTCTCTTTTATAGAAAAAAGAAATACAGTGTTGCTGATCATTAGGAATTCATCCATGATAATTTCCTGTCTTTGCTTCGAAAGAGAAAGAAATAAAACTACAAGCAAGGGCATGGTACAAATTAATAATTTGGTATGGCAGCTTGCAAAGAGAGGGAGAAAGAAAAAGAATGAAGACATGTAAGCTCATCTTTATCTACCACAACAGGGGCTCAAATATATTGATGGCTAGTCCAAAGAGCCGGGGCTCATTGCGTGAATGAGGGATCCCCGACAGTAGAAAGCATACAGAATTAGTACCTGTGCATGACAGATAAAAGAAGATGCAGGGTCCATGCAGGACAACAAAACGAGGAAGCCAATCATCAACTTCAGTATCATCAATTGGGGGAGGTTCCCCAGGTAAAGCTGTCCATCTCTGTAAAAGGTTAAAAAAATAAATATGAAGATACTGCAGCATGGACAGGAGAAAGCAAGACAACAGAGATGGAGGACTTCATTACTGTTCGGATATATAAGCATCCAGAGAAGCGAGCAGACCGCAGAATTTCACCAACATTTTCCAACCTGTTTAAATACAGGAACCCAACTGTTCATATGCAGAGGCCAAACTTTGTAAGAGCAAATGCAACTTATCAACTAGAATTAATAAAAAGTTACTGGATTGTTTTTCACCTGAATGATACTGAAGAATGGAAAATGCAAAATCATCAACAAAACATGTCTTTCTTTATATTTTTTTTATTTTTTCTTTTGAGAGTAGATACTGTGAATTTAAAGTCACGAATTGTAGCTTCAACATGTTTTCTTTAATAACCAAAAGTTTTAACATGAACCAGGTAAAATCACCAATTCCATTTTCAGAGTGCAGGTTCACAGTTGCCCTTACTGTGCTTTCAAGTGAGCTTCCCTCTCTTCTAGATCAGTAAGTTCTGTTCGAAGGGATTCTAACTCTGCTGCAGTCAACTCGACCTGCAAATAGAAATAGCTCAGCAGTTAAGGGGCACAAAGTCCAATATCAGCAACAATAAGATGAAAAGACTACTCGACAAACCTTTTCCTGACCAGTACTGCCAGAACCCCATGGCAGGCTACGTAAACTAAACAAATTGAACATGAATGCAGCACTCTTTAGTTTTCTTCCAGCCCAGAAATGGCTGCGTGACCTATTCTAAATCAGGAAAAACTGAAAAGCAATCAACTCAAATTTCTTAATCATTCTATTCTTAGCATTGATTTCCTTCAAGCAAAAATAAACCAAAACCTGACTGAAACTATCAGTTATTGACCGTGGATTAGATGAAATGCTGCTTTGAGGAGTGCCTTCGCTTGAGGTTGAAACTGTAAAATGATCTTGGACAATCTTTATCTTCCCAGGACTATCATCCATTAAGTTATATGTTCGCTTTAAGGTGCACACTTTTGACTGGGAAATAAAAAGTCATAATCAGTAGTATGCTTTGGGTAACCAGTTTGAGAAAAATAAAGAAAATATAACATTAAACAAAATACTAATCCATCTAATTATAGAACTAGTCACTAGATTTATCAGCTAGGGCATTGTTGGGTGTGTGTGTGTGTGTGTGTGTGTGTGTGTGTGATTTGCAAATTCCTCCTAACATAGGTTCTAGATCCACCCAAGATTATCAACAGAGAGCAATTATTGCACCAGTTATAGGAGTCTAACTAACTATTAGGATGTAAAGCACAAAATTCTTCGAGAAATTGGGTTCAAGATCCCATTTGTACAGTTTTAGAAGCCTAAACTCATAACTTGTAGGGTCCAACTCATCATATAAAGCCTGGGTTCATTCTGCAATTGTTAGAGCTTACTCTGAAAGGTAGGGATAAAAGTTGAGCAATCAATTTAAGGTCCCTAAAAGAATCTGGTGGCACTTCAAATAATAAAAAATAAAAGACTGCAAAAAAGCTCAAAGCCGATATAAAGAGCAACTCTACAAGGAATAATATCACAAACTTTCATCCAACAATGTAAATGCATTGGATTACCAGTTGGAAGAACTCAAAAAACTAACATCAAAATTAATTCCCATTATTAGAAATCCACGAATAACTTTTCAAAATTCATAATAATAACAATAATCCCCACGGGCAAGCTTAAGATGCAGCATTCCTTCAAGAACTATACATTTAATACCAAAAAAAGAAAAAAGCCCCATTAAATTTGATGAGCTAAGCATCTAATTCTTCTTCTCCATATAATCTTAGAAAGCAAAATTAAGCTGAAATTAACAACCTTTTAGATCACCAATAACAAATTCTGAAATTGATTTCTTAATACAAAAAACAATAATAACAATAATCACCAATTCAATCAAATCAAATTGGTAACAGCGAAATTCTTCAAAAAAAAAAAAACTCACAGAAGTTGCAGCTGCCATAGAAAGCCATGTATGATCTCTAAAGAAAATAGAAAACGATTTGAGAAAGTAGAAGCAAAGACGATTATGGATTACTTACCGTAATATTCTGTAGAAAGGGACTGATTTTAATAATAATCAAATAAAAAGACAGATAGAAGAAGAGAAGGCGAAGGAGAAGGAGATATCTAGTTGAACTCACGGAAAGTGGTTTGACCCTCCATTACAGTACATATACGACGTGACTGGTAGGTGTATTGTTAGCAAAATGCATAATTTATTTTTGGATAGGCGCCAAATTATTAAAAATTTTGCGTATTAACTTTTTAGATATATATATATTTAAATTCATTCATAGGATATATTTATTATTTAAGTGTATTTTTAAATTAAAATTATCATCTTCATTATACAATATTATTAAAAATAATAAAACTACTGAAAAATAGATAAAAATGCATGATATACCAATTAAAATTACATAAATTTATTAAAAAATACTCTAAGTTTAATATTATAAATTTAACTATTTTTTCAGAAATTAAAAACTATCTCAATTTATAGTATACATGTAATAAATTTATACGATTTCAATCGATTTATTATATATAGTTTTTTTTATTTATTTATCTAAAATTCAGTTACTTTTAGTAATAAATTTGAACTAAATATACAATTAAAAGTACAGTTTTGGTTAAAAATATATTTAAAAAACAAATATGTACTTTTTAATATTTTAATAACAAATTTAGCATTTTTCCTTTATTTTTCCTAAAACCAATCATTTTTTTTTTTGGAAAGTATCATCAAAGTACATAAATTTTTTGAGTTTAAGTACATAAATTTTTTGAGTTTCTGGTATTGAATTTTTATATTTTTATTTTGTAATATGAAGCTATTGAATTTTTATTTTTGTATTTTCATATTACGTCCTTGATAGACTGAAAATTTTAAAATTAAATAGTATATTTTATTTTACACTCCTTTGATAACTTTAATTTGACATATTTTAATTAATAACTTTGTCAGTTTGAAATTAAAATATTGATTGATAATAACACTTTTTTTTTTTGGACAGTCAGTTGAAGATTGAATGTGTAAAAACTAAAAGTTAAAGGAGGCTAAAGTTACAATAAAGATTTGATAACAAACACTCCAAAGTTTAAGAGTTTGCTGATACCTTGTTCCTTTTTTATGACCCGCTGCATCAAATTTATTTATTTTTTTTAATCAACAGAACCAATCAATTTAAAATTGAACATTATTGGATAGTTTTCCAACTATATATATTTCATGCATAATGTAATAATTAAACCTAAAATTTTAAGTAGATATAATATTTTAATAAAATGAAATTAATTATTTTATGAACTCTATGTGAAAAAAAGAGAGAGAGATTTCGCTATGACCAAAAAAAAAGATTTCGAATAAAATATATACAATACGTTCGGAAAACATTATACGTATGGTTTTCATCCTGCTATGATTAACAATATAATATATCATGCAAAGTCACCTTTCTTGTTGGCCATGGCATAATTAGCCATCATGATCCATGGGCCATTCGCTACCAATTCTCTTCTTTTTTTATTTAGAAGAAAAAAAAATCATCTAATCATGATAGTATTTGATTTCTCCAGCTCTAATAGTATTGAGAACGCCAATCTAACCAAAATCTCATTTTTTTTTTCTCGTAAAAAGAAAGCTATGCCTAACTTTTAATTTAATTTTAATCATTGAATTGTTAGAACTTAAATTAGAATAACCATTGGCGAGAGTGTTTTGATTTACTGAGGTAAATTTCAAAATGGTAAAATTGATTTCAATAGTCTTGTACACGGAGTAGAACCTATTTTCCCCTTTTCTTTCTATTCCACGCCACGCGTCACTTATTATTGTCTCCTTTCCCCTCTACTCCACGCGTCACTTATCATAAATAGACAGCACACTTCTGATCCAATAGGGTATGAATGGATTACGCAACCAATGACTGAAAGATAGCACCATCCTACAAAATCCATTTGTGGCCAATATTTGAAGAGGAAGTTTTCCTGCCTCTCCACTGAATGCCCATGGCTTCTTCAATTACTCTTCAAGGCACTCCTTTTAGTTCCCACTTCCTTGGCCAGAACAACCTCTTCAATCGTCCTAATACTCACAAGCCATACTCTTTGATTCCCAAGGAATCAAAATTTAAGATAAAACCATATGCAAAATTCGATCTATTCGAGCTTCTTGGAGGCAGAGGGCTCTGCAATGGAGAACAAGGTATCGAAAAAGAGCTAAATAGAGGTGTGGAAGAACCGAAATCTGCTACTAAAGATAAAAATTCCTGGCAAGATAAAAATCCAAGTGCCACGGAAGTTTCAACCGCTGGTAGCGTACCTGAAGATGCTTTTGAAAAGGAGCTCATGGGGTTAACTGGTGGATTTCCTGGTGGAGAGAAGGGATTGCAAAAGTTCATAGAGGAAAACCCACCTCCTAAAAAACAGTCAACTGCTGATTCCGGGAATACTGCAGCGATCCTGGGGTCAAAGAAGTCCAAGCCACCTGAATTACCACTTTTGATGCCTGGTATGATCGCCATTGTAAATAACCCAAACAACCCGTATTACATGTACTGTGGCATTGTTCAAAGAATTACTGACGGAAAAGCAGCAGTCCTTTTCGAAGGAGGAAACTGGGATCGACTAATAACTTTCCGCCTTGAAGAGCTTCAAAGGCGAGAAAAGGGTCCTCCAGGTAAAAATCCGAGGTCTGCTATTATTGAACAGTTGATTGACAAGGAAGCACAATGATCTGCCTTTTTATGGTTTGTTCTTGTTTCTATGTTTTGATCATGTCGCTTGTTTGTTTTTGCTGACAGTTCCAACTTAGAGAGAAATAAATTCTGTTTGTAAGGAGTTCCAACTCAGAAAGAAATAAATTCTGTTTGTAAAGAGTTCCAGCTTCGAAAGAAATTAATTCTGTTTGTAAAGATCATACAACAGCAAGCATGAATTTATTATAAATGGAAAAAAGAAAATGAGTCTCTCGTCATCTTTATGTGTTGCATAACGTTGAAAATTAGATCAAAGAATCATGCCTCAGACAAATTTTACTAAACACAAGTGTATTAGCAAATGTCTAATGTAATAATTCCAAGAATAGGGAAGAAAATCATTAGCTCCCTGACTAAAGCTCCAAGTGATGATCAGATGCAGCCACCCAACTGCATAATGGACAGCCATAGAATTTAATTAGCAACCAAGCAACATATGAATACAGATTAACCTTTTTTTTTTTTGGAGAATTTATATACAGATTACTTGGAAATAAAAGAAACCTATGCAGAATAAGACTTGAGTATATAACTAAATACCAATGGCAGTCAGCAAAAAATCCTTAAGTGGTTAGAAATCAACTCAAAGTTGTTAACAGACTAAATCAATAATAAGAATACTGCCAAGTGAGGGTAACTTCTACTCTCAGAAATCAGAACATTAAACAAGATAAAGATTGAAAAAAAAAAAAAAAAGAAAAGAAAAGAAAAGAGGAATTTATGCAGAATTGAACTACTAAATTTATCAATAGAGATATACTAGCACCAAAATAACTTCAGAAAAGCTGAAACAACATTCACATGCATCAAAATTCAGTTTTCAACGTTAGGTTAATAAATGAAACAAGAAATAATCGGCTCTTTTTCACTAATATAGAATTCATTATGTACCATCAGTCATGGCCAATAAAATTATAAATGCGCAAGAGAGAGAATGGAAAAGAAAAAATAAAACTTTTCGACATTGTTAGTAACTCCAAAAGCTCCAGAGACATATTTTGATAACTCAGAAACACGCACAGCAAACAAGAAGCATCAGCATTCAGCAGTCCAATTTGACAGCCCAAGACGAGGAAAAAAAAAAAGTTAACGTCCATTAACACAGAAACTACACAAGCATATACAACAGTGGTCCAAACATCAAACAGTGGACGTGAAACATATCATAACAGAACATGATGAAAGTGCAACAAGTGGTCGTAATTCCAACAGTAATCTAGGAAGAAAGCTCTCAACATACCAAGATAGCCTCAGTCTCTTCATTGGAGAGAGGTGTTCGTTTTGGCTGAAGAGATGCTTTCCCTCCAACAGTGGTTGGAACCTTTAAACTTGAGAGGAAAGTCTGGTCAGCATTTCCAGTTGTAGAAGCCACTTAAGACCGAGTAGCAGAACCTGCGAATTACTTCCATTAATACTTGGTTATGCAGCGCTGCAAATTTTGATAAAGCCAAAAGCAGAATAAGATATTATCGGGCATTCATTCATCCTAATTTTACACTGAGATCCAGAACTCTCAAACAGTATCTTCCAACTCAAGAAAAAAATTCAGAGAATTCCACTTCACCAAGCCTAAAATAGACTTCTGCTGCAAATATTATGAGATACAAACACTAAACAAAAGACATGTCATTATGGCTCAGTTTCTAAATGACATGTCGTTTATCATTCGGCATCGAAAAGCATGTCTTCCATCGTCTTCAGGTGAAAAACCTCCACAACCAGCAATTAAGAGTGCTCAATCACAGCATAATAAATGTCGTTTTAAAGAAGATAACGGTTATACTCAGTTAAACGGCATGTCGTCTAAAAACAAAAAGCCAAATGAGAAATTAAAATCAAATATATAAGCATCGAGCATCCAATCAAAAACAAAAGCAACTACACAGAAATCGAAACTTTATATGAGAGATCGAGCAGAAAAAATCAACAACCAACATCAAACATTCCATGAATATACACAGAAGAAGAGGAAACATAAACAAGTTCGGGAGAAAGAGAGGACAAACCAGAGGATTTGAGGTTTCTATTTGGAAACCTGATGCGAGGAATTCTCTTCAACGCCTGAGCTCCGCTCATCTTCTTCTTCAACCGGAACCGGAACCGAAACCGAAAACGATGGTTCTGTGTATTGAAGGAATTGTTGGAGAACTATCCTATTTTCTCCTTAACGATGGTTTGGCTTCAGTGTTTGACGGTGTAAGTTTGCGTGTATTGTGCTCGCCTTTTACAAATGATTGATGAAGATCGCACGTCATCCCATCTTCCACAATTTTTGCTGGTCTACGTGGTGCACTTCACCCTTGGTTTTACCGTAATAAATAATATTTTATTTCAAATTATTTTTTAGCTAAAATATTTCTATAAATGCTAAAAAAAATATTAAAATGAAAATATTTTAACTCCATTTTCAATAAAATAATTTTTTATATATTTTCTAATAATTATATGGATATTTTAATATCAATTTCAATATAAAATATTAAAAATATTCCTGCCTTAAAAATAATTTAACCAGCAAAACAGAGCCATACTTGCCTTTTAGTTTAAAAAGATAATTATGCTTGCATTACAAAAGAGTGAGCTGGCTGAAAACATTTGTGGGCCGAGTCCAATACCCAATTAGATGAGGCCTTCTAATAATTGTGTGTACTTTGTAATGTCCATATTTTCAATTTTTTTTTATTTCTTTATTTTTGGCATATTTCTTTAAAAACAAGACCTATTAATTCAAAATAATACACTGCCGGTTCTATACGCTCTATACACAAAATAATAATTAAATTAAAATTCATGTAAGAAAATTTAAACTCCTTCCATTTTGAAAATTACGCTCATTATTTTTGATATATTTCAAATGACAATTTATTTATTTATTTAATCCATTTTTATTTCTACCCGCAAGTAACCAAATAGCTACAATCGTTTTAGATTTTATAAGGGAAATGGGACAAAAAGGGATTGACTTAAAACTCAAAATGCCAACGTCGTTTTACCTTCAAAGATGGGCAATTTTTCTGTTTCCGCAAGAGACAAATTAAATAAGTGACAAAATTCTTCAAATAGCTTTCAGAAGCAGGCTTAGAAAAGTTCTCAAGTAAACTTGTACATATGCAATACTCTTCAACTTATAGCACATAATTGGATTCGACAATTTATCTTTTCTAAATATCATATTCACTAATAAATTTTAATTTACCGATACTCATTTTATTTCAAATCGAAAGTTGTTATTATTTCTTTAATAGAAAAAATAACAATGACCCCTCGAATTTAAATTTTTTCAGTATATTAATTAGAACGATTTTATTTTTTAAGCTTGAGTTGATAAACAACAAACTTAATGTAGAAAAAAAAAAAAAGCAAAACCGTGTTGAAAGAAAAAAAAAATAACTAGAGGAATTTCAATTTTCAAACCCAGTCAAAGGTTTTTTTTTTTATTATTATTGATTTTTTCCCCAGCAAAACAAATGATGATAACATCAACTTATACCTCGTTTTCGGCTTTCTTTTCAAAATATAATGATTTTACTTCCACGTTGGACTGGGAACCAACTTGAAAATTACTAATAACCACTATATAATTTATTCAAAGTTGTATAATTAATTTATAATATTTAGGATATATTTCCTCTAAATTAGATCTATGAATTTATACGGGGGCCAATAATATAATTTCATGTAAAATAATAATAATAATAATAATAATAACAGTAATTTTTACTTGTATTAGCATGAAATTGATAATAGAAACTATTAATTAATAAAACAGATATTAAGTGGATTTAAATAAAAATTTTCCCAAAAATTAAATTACTTGCAGAAGGATTGACCTTTTCAAAGGGCTAATCGTCTTTTAAGGACTGAAAGTTAATATTATTATGTAATGCATGATGGGGAATCCGTGATATTCCCTCCTAATTCATGCATTGATAAAATCAAAATTAGTCAATTAAGACTTTAAGCAGACCGTCGTGCACTTGACGCCCCCACCGAATTGAATTAATTATTTTACGGTTCATGATTTTTTATTTTTTATTTTCAAATGGCATATAATCGAAATATAAATACTGAAATGAGAAATTAAATTTAAAATCTTACAGAAACAGCGAATTGAATTAAATTTTGGTGGTTATGATATGTGAACTCATTAATCAATCAAACTATTAATTGTGCAACAAGAAACTAACTTTTGTAACATACAATTAATTATAAACACTACTTTTGACAATTCATTAATCTGATTTAAATGAGTATTTTTAATTCCAAACTACACATGTGCTTTATCTAGCTATTAATCTCGTTTAAACCGATAAAAATTCAATTTTACGAGGTAAATAATGACATTATTTTGATGTAATTTATAAAATTTAGCTCAATCTGTTTATAATAATATGATTCAAATTCAATATAATGCGTAAAATTTTGATTTATTTATAATTTAATTTTAGATGATTTGTAAATTTATTTTATCGATTAATTTGTTTCATATTTTTCTCTTTCATATGTCTGCATTGCCTGCCCCATTTGACACTCCAGAAATAGTGAATTGATTCTTCAAACCCTTCACTACCTTCAATTATAAATATCATCAACCATTCAAGACCCAAAACACAAATCAAAAACTCAGTGTTCTACACTAATAGCAAATATCCACACTGCCACTGACTCTCTCTCTCTCTCTTTCAAAATGTGGGGTTCTTTAAACAAATCTTTCACTAAAGTTGTTGCAGGAGCAAAGGGCACAAAAATCATAGAGAGAGAAGATTTGAGCAAGAATTCATCAGCAAGAAAGGTGAAGAAATTAGGTGATAATTACTTACCGAAATCACCATTAATTAGCAAAGAGATTAAAGAAGAGAAGAGCGTGATTAGAGTGAAAGTGAAGATGACAAAAGAAGAAGCTTCTAAGCTTATTTCAAAGTGTAAAAATGGTGGAGTTCTAGAGTTTAAAGATGTTGCTAACGAGCTTCTTCAAATCCCCACTAATAGGATTAATGTTGTTTCTTCTTCTAATTCTTGCTTTGGTGCTGCTCTTACTACCATACATGAAGAGATTTAGATACAATTAGATACGTATTACCACTAATTAATTGTTTTTCTTTTCGTTTTCTTTTTGCAATATTGTTCGGGTACAGAGTATTTGTAAAATTTTACTTGGTTCAATCATGAGTTTTTGAATGTTTTTTTTTTTTTTTTGTGTTTATTTATTTATATTGACAAATATAAATAGGCATATTTTCTATCCCTGTGGCAAAAAGCATACAAAATTATCAAGTATTATTCTGTAGAACCTGGTGGAAGATTGGTGACCCAATTCAAACGACACATTAGGCTGGAGTTTAATTTGAATCTCCAGAATCAAGCCCACTTAAATGGCATGAATATTTCGCATACCACCATTATCATTATCATTATCTTCTTATCTAGCAAGTAGGGTCCCCTTAAATTTCTATGGGCGGATTGGCGATTCCTTCTGTTTCAATTAGAAGCTTCATACTCGAGTTACAGAGATGGTAGAATCCCATATGAAATAAAACTTAAAGATTTACGGAGTGAAATTAAACTTTTAACTATTCCTATTGAACTTAACCACTCCAATCACCTCAATATTTATTTAATCCATCAAATTTGATATCATTGGCATGGAGTGGGGTCTCTAAATATATAAAATTATGTTTTAGTCCAGAAAATAAACCCACATTTTTCAATCACTTCCCTTTCTCACTAGATTATAATAAATGTTAACCGAAATTAAATTAAATGGAAGTCTATCCATGTCAATTTTAGATTTTTCAATTACTTCCATTTCTCACTAGTTTCCAACCGAAATTAAATGAAAGTCTATCCATATCAATTTTATATTCTTCCCTCAAATTTTAAGTATTACTATTTTATTTTGTTCCGTTTTAAATGTGTGCTTTTAAAAATTTAAAAAAAAAATTAATAGAGTGATAAATTTAATTTTGATTATATAAAAATTAAAAAGTGTACTTAAAATTAGAAAATAATAAATTAATCAATTGCCAATTTTAATAATTTAGTTTCATTTTTCAAAACATTATGATTATCTGATTTTCCTTTTTCCTTGTCCAAATAATATGAATAATAATAACAACATATATAGTTGCTTTCTATTCATTAATACTGTGACGCAATTAATAACTAAGTCTACACTGATTTGATTTGTCAGTTTGATTTAGTCTTTTTTTTTTTTGTCTTTAATTTAATTTCTGAATTTCCTAGGCTGTTTAATTTTGAGTGTATATATATATATACAGTGAGACGGAAATTCGTAACCAGAAATTCCAAATGAAAGTTTATTTCATAAAATTTTGACATAATTATTTGAAGATCAATTTACAGCCTAGATAAATATTTGGGCTATAAAAATTTTTATTTTGATGTAAATTCGATTAATTCCAAGCTGATAAAATTTGCAAATGAATAGTATGATACCATAATACTATTATAATCTTCATATTTAGCAATTGAATATTAGATAATATCGTCAAAATTAGTTTAAAGTGGTAAATGAGCAAATGAATGACTAACAAGAGCTAGTGAGCTACCAATGATTTTTTTTTTGGTAAACAAAAAGAACACCCCTTTTTGTATATTATTTAATCTTTGATCATATATACAAAAATTAAAGATTGAATTGTGGATTTTTTTTTAATTAAATTCTCCCATGCTTATATTTTTTTGTATATGATTATTAATATTCATAAATTCAGATATTTCAATTACTCCATCAATTCAAATCGAGTTAATCCATCCTAAATTATTTCAATTAATTCAGTTCCAATATAAAGTTAAAGGTCTCCTAGCCCACTATATATATTTACAATAAGTGAATCGCATATTATTATTTAACAAAAGTAACTTTTTATTTATTTATTTTTTTACATAAATAATATAATTATGAACAAAAGCATCTATAATATAACGAAGAGAGGGAAAGAGAATAAGTTCGAAGTGAAAGAAAACATCTCAAAATCTCCAAAACATACTCATGTATGGCTAATTACATGAAGTTTTATATAATTTGGGTGAATCAAAACCCAAATTAAAAAACTCAAATTAAAAAAAAAAATACATCAAAAAGAGGAGAAAATGAAAAAAAAAAAAAAGGCAATAAATTTCTGAAATTTTCTCAACTTTCTGGACTCTCAATCTCAATGATACTTTCCAAAGAAGGTTTCCATGGAGCTCTAACTTTATTTTTCTCTTTCTCTCTCTCTATTTCTTCTAAAATATCTTCTAATTTTCTCCCTCCATTACCCTTAATCTCAAACATTAATCTCTCTAATTCCTCTTTTGTAAGCACTATCTTCACCTTAATCCCCCTGTTCTTACCAAACTTTTCTTCTTCTTTTAATTCTTCTTGGTATTGCTTTCTCTCTTCCTCTTCATCTTGCTTAATTTGTCTACTTCCCCTCATGCAATTCCCCATTATCAAGAAACCCAAGAAAAAAAAGGGGGGGATCTTTTGTTTCAAGAAACTCAAGAAAACCCACAAAGCAAAGATCCTTTCTTTCAAGAGATTCAAGAAAATCCACAAAGAAAAGATCCTATCTTTCAAGAACTTCAAGAACCCCCCAAAAAAAGAAAAGATCCTTTCTGCGAAGAAATTAAGGGGAAAAAAAAGAAGAAGAAAAGAAGTCCCCAAAATAATGGAAATGAGGACTAAAAAAGAGAAGAGAGATTAAATATTAAAGAGATAGAAATGCAATTCTTGAGAGATAAGTTTCAACTCTGTGCATGTGGAAGTAGAGCGGAAGAAGGTGGGGCTATATATAGAAGTCAGGTGGCTTTTTAATTTCTTTTTTGGATTTTATTCCTTCAAGGGATTTTATTTTTCTCATTTTTTGCTAAATGACAAATTAATGTATTTTATTTTCAATTAATAAAATTTTTGTTGGAAAAAAAAAAATAATTTTTAACTGATTTTGTTTATTTTAATTTTATTTTTCTATTAATCTAATTTTTGTTGGAAAATAGGCTACACTTAGATTATATCGGATTTAACTCTAAAAAATAATATATTAAAAATTAATATAAGAGTACTTTGTTTATAATATGCTGAAATTTGTCTTGTCTATAAAATAATTAAATTATATGCATGTGAAAAAATAATTATTTTACAAGTGTAATTATTTATTTGTGATTCTATTGATATATAAATATATAAAGATACTATTTCCTATAATATAAATGCAGAATTAGAGGTATCGGCAGCCAATTTCCGTGGAAATTTCCAGTTTGATTTCTAAATTTAACAAAAATAACCTACAAGACAACCAATAATTTGATGGCCACATGGCTCTGCTGTAAAGAGAGCAGTTAGGTGTTTTTTTTTTTTTTTAGCAGTTAGGTTTTCTTTTAATGTCAAAGTAATACCTGTCTTTGCATTGTCCAAAAAAAAAATGCATCACAAATTTACAATTTATAATTACTAAGTTATATTTTAAAAAAATATTTTTTTATTTTTTACGAAAATTAAGAAAATAATTAAAATATTTTAATTTCATAAAAAAAAATTATATCTATTGACAAAAATAACTTTTTACATTTTAAGATTTTCATTTAATTTTAGTTAAAAGTATAGAGTAATAAAAAAGATAAATATTTAATAAAATATATAACAAATAGAAGTACACATGTAAACATATTTTTTAAATTTCGAAAAGTATATTTAAAGTGGAATAAAATAAAATAAAAAAATAACATTTTAAAATGGGACAAAAGAAATATTAATTAGTCTCATTGAGATTGCTAAATTAATTAAAATATTAGCAAATAAAGCCCAAATTTAAAAAAAAAAACCATAATCAATAACCAAAATATATAGTTTAAATTCGATTAAATTAAAATTTTAGTTAAATATTATTGGCATTAAGAAACTCCTTGTGATTACCGGACATTGTTATATTAATTATCGACCGTTATTAAATGCGATGACTTAACTAGTAATACGATACAAGAAACACTCAACTCTATCTAAACTTTCATTTAAGTCTTTTTTCAACGAAAATTAGTGGGTGCTCGTCATTTTCACATAACAAAATTAATATTAATAGTTATCAATAATTATAGGGATCATATTAGTTTTTATTTAAATTTTTGAAATTTGGTTTGAAAAACTATAAAAATTCATTGTAAAAAGAATTATTTTTAATTTTAAAAAATATAAAAAGAACCAACATGGTAGCTGACTAATTTAAAAATTCGTGGAAAATAAAGGCTTTAGGTTGCTCTCAATTAATATTAATAAAGTCTGAATGGCTAATCCCCCGACAGTATACCAAAATGTGTGGTGGGATTTTCTTCCTCTTATCCACCTGCCAGAATTTAATTAATGCAATTGGAAATTATGAAACTTTTATAACCATTAGTTTATAATTAATGCAACGGCATATACTCCTACTTCTCTTTTTTATAAACATCCAATGTCGGAAATTTAATGGGATATATTAACGGTAAATGTTGATATTAATTTACTGAAAATAATTCTTTTATTTTTTTTCATTGAAAAATAATATTAAAAATTTAATAATTTAATTAATTCGAATTCTCACTAGACAAATTAATGAATAAAGCAAAATACTCTATTTTTGTTATTTAAAAATTACCTATACTACTTAAAATCTTTAATTAAAAAGAAAATGGACCATTATAATCCTAACTCATGTTTGTTTAAGATGTAATGTTCTTTTTTTTTTTCTAATAATTCTTTGGGAAGGATTTTTATTATTTAAATGACTTTTGTCATTACTTTTTTCATTAATGTCACATACTCACTCACATGGATTTTCTTATAATTAGGGATGAGCATAAATCGATTAACCGATCTATTAACAATTTTTGTAAATCAGTCTATTACTATCGGTTAACCGCTATATCGATTTTAATTTTTAACTTGATTTTTCAGATCGATTTATCGGTTAACCATTAAAAAATTTTAATATATAAATTTAATAAATTATACAATTTATAATATTATTTTTAATAGTTAAAAATACTTTAAAAATGAAAAAATACTAATTAAATACAATATCCATTAAAATAATCAAAATAAAAATAAAATTTCCATAATTAATTATAAAAATTAAAAATATTCAATATAAAACTAACAATAAAATGCTAATTATGTACATAATTTTAATATTTATTTACTAAAAATATATATTTTACAAAATTATATATCATAATTATTATAAATTACACAAAAATTAAAAAATATAAGTGCAAAATTTAAAATATAATTCATAATATATATATATATTCGGTTTCGATTTCAGATTGGTTAACCACCGATTTTTAAAATAAAAATCATAAACCTAAAATTTCAATTCGATTAATCTAAAAATCAGTTTGATTTCGAATCAATTTTTCGGTTAACCTAAATTTCAGTTAACCATGATCATCACTCTCATAATTAATTAATGTCTTGTATCTACTACCTCTCTAACCTATTCCTTTTTATGGAGGTGCTTGCATTACTCTACGCACCATTAGATTAAAATTTAATACTCCTTTCTTTTTTTATTTATTATTTTTATTAAAATTAAGAAATAATAATTAAATTTAAATTTAATATTAAATTATGTAATTAATATTAAATTATTATATTTAATTAATTTTAATTTTATTAAAAAGAAAATTAAATTATATTAAAAATTTAAAAATGACTGATGAATGAAATTTAAATTTTATTAAAAAATGATACTTAAAAGATAACAGGGGCAGTATTATTTTTATTTTTCATCCAATCGTGCGGACTCTGCACATCTGATCTCAAATGCATTGTAGAAGAGTGGTTTTGAGGTTGCATTTATTACTGCAAAATTAAATCATTATTTCTTGTAAGACTCCATGCATTTTGGCTTTGCTTTTGCTTAGAGAGAGCGCCGAAGGATAGTGAAAAATAGAAAGATTTATAATTTAAAGCACTATATTTAGGAAAATTTGGTAAATTAAAAATAATAATAAAGAGAGAGAGAGAGAATTAAATTCATAGACTACTAGACCATGACAAAAATATTTATTACTATATAATAAGTATCGATAGTTTGATAGCATTATTTGAAAATTGCATATATACGACATGATATTTGTTTTTAATGGTCAAAAAGTTAAAATTTTAAGTAGACTAATTTCTCCAGACATTACCTACTCTTAACATTATTTGAATTTAATATTGGAATGATTAGTTAAATTCACTAAAAGGGGCTCTTATTTTATCATTTTTCTTTTTCACTTCACTCTTTTATTTATTCACTAATTACAATATGTTCAGAAAATTCAATTCCAAAGTTAGAAAATTTATTTAGATTTAACACAATTCAAATTTAAGTTTGAAAAAATGATGATAGTTTATTAGCATTTTCCAATAAATTTAAAGGAAATTTCAAACTCGGACTTGTTTGTTTTCAGTTAGACTAGAAAATAGGAATATAAGACAATTAGTGGGTCAATCATGCAATCGCAGAGACTTAATCCTAATGACCAGAATTAGCAAAATTCAACAAGTGTGTACTGAGTAAAAATTGAGAATAATCATAAAATCAAGGTTTGATATGGTAAACAACTACTCTTTTTGGTGAAATGTCTGCATTAGGCTCTGATGTCTCCTTTCAATTTCTTATTTAGAGGAATATAATAAATTATAACGTTAAGAATTTAATATTCTTCGTTGAATTCTCAACTCATAAGTCACCATAGGGTCTCTCCTAATTTAGATTTTTTCATTAAAAAAAGTACGGGTAGTTTGAGACAGTAAAAAAAAAAAAATTCCTTTTGACAGATTCAAACTCAATTATTCAGCTGTTAAAAACCAACAACCACCATTAAAGCACCCGAGTATTTGATCTCTCATCTTTAAAAAAAAAAAAATCATACTCGGTAATCATTACTATAAATGCTAATTAAAGGAATTGAATCCGAAATTTTTAAAAGAGTATAAATGCTAGTTAAAAGAATCGAATATAAAATCTTCAATATCAACAATCCAAGAGGATTAAGAATTTTTTAAGACTGTTCAATGAGCTAATCATGACGTCTCAGACACGTAATAATAATAACAATAATAGAGAAGCAAAGCATAGAGAGAAGAAATATAATGCAAAGAAGCCAGCAACTTAAAAGAGGCATATGTCAGTCTACAGTGAAATTACTCCTAAATTGAAAAAAAGATGCAATCAAAAGCATCAATCTCTTTTTCCTGCTTTTAAATGAATATGTCAAAACTGCCTAAAAACTATGCTTTGCAACAGCAGTAATGAAGACAAACTTCGCTTTCACAGATGGGTTTGACAGTAATGGCTACTAAGTTTTATATTACCAAGGATAGATCATTAACTGTAGAGCCACATGATCTCAATCTTAATAATCTTTTCTTTTGTTTCCTTCAGAAACATTAACTACCTACCCTGGACCCGCTTCTTTTGACTACGGAAATTGCTGGAATCAATCACATAATAAGCACCATCACCACATATAAGTTTTGACATAATCATGAAAGCCATCTCACATCAATTCCACAAGCTCATAACTCTCTCTCTTAACTAATATTTCCACCAATCTCGAGTTTAATTCCTACATCAAGAGACTAGGATCCCATTTATAGCACGTTTAACGACTAAACCCTATTGAATCAATCAATGAATCATAATCTAATGGTTAAAGACTAAAGAGCAAACTCAGTCTTTCCCATTTTGCAAGATATGAAACATTTATAATGTGAAGTGATCTCAAGAACAAAGCACCACAGTTTAAACCTCATATGCTATCGGCATTGATCAATAACAACCCATCGATAAGACTAATATAGCTGGGTGGATAAAAAGAAATTAGTTATTGGCCTCCTACAGTGAAAGATAATATTATCGAAAATATCAGAATTCATTAACCACCAGGAATACTGCAGTTCAGGGCATAAATACACAAGATCCAGGTCAAATACACACATAATTCTACAGAGCAAGATGGTTCATACCAATGCAGCATTCTAACTTAGAAACAGCCAAAGCCTTGCAATGCTTTCTCTGGCTGTCTACATTAAGGATCAGCTCTGGAATAACTAAAAGCAGGCTACATTTAGCACATGCAAAGCTCTCATTACTCGCGGCGGCGTTTCTTTGCAAGATTTTCGAAAATCTGATGTACATCAGAAGAAGTGATTGTCTTTGATGTGTCAAATGATTCCTGCAAGACAATTGCATACATGAGAATCTCGAGATACACACAAAATATGACATTGCGTAAAGCTTCCTTAGCAACACTGGCAAGTACCAAAGAGAAGGTAGCTTACAAGGGGCATACCAGAAAAGTACGAAACTCTTCCTTAAAGTCTGCAATGCCATTCAATATCTCCATCTTCTCCACATGACCCAGCTTATTGAAAAAGCTCATCTCGGCACCCTCCCGCTGCTGCAACTTCTCTTCTCTCTTCTGCTTTGCAACTTTCTCATACTCAGCAATTGAGTCCTCCTGGTCAAGCAGATAACTTATGTGTTTCTGGTTGTACATCTCTAAGCAGTTTTTGCATCTGCAGAGTATATCCCTCCAGTATTTGGAAAGAAACAGCGGTTTACTTTCCATAACCGGCAGAGTGGATGGTGCATCAACTCCTAAAGCACAAGTAGTTTGCAGGTTAGCATTTTTCATGCTTTGATTTGAATCATTATTCTTCTCAAAACTCTCTCCAGTAACAGATTC
The DNA here is from genome assembly GCA_037975025.1 of Excoecaria agallocha. Classification (NCBI taxonomy): domain Eukaryota; kingdom Viridiplantae; phylum Streptophyta; class Magnoliopsida; order Malpighiales; family Euphorbiaceae; genus Excoecaria; species Excoecaria agallocha. Next base: position 21,440,415 of record CM075816.1, read on the forward strand.
CTTCACAACAGACGGAGAATCAATATTAGCATTAGCCATGATGTTATCCTCTCCAGTAGGACCATGAGAACAAGCATCATTCTCAAGCTTTCCAGATCCACTTGCAGGAAGCGAATCTTCCAACACATTCTTGTCCTTACTATTAAGATCACCACTTTTACCTCCCTCTGCCCAAATATTCTGAGGATATAATGTCAAGAAAGAACAAATCGCCGAGCATGTCTTGCATATGAAATCCTCGTAGAGAGGCTCTCCTTCCTCATCTCTTGGAATCTGAAGTAGGAGAATAATAATTCATAACTCTATCAAAGCTAATCAACCAGGATTGCAACAAACCATAATAGCTCAATTACAAAGGCAACAGCAACATAAAGAAACGAATCTAAAGACCTACACTTTGACATTATAAATATTATCTCCACCTGAAACCAAGAAATATAAATTCTAACTTGCAGGAAAAGAATTTCAGAAATTGCTCGTTACTGTTTACGACTTCAATTGTTCCAAAAGCAAAATCAAAATATCTATGAATAAGATCCTTAAGAACTATTCCCTGGGCCATAAATCATACAACTACATGAAATGTCAAAAAAAGGATCCATATTTTATGTTTGGTGTCGGAGAAGGTAGACATGGTTAGGGGGAGCGGGCAGCAGTGTGTGGATGGGTGTTGGGTTGCAACAGAGGAAATTCTTGCAAGAATGGGTATAGTGGGTCTGTAAAACTGAATTAGGAGCGAAGAAGAGTAACACCGGTAACATGATTGCAGACAGCCCCAGAAAATTGCAAAGTTCATGTGAAAGATTTTAAGAACATCATCAACCTATCCTAAAATGCATCCAAGAATTGGTTGCTAACTTTGACCATAAGAGTGAAAAGATCTTGCACAATTGCACATGTTTTCCCCTTAGGCAACACTTTAGTCTAAAAAGAAAAGATGATATCTGAAACAACAATGCAGAAAGGAGAAAAATCATTAAACAAATAGGTAATAGGAGGTAAACAACCTCATTGGAAGACTCGAGGCCAAGATGCTCTTCATGAAACCAGTCCTCGCATATAATGCATTGTATCATCTCTTCCTGTTCTTCAGCATCTGGATCAGGATATGGCTGGTCGCAAGTGCAGTACAGACCTTTAAAGTTATGGTTGTACAAATTATTTCCATTTTCTACATCTTTCTGTGGAAAAAGCTTGCAAAATGACTCCCCAAATTTTGAATTTCCACAATCACACCGAAAATTTCTCTTGGTCCACAACTCCACAATCTGTTGCATGCAGCAACCATAAGAATCCCATTTATGCTAAAGAAATACGATCTATCAAACAAGTTCCATGAGGAGATAAACTTTGACAAATATAAACTGTGAAAATTTGGCTCATGACATATATCAGAATAATTTGTTTCAATGCAATTACTGTTTATAGCTATAAACAAATGCCAATGGAAGCCCCAAACAGAAAAATATCAGATTCCATTCCTATCCCAGCTATAATGGCAGTAAAAGGTGGGAACTTAGGACAGCAAATTAGTATTCTTTAACATAAACTATTTAATTTCTATTCAGCCTTGTAAACTGCATTAGAGTGTACGACAGTGATAAAGAAAATCCAGCAACAGTACCTCATGACCATCATGGCAAGACAAACTGCAAGCAGTGCAAACTCCAGCATTCCCATCAGGAGTGCAAGTCAAACATGAAAATATTGCCTGCCTCTTCATATACCCCATATTGTAGGTGCACTCCTTGCCCTCATCACCACCCAGAACCAAATCCGCTTCCTTTAGAGTAAACGACAAAAGTTAAACAAATTTAAATATCAAAGAAGTCAATAAATATAACAGACAAACCAGTTGATTCGATTAAACATATATAATCCACCAACAGAGACATTACATTATAACATCTGCCAGGATTAGATGGCTTAAATAGCTTGATCTTTTGTTTGATATGAACAACTCAAATAATAACACTTCTGTTGTAATAATCAAACAAGTCACAATTTGGTCATTAGTCCAGCTCGTAGCTAATGGAAATGAAATAAAATCACTTCTAGGCACCAAATAAATTTATCCAATTTATACACTTCTCTAGTGGCTGGTGATCTATACCTCAGCTAAGCCTAATATTTATGTAATTTATACATTTCTCAGTCTCATGAATGGAAACCCAAAATAACTCAAAATCCCAAATAGTATTCACATAATCATCGCTATTCAACAGTAATAGACAAAATAAATAAACGAACAACCAAAAGCACAAATAACTCTCAATCTGAAAAATCTGAAGCCCTAAAAATGACATGTTAAAGGGAGGGGAAAATTTACCAATTCCTCTTCTTCAACCTTGTTAAGATACTCCTTGATGGTTATGGTCTGCTCATTCTCGTCCTCAAAAGCTCCGTCCATAATGAAACAGAATAAAAAATTTATCCTTTTTTGTAGCACCAAGCTCACAAGATCAAAACCTTAAGCTCCGAACCTGAAATTCAAGGGAGTAGAAAAAAAGATATGAGTGAAAGATTCGATGGAAAGTGAGATTTCTATCTAGGAAAATTGATGGGTATTGCCGAGTGACACGAAACCCTAGATTATGCCCGAATAAGGTAAAAAATGAAGAAGATCATCACATAAAGGTACGAACTTCAATTGATTAAACCATTTCCCATGTCGTTTGGATGGTTGTTGGGGATAAGATCGAATTAAATCGATGAGAATAAGGGTGCGAAATGAAGGAAAAAGGGAAAATTCGGAGGTTTGGGGGATAAAATAGAAGTGAAATTAGGGTTTTATACGAGAGTGAAAGGACTGCACGGACATTTTCCCGCCAGGATTGTTTTAGTGATTGTGTGAAGCAACAACGTTCATGGTCCTTCCCTCCAAATTTGTGAACTTTGTAACTTCTGGATTTTGCCTTCTTCCCATGTGTGATCTTTTTTTTTTTTCCTCTTTCTTTTTCTTTCGTTTATTATTACATTTAGTATCAACAAATATGAAAAAATAAATAATAATAATAATAATTCACCCGGATGATATAAAAAAGAATTACCTATACAATATATGAGAATTCAATCATGAATAGAGCAAAATAATTCTAAACATATGATTAAGTATTTGTCAGCTTAAGAAATGCACCATATCATTAAAAAAAAAAAATCATATAATTATTTGGTGTGATCCAAAGTGTTAAAACTTAAAAGCGCTTTCATAGGATTATTCATATTTTATAAGGATTGCTATACAGTAGATAATTTAATCTACGTATATTTAAATTAGATACATTATTTTTGTTGTGCTCTCAAATATTTAAATATATTTAATGTTCGAATCATAAAATTAGAGTTAAAAGAGAAAAATATTCGAATTTATTGGCTGATGTATGTCAGTTATTTTATTTTATTTTTCTCATATTTAAAAAATGCCAAATCATTTATATAATTTATTAGTTATTTTTTTACAGAAAAAAAAATGAAAACTCCTTCGATACATTATGTTTATATCGGCAATTTTGTATGAGAGAATAAATAATACCAATAATATTAAGGGCCACAGACAACCTTTAATTTGAAGACAGGATAACAACATGAAGCCCAGGTAAGTGAAGCTGCCCCCAGTTAGGTTTGGACTCAGCTTCAGGCCGTACATATAATATGAACTGCGATGCAATTGTTTGTGGTGCATATTACTGACAGATAGATAGTGAGTGAGTGATTAGAAGTAAGATGAAAATAACATTTAATTTGAATAGTTTTAGAGATAATCATTAGTGGATATAAATGGAACAAAATTAGAGATAATCTCATTCATTAATTAACTACTTCACTGTAATTACATTTTTTTAAGGTATCGTCATAACATTATTTAGCCTTGCATTTGCTAATCCTTACAAAAGTCCAAAGAGTATTCAAAATGATTGTAATAAAATAAATTAATTAAATCTTGTTTTTTTATACACCTACGTTTTTAGTAACAATTGACATAAGGCCCTTTCACTTTCAAGATGACCCATTCTACGATTCCATCATTTTTTTTTCCTTTAAAAAAAGCAAAAAAAAAAGCTATAATTAAGGGAGCTATTTGGTGTTTTCGTACACGGTTTATGCATGTACATAACGTTAGATTGGTCACCACTATTTATGTCTGATCAGACGGTACGCACGTACCAACTTGCAACTCTATAAATACATGACAACAAAATTATGTTATTTTATACTCGTAATATTTTATTTAAATATGAAAATACATAATTTACGAATCAATATAATTTACTATTGAGTTGATCCATCAAGTTATTTATGGACTTGAGGAAATAAATCTAGTCATGGTCCAATATATTGAATAATAAAAATACATACATGTGCATATATATCATCCATATTAATTTTTTTTATTTAATTTTTGTATTTTCAAGTTCCGACCAATTAATACTATTAATTGGTTAATGTAAAGTCCTCCCCTTTATTAGGATTATCACTATTTATTTAATTTTTTTAGCAAGTCAATTGTGTTCAGCATGCATGCCAAAACTTTACAAGATCATATATTTTTTTTCTTTCATTTTTAAACTAATATGTACTCAAATTTTTATGGTTTCTTAATATAATGTCCATTAGATAATCATGTTATCATATCTATATATATATATATATATATATATATATATATATATATATATATATATATATATATATATATATATATATATATATATATATATATATATAATGGGAATATAATAGACATATAGTATCAATCTTTAGGTCAGTGTGTATGAATTTTTCATTTCAATTTCCCTTGTTTTAATATTTAATTATGTACAATAATGGTTGACTACATTTTGAGAGAACAGAAAAAGTTATAGCCTAATATAGCTAGCTCGTCACATCACAAAAATAAATAAATAATAAAAATAAAATTCATATTTAAAATGCAATTTGATTTTTTATCCACTAATCAAGTCAATAATTAAGAAAAAGCTTTTATATAGTCCAAGCAAAACAACTTTTGTATTTTTTTTAATTAATTTCATATTTATAAGGTAAAATTATTTTTATATATTTATGCATAAACCTAATGAATAAGGAAATTTCACAAATGCTTCTTTTCCTCACATCCGCAAGCGTCGGAAAACTCCATAAGAATAAGATGTGATTAATTGAGAACAAACACATAGTGTAAAAATATAATTTAATTTATATAATCATTTTGTTTATCTGTGTTTTCTTTTTTTTTTTTTCCTGTTGAATTCCTCACAAAAAGAAAAATCACACTGCAATTATATTTTGCCCCGGGATGGACATGCATCAATTAAACAGTTTATTAATGTAATTTAGATTGATTAAGCAATAATTTTTTTTGTTAACTATAATGGCATGTAAATTGAATAAATTGTAATATTATTTTTAATAATTAAATTTTATAAATATATTTAACATGAAAGTAAAAATATAGTGCCCTTGGCCATTATACACAAGGAATGAATAAATGATTATAATAAAAAGATAATTTTAATATTTACTAAACATATATAATAATAATATTTTAAAAATTATATATAATTATAGTTATAAAGTATAAAAATATTAAACATTTTAAGTGTAAAAATTAAAATATAAAATCATCAGTTTGATAAATTAAAATTGATTTAATTTTGAATTTTTTATTAACTGAAAATTCAATTTTTATTGTTGACATGCTAATATATTGATATATAATCAACGCTGCGAGCTTTTGAATAAAATTAGTTCAAATTGATTGAAAATAATTTTTTTAATTATTAATATTATTTAATACGAGTTGAATTATTTTATTACTCCATAAAAGTAAAAGTCTTTCAACATGGAATTTTGCAATTCATAAAATTAGAATAAAAATAAATTATTCCAATATTAATTGATGAATTTAAGTGGTTAGGAAATTTATTTCTCTCAATTAAAGTCCGAAGGTTGAATTGGAGACTTCAATTCCACATTCGGTATTAAAGAAAATTGCTGACCTAAGATCATGAATAGAAATACAAACACCCCTTTCAGATTAACCAAAAAATAAAACAAATATTCATATATTATTACCAATATTGCATTTGCATCCTTTGCTCCAACAAAATTAAAACCTAAGTAAAATTAATGGCTCTCTCATCACTTCTCTTCCTCTTCATCATCTTCATCAAAACCTCGTCAACCACCGCACAATTCTGCCGAAATTCATGTTCTCCGACAAATCCAGATATGATCCGATTCCCTTTCGGACTGAACAACAGTTGCAATTACCCAGGTTTCAGTCTCTCCTGCGACCACCAAAAAAACCAAGCAATCATAACTCTGCCAAAATCCGGCAACTTCATAGTCCACTCAATCTATTACCAAACTCAAGAAATCCACGTTAAAGACCCATCCAACTGTCTCGCACAGCGATTCCTCAACAATTTTTCTCTCTCAGAATCGCCTTTTGTAAGAACACGTGACAGAGCCTTCACCTTTCTTAATTGTTCATTGAGAAACATGTCTGAAACTCCATTTCCGCCGTCTTCGAGGTTCGTTGCTTGCCTTAGCAATGAGAATTTTACGGTAGTAGCTATACCGAGTGCTTTTATTGTGAAATCGATGGATTGGTGTGTAGTTATGAAGGATAACGTTGATGTTCCAGTGTTTTGGCACCGAAACAATGGAGGAGAGACCACCTTGTTTTGGAGTGAACCTGATTGCAGAGACTGTGAACAGAGGGGAGGAACTTGTGGGTTTAAGAATAATTTGTCTCTTGATGTCGCTTGCTATAATCCACCCACTAATGGTATGTTTTTCATATCTTTTTTTTTATTATCGTATTAATTAATTTTTTGCATAAACATGGAAATCAATGTCATGAGATGGATAAACAGAACACAGTGGAAGGAGGAAGAAGATGATGAACATTAGGGTAAAGTATGAAGTCAAACCGGGAAATTATGCTTTTGGTCCCTAAATTTCTATGGAATAGAGCTTTTGGACCTCTGGATTTTCTAATTAATGCATGACTGAATTGAATAATATTGAAAAGTTTGATGAATTATATGTTCTCCCTTTTACCAAATTTCAAAAATGAAAAATGGTGGAGCATCGCTTTCGTAGAGTAATAAGTCTAATATAAGCGTTGAAGTTGAAGCACTGATAATTACAGGTGGCATATTATTATTAAGAAAATCTAAATATTAATTTAAAGTTGTCGTTTTCTTTGTCTGAAAGTGAAATATTTTTAAATATTTAAAAGATGGCATTTTTTCCCATAAAAACCTGCTTAGTGGGAATTTGTAAAATAAACTTCAAGTAACAAACAAAATACTTACGTACATATTCTTAGATGGTCAAAGAGGGTTAGTTGTTGGAAGCAAGCTATATACTAAAGGATTTGAATCTTTGTAATTAATTATTAGTAAAGTTGAAACGTGCATGGTAGAAATTGGGTATTAATTGTCAAGTTCTTCACACATTTGTGGAAATATTCAACCCTTTTTGCTGGAATTAAGCTTAAAGTCATCACATGAAGTTGCATTTGAATTTTTTTTCCATACTTAAATGGCATTACGGTTTCCACATGGAATTGTCTTCACTGTACCAGCTTAATTTATTTATTTTTTCATTGGATCTATAATTTTATTTGCCAAATAAAGCTGGAGATAGAAAGTTATAATAAATTCTAAAAATTACTTCTTATGTATTTCATTTTCTCACTGGATCGAATCATGAATACTTTAAAATATACTAATGAATTGCATTTTTATTTTTTAACGTGCAAAAATATTTCCTTGATTATCTTCTTTCATTTTCTTGAAATACTAGGTCGTATACCAAGGAGTGCAAAGTATGGGATAATAATCGGAGTTGGAATACCAGGACTCTTATGCATGATAGGGCTATGTTGTTACTTATGTGGTAGACTCAGGGCTTACAGCCGGAGGCACCGCTCTACCGCGGAACTCACGGCCACATTTCCCCGGCCACCACCCATGTCACCGCCAGGACTAGACGGGACCACCATAGAATTATACCCAAAAACCTTACTTGGAGAAAGTAGAAGATTGCCGAATGCCAATGACAACACTTGCCCCATTTGTTTATGTGAGTATCAGCCTAAAGAGACGCTTAGAACTATACCTGAATGCAACCATTATTTTCATGCTCAGTGCGTAGATGAATGGCTTAAAATGAATGCCACGTGTCCTCTGTGTCGAAATTCGCCTGATGTTTGTTCCATGACTACTATCTCTTCACCGTCTTCTTCTTCTTTAGCTGCTACCCCTTCTCCGACTTCTTCTTCAACTTCGTCTTCTTCGATGTCTTTGGGGGAGATAAGTTATGGATTTTTTATGGTTTTGTTGATGTTAGTGTTTTTTTCAGAATGATTTCTTGATGTGAATATACAGAATTATAGAAATTTTGATTGTTTTTTCAGTGTTTTCTTGTATGTTTTGAATGGAAAACAGAAAAAACAGAGGAGGGTAGCTTTGCCTTGTGCATCAAAATATTTATTTGTTGATGGCTTTACAGGGACAATTATTTAAATAATATATTTTTAAAAAAATTTGTAAAATAGGAGTATGTCGGTACGAAAATGAAGTGAGTTTAATACCGTTACGATACATAGCAGTTTTAGAAGTGGAATGTATGGATAAATTCTAGTATTTTATAGTAAAACCATTATGTACTGCAATAGTTTCAATGTACGTGTTACATCTAAAATTGCTATAATTTACCTTTTTTTCTTCACGCTGCTAAATTAATAAACAGATTACATCTACAAATTACAAAACAACACAATTAAATATTTTAAATAATATATTATTTTAAATTTATAAAATTGAGGAGTGTCTGGAATTTATTTACGAAAATGAGATAAGTTCAATACCAATACGATAGATGATGGCGGTTTTGAAAGTGGGATACATGGATAGATTGTGGTATTTTATAGTAAAATTGCTATATATTGCGGTGGTTTTAGTGCACGTGTCCGATCTAATAATTTGCTTTTTTTTTCCTTACTTAACCAAATTAATGAACAGATTGTACCTACAAATTATAAAATAAATGTTTCTAACTTTTCTATACAATTAATTGTTAAAATGATAATTAATTTTACTTACATTAATTTCTGCAACAAACTAAAAATTCACTTTAAAACTTAATATAAAACAGCAAGTTATAAAAAAAATTGTAAACAGCAAACAAAAAGATTTCTAGTGAATGAAAAATATTGAAATGAAGAGTGGATGAAGAGAAAATGAAAATTATTGAGTGAATGAAGAAGAAAAATAGGGTATATATAATATAAATATAATATTAAAAAAATAAAATCGGACAGTCAAAATGATTATATAAAAAATTTCATTTTCATAAATAAATTCTGACATACTCCAATTTTATAAATTTTCTTTAAAAAAATTATGTAAAAAATTGTCTCCATACATTGCTGTTCGTGAAAAATTATTTTTATTTTATAAAGTGGTTAAAATCATTTGTTCATAAGTGGCTAGAAGATAACAATGAACTTATTTATTCAATTGCTTTTACCTTAAAATTTTAAAATATATAAAAAAATGACATTATTTCATTATTTTATATAGTAATCAATCATATAATGCCTTGCATTCTTCACTTTAGAGGTAAAATGTGTATTTCAAGAAGTTTAATGACAAACTGCATATTTTGAAAAATAAGAGAATAAAATTTATTTATTTCGAAACTTTTAAAGCAATAAACAATTAAATTAATAATAATATATAGTCGTGAAAATTGAAAAATATAACGTAGGTAACTATTAAAGACACAGAATGTATAATTATCGAGGTCAATCTGTTTCTCGAGATCAATCTGAAAGTTTCTGTTTCTGTTTCCCTTGCATTCAACAACTTGATAAACTTTATTGGGTGGAAGGTCGATTAACTAATAACCTAGGTTTAAGGTATCATAACAAGCTTGTGAAGGCTACACAAGATCAACCATGAATTAAAAAAAATAAATAAATCTTAACAAAGCAAATAAGTCTCAACTATAACTAAACTTCTTGGAGCATGAACTTTACATTGACATTATTCATCTACCCAACCATACATATCCTATATATTCCCTTCATTTTTGACAAATCAATCAAACTAATTAATTAAGTAAATATATCCTCTAATCCAAGATTTATTAACACTTGAGAATTAACCATGAAGCAAGCAAGTGCAGTTTTAATCATGGTTATACTAGTCACAGTGCTAGCCTCACCGCATGCTTCGCCAGATTGCAACGTTGTGATCTCTGAGTTGACTCCTTGTGTTTCTTACCTGACGCGAAATTTGGCTAGGCCGACTGGTCAATGCTGCAATGGTGTGGCCTATCTTGCGGATTACTCGGCAAGTAAGGCAGACCGAATGAGTATTTATTAATGTTTAGAGCGTTCTGTGTCAATGTCTCCACAAGTTGATTTCTCTCTTGCATCTAATCTCACTACCGATTGCGGTGTTTCGCTAACATTGCCACCAATTTCTCCAACATTCAACTGCTCCAGGTAAGTCATTTTTTTCTATGTTAAATATTTGTTGAAATTCAAAGTTTTTTTTTCACTTAATTTTGGTTTTCAATATTTCTTTTTTTTTTTTAATTTCAGGGCTTGAAGAGAAAGAAAAAAAGCGGACATATTGAAAATTAAAATGTTTAAGTATTTTGATCTTATGTATTGTGGTATATGAGCAGGGCATTGCTTTAATAAAATGGGCTCACTAATCAATTGCCATAAACTATTAATGAAACGCTTAATCCAAGTCCCAATAAGCGTTTGCCGTTTCTAGATGATATTATTAGTCGGCCCAAGCTGGATTGGGTTGAGCTTAGACAGACTTAAGTGTTTTCACAATGATGTCCAAACCCAGGCCCGTTCTGGATTTAGGTTGGACTCTTGTCAGGCTAGAGTGGGCATATAACATTTAGATTGAGCCCACAACAATGGCAAGGGCAGGGCTTTTGTTTTTAATTATTAGTATTAATCAGGAATCAGTTTCTTAAGGGTCTGTTTTAAATACGACTGTAATTGTTTAATTATTGTAGTACAGCGATTGTTCTTGTACTAATGTACTTCCAAACTGGGGCCCGTGGAATATATAGTTACAGTTGGTATATGTCATTTTCAATTGGTTAGTTATTGTAATAAGAAGCGGATAACGTTACTCCATAAAACTTGTGATTATATGTCCTTCTCGATCGCCTGGCCGCATTGTACTAACATTAATATTCCCTGACTTCATAAATATCTGTAATCTCGGTGGCCACAACCTCTCCGCCAGCCACTCATCCCTCAATCAACTAATAGTAATGCATTTTTTTTTTTGAAATTAATACATATTTATCTCAGCCAATTGAAATAAACGCATACGTCCATAAACCGAGCTAAAAATATATTGAAATAAATGACCGATTTGTGATTTATAAAATGTAAATTTATATATTTAAAATTATCAATTTTATTCTAGAAAAATTTCCATTATTGGATTCACAATTAATAATTAAACGAAAAACACAAAATATATATATAAAGACCTAAAAACGTGTTTTTGCCTTTATTTTATGAATACGACGGACTAACATTGAACAACAAGAGAACTAATAAAAAAGGAAAGTACTAAATTATGAACTTTTTAATGAGGATGAATCTGAAATCCTGCATCCATATATGGAACTTCTGTTTTTCTGCACGTGATTTGTCTATGAAAATCAGTAAATAATATATAAACTATGTTCTAAATTACAACAATATTCGCAACTAGTTAATTTTGAGTTTATTAAAAATACAATGTTAAACTTTCGAGAGCTTTACATTTATATTTTGTCCAAGTGATACAATTTCATATATTTAATCGCTTGCAAAAATCTCTGCTTGTGGTGAATCTTTTTCTATTTTTAATTTTGTTTTTTAATGTAATTAATTGATTTTTTTTTATGGTTGATTGTCGAAATTTTCAGGTATAAAATTCGATAAATAATAATATCCCTTGAAAAGAAACTATATACTAAGGAATTGACATAGTGAAGGTCCATTGATTTGATTCTAAAGTTCCTTTTTTTAATGGTACTAATAAAAAACAATTCCAGATTAAGAAATATATAGAGAAACAATCAAATGGGCTTCAAAATGACAAAACGATTATAATATCAAAATTCCGGATAAAAAGAAAAAGCAATAAATGATGAAGACAATAATTATTGTTGAGTTTTCGCAATTGCTTATAAAGTTGGATAATTGTAGGACCTAAGGGATTTAGGCATATTATGGCGGAAAGTGAGAGTAGGGTTTGAAGTTGAAACCCCAAATTATATGGGGATTAGTTTTATTGTTGAGATATTTTATCGCAATTTTCTGAAATTTTATGATTTAGACTTTGTGTGTGTGTGTATGTATATATATATATATTTGAATTTTAGCGTTAGTTATATATTTTGAAAAGAAAGCTTCATGCTTTTAGCACCAGATAATTGGCAAATACCTTACGTCTTTGCCCATTTATGAGGTTTGCACTTTGGCTCACTCGTTTTTTAAACTTTTATTTTTGTTAAATAAATATATTCTTTATCAATAAAAGAAAAGGCCATATATTTCATTAAAAAAATAAAAATGATATGTACTATTTGTCTGTTTCTTCACATTTGGCGCAATATATATTATTTTTTTTATGAATATATATTAACTCTTAAGTTATATGTTGTGATATTTATATAAAAAAAAAAAAGGGAAATTGAATTCACTTTGAGTTGTAATTATTTTCCTACAATGATAGGGATAGAAAAGAAATCCTAATATTCTATTTTTTAAAGCTATGCTTTTTATCTGTTCAAAGCCAATAACATAAGTGCGAACATATTCGTTCTTATATATCATTTTACACATTTTTTCCTTCTAAGTTAACAATTATTTTATTAATTGCGAGCAAAAAATCTAGAATTAAAAAAGAAAAAAAGCAAAAATATAATAAAACAAATTAATTATTTTCCAATATAAAATGAAAAATGGCATTTCATCATCACACATTATATACATATAAGATAATATTTTATTTTTATTAAACGAGTCCCAAGAAATTTGATTTTTTTTACATATTCAATTGTTATTTTATATAAATAATATATAGCGTTACAAGAATGACTTTTAATTTGAATCGACTTTGTATATTTAAAAAAGTTGAATCAAATATCATAATTTTGTTTATCAAAATAATACAATAATAATAATATACATTGTACGGCACATACACAAAATTTGCTGACCAAAATTTCACCAAAGTAGATTTGGACTCTCTGCCACAGCTCAGCAAGAACTCGACTTGCTCCCTCCCTCTCTCTCTCTCTCTCTCTCTCTCCATCTCTCTCAATCCACAAGTCAAAGGAAAAAAAAAAACCCACAACTATTAAACGAGAAAGACTATTTTTTTTAATTATTTTTTCCTTCAATTGGCGTATTTCCTTCTCCTTTCAGGCCACCCGCAGCCACCTAATTTCTATATCTCTCTCTCTCATTCTCTTATTCAACATTGTTCGTCTTTATCCTCTATAAGTATTATTTCCACAGAGATCGTTGTATAGAGGAAAAAAGGAGTGGTTTTAATCAGATAATGGCGCAAGGAAAGTACCTTGTTCAGGTTGAGAAAGCTAAGGAGGCCAAAGATGGGAGGCCTTCTGTTGGTCCTGTGTATCGCAGTGCCTTCGCTAAGGATGGATTTCCTGCTCCGATTCCTGGGATGGAGAGTTGCTGGGACGTTTTCCGGTTAGTTTCTTTCTCTCAGTTTGGTTCTCAAGAAAATTTGTTCAACAGAAAAGTCAACTTGACGCGGATTCAGCTTAAAGTTTTTTTTTTTCCTTCCAAATTCGCTGTAAAGTTTGCGTTTTTTAACTTGTTGCTTTTGGGGAATTTTAGCTGGTGTTTCTTTTTCTGCTAGCTTCGATAATTTTGCTCTTTTATTTTTTCCCCCTCTAATTCTTTCTTTTTTTGGGTTTATTTCAAAGTTACAACTTTTTTTTTTTTGGAAGAAAAATAAAGCCTATAAGCCAATCAATCTTACTATTTGATGCTTGATATGATTAGTTTAGTTTAATCGGGAGTTAGTCGTATTTATTAATTGTATTTATTTAATTTGTTTATTTGCTTTGCTTAAAGTATGTAATTTGCTTGCTGCAGTATGAGTGTAGAGAAAAATCCTAACAATCCTATGCTGGGCCGCAGAGAGATTGTAAATGGGAAGGTATCTCTCGTTCTTTGGCCTAGGATTTGTGCCTCTTTGTGCGTTTTCTTTTTTATTCCAATTTGTTTAGCTATGGTGGTAACTTTGCCTTTGTTTTGGTAGGCTGGTAAATATGTGTGGCAAACTTACAAAGAAGTATATGACCTGGTGATCAAAGTTGGGAATTCAATTCGTAGCTGTGGTGTTGAACCTGTAAAATCTCTATCTGGTCTAATAAGCAATATTTGAACTTTGTTACTCTAATTCAGTTCTTAAATTCTGATTTTCTTTTTCTTCATATGCAGGGAGGGAAATGTGGTATTTTTGGGGCCAATTGTTCAGAGTGGATAATCAGCATGGAGGTCGATTATCTTTTCAGTTCTATTGGTTTGAAAATAAATATTCGTTGTATAGTAAATTAGTAAGTACGCATTTAGGACAGAACTTTTGAGCTAGCAGGCAATGGACATGCCTATATCATTGTCACTCCATTAACTTATTCGTTGATCATATCTCTTAATGTCTGCCCTGTATAACTGGTTCAGTGAGTTTTCATTCATAGTTTGTTGAATTTTTCAGATCTTATAGATGGTCTTTGTGCATGTTGATTCTTCTCAAAATCACGTTGATTGCAATCATATCTTTGAATTAGACAAATTTTGGTTTTGAATTTATGAATTTGATTTAGAGCCCTTCAAATCAGCTTATAAATTTTGCTTAATTAGCATGGGGCCCATCCTTGTTATAGTTTGTTAGTGTATTTGCTTGTTTTGAAATCATTGAGGTTGGCCTTCCAATGTCTTACTGAATTTGTTAACTGATGCAGGCTTGCAATGCTCATGGGCTCTATTGTGTTCCTCTATATGATACATTAGGTATGGATTTTTAAGTATCTCAAGAGTGCAATTAATGCATATTTCAAATAATGGAGTTTAGCTCTATGTTGGATGTGGCTATTATGACACATTTCATATATATATATATATATATATATATATATATATATATATATATATATATATATATCTTACCTTCAAACCTCACATTCTTACTGTTTATCTCCTTTAATCTATGGTTTAGGTGCTGGTGCTGTGGAGTACATTATATGCCATGCAGAGGTCTCGATTGCTTTTGTAGAAGAAAAAAAGATTCCTGAGGTATATCCTTTGTGCTTGTTTGCACTTGATGTGATTTCCTAGTTCTGGCAATTTTTATGCGTTGGTGTTCTGATCTGGGGTTGGCCTATTATTTTATCTGATTCTTTTTAGTATTTTGGATGTGTCGTTTATTGTTGTGCAAGTGTTTAATTTTTCTTATTTTTATTTTCCATCTTATATGCTTAAAGTCTTTACTGATCTGTAGTTTCCTCTGCTTTCAGCTACTGAAAACATTTCCAAACTCTGCAAAGGACATGAAAAGTAAGTTTATCTCTGTGAAAAGTTTATTTTCCGTTCATATGTTTCACAAATATATGATGTTATACTTCTTTCCGCAGCAATTGTGAGCTTTGGCAAGGTCACACCTGAACAAAGAGAAGAGATTGAGAAGTTTGGTTTAGCAGTTTATTCTTGGGAGGACTTTTTAAAACTGGTAAGTAACTTCCTTTAATCCTTCTATTTTTGTCATATATTGATGATAGTGAAATCTAGGCTATGAATTGCTTTCCCATTTATGCATCAGAATTAGTTTTGGATTATTCTTATTCTGTGGAGGATATTATGATCAACAGTTTTTCATTTATTTTTGAAGTAGATAGTCATGGTAGAATGTAACAATATGTTCTGAATTGAAAATTTTGAAATTATAGTTGCCTTTCTCTCTCTGTCTCTGTTTTTCTTTTTTATTTTTTAACATGATGGGTTCTGTACTCTTGATTCCAAGAATAAGCATTCCCCTTATTAACCTGTTCATTGCAAGATATATCAGTTAAGTTTTGGATATGTTTGTTTGTAATCATTTCTCTATCCACAATTTGCTTATGTGATTCATCTTTTGTTTGGACAAGTAAGTAATGGGTTTTATGCCTGTCTTACAGGGGGAGGATAAACAATATGAACTCCCAGAGAAAAAGAAGAGCGATATATGTACGATAATGTATACTAGTGGAACAACCGGTGATCCAAAGGGAGTACTGATTTCAAATGATAGTATTGTCTCTTTTATAGCTGGTGTGAAAAGGCTACTTGAGAGTGTGAATGAAAAGGTAGTTTACTTCTCCTTTCATCCCTTATATCACAGAGGATGTGGAAATTCAAATTGAATAAAATTGTTCCTTGGCATGAAGTTAATATATATATTTTTTAATTTCCTTGTGACTTTTTCCTTTTTCTTCTAATATTTTCAAATACTTTGCAGTTGACTGAAAAGGATGTATATCTTTCTTACCTTCCTCTTGCTCATATCTTTGACCGGGCAATTGAGGAGTTGTTTATTTCACAAGGTGCTGCTATTGGGTTCTGGCGGGGGGTAAGTGTGATTGCAACTCTCTGCTTTTACAATGGGGTGACCTTATTGCTCGATGTCCCCTTAACGGTGGAATATGTGAATGTCAATTTACTGCAATTGATGATATAGCTATATAGCCTCTCTCAGTGTGGTTTCTACAAGCTAAATGCTGTTTCTTTTGTCTCAATATTTACAGGATGTCAAATTATTAATTGAAGACATTGGGGAACTGAAACCAACTATTTTCTGCGCTGTGCCCCGTGTTTTAGATAGAATACATTCAGGTTAGCTCTCTCATTTTCTTCCTTCTTGCTATTTTATCAGCATATGGAAGTAAAATCTTGAGAAACCTGAATCTGGATTATATTGTACCACTTCCAATTTCTGCCTTTTGTTAGCTTGTTTTGAATTTTTATGATATCAATAATAATAAAATTCTCCTGGGGACTGGGGCATAAACTGCATTGATTCTCTTGTTTAGTTTGTGAACCTTTCAACGTTGTACAGAATTTATATATTTTTCCAGGGAACCATCACCCCAAGGTGACTGGAATGTTTCTCATACTTCTGCACTCCTAGATTGTGGGTCCATGCTTTATACCCAACTATGCTTTAAATTTACTGTGAAATGCCAACTGTATGATGAATTAAAATCTCCAACTTGTTCAATCAAGGAACAGCTTGAAGTTTTTATTTAATGTCTACTTTTCCTAATGCAATTATGTGACTAAGTGAAATCCTCCAACTGTGACATTGGCATGACTGCTTTACAAATTTCAGGTTTGACACAGAAGATTGCTGCAGGGGGCTTCTTAAGACAGAAATTGTTTAATTTAGCATACTCCTAGTAAGTTTTATACCTTAATCCTTAAATATGGCAGCCTTTTTCCCTTCTCCCTTGATTAGAAGTGAAAGGGAAGAACAAAGGAAAAAAGGAAGCCCCGTTCGCTTCCCATTTTCTGCCCTTTATGGAAGGACATTGTTTCATGCACTTTAGAATTGCTATTTACTGTAGGTTTTTTCCCCCTTATGCAATAGATAATACATTTTTAATATTTCATCAGATTTAACTAATCTTTATAACAAGGTTTCAAATAATACCTTTATGTATGAAAGAAATTTAAGTGTTAGAGCTTCTTTAGTTGATTTTTCTAATTCAGATTGTTATTCTCATTTGCTTCTCTATATGGCTTGCATTTTGGAAAATTTTCTTTTTATTCTACAGAACCTAGAATTTTCACCAAGGGATTTATTCAAGTTCCACTATGTTATTGCCTTCGTTTTGATGTTTGGCTTCCTGATGTAATTAGTTTGTCTATAATCACTGCAGCAAATTAAATTCTATGAAGAAGGGGCGTTCACATGTTGAAGCATCTCCACTTTGTGACAAATTTGTATTCGATAAGGTGATGAATGATCATTCTTCCCTGGTTGTTAACAAATCCTGCTTGTACTTTAAATCTCATTGGTTTTTTTCTATATTAGGTAAAACAAGGATTGGGAGGAAAGGTACGGCTTATTCTATCTGGAGCAGCACCTCTTGCTATCCATGTAGAAGCCTTTCTGCGGGTGGTGTCATGTGCTCATGTTTTGCAAGGATATGGTATTCAGTTAAATGTTATTTACTGGCTGGTTCACATATGCCTGATTTATTTATTTTTTCCTTTTCTGGTATGCGCTCTGTAAATATTTTGTTTTTATGTGAATGTAGGTCTGACAGAAACCTGTGCTGGAACCTTTGTTTCACTACCAAATGAAATGGAAATGCTTGGTACAGTGGGCCCTCCTGTACCAAATGTGGACGTGTGCCTGGAATCTGTTCCTGAAATGAATTATGATGCTCTTTCAAGCACCTCAAGAGGAGAAATTTGTGTAAGGGGGAAGACTGTCTTTTCGGGTTACTACAAACGACCAGACCTTACTAAGGAGGTCCTGATTGATGGGTGGTTTCATACAGGTTTTGCCTATTCTAATCCTTCCTGAACTTAGGGTTGTCCTCTGTTTTACTTTTTAGCTTACTTTGTTCAGTATGATTTTTTCTTCAGGAGATATTGGTGAATGGCAGCCAGATGGGAGCTTGAAAATCATTGACCGCAAGAAGAACATATTTAAACTCTCACAAGGAGAATATGTTGCAGTGGAGAACTTGGAGAATATTTATTCTCTAACACCTTCTGTTGATTCGGTAAGGTTTTTGTACACTTCATATATTTTCATTCCAAGCTATGTTCTTTACTGCCTGCCTGATATATTTGCTAATCCAACACTTATGCGACAATCCTATTTGTCGGTTCCAGATATGGGTTTATGGTAACAGCTTCGAATCATTCCTTGTTGCTGTTGTGAACCCCAATAAGAAAGCTCTTGAAAATTGGGCTCAAGAGAACGGTGTGAGCGGGGACTTCAAATCCTTGTGTGAAAACCAAAAGGCTAAAGAATACATAATCGCTGAGCTTGCAAAGATTAGCAAGGAAAACAAGGTTCCTGCTCTGCTTTTTATTGCTTGCGTTTCATTCTCAAGTACATATTATGAAACTGACCATCACTTCCTTCACAGCTCAAAGGTTTTGAATTTATAAAGGCTGTTCACCTCGACCCCGAACCATTCGATATAGAGCGTGACCTGCTTACTCCTACATACAAGAAAAAGAGGCCTCAGTTGCTCAAGTACTACAAGGTAGCATTTTCTGTATTCATAGTACTTATGGTGTGTGTATTTTCACATAACTCATGAACTGATTCCCCAAATTTCTGAATGCAGAATGTCATCGACAATATGTACAAAAGCGCAGCCAAGCCCAGTTCTTGAAAGGAGGTTTCTGATGGTTCTGGTGCTCGCCAATTCAAGACTACCTGTTCAGCTTTTTTTTTTTTGACTGTACAGAGAGAAAGGTTCCCTGTAAAATGGAGTTCGTACAAACTTCATACAGGAATAGACATTATATATATTTTTTTTATATAGTGCTTGCTAGTCAATAAAATCTGTTTACTAGATATTTCAGTTGGATATTGCATATGAACATCATTTTTTGTTTCTTTAATATATACATATGTATTGCAACTAATTTTAAATCTTGCATCTAAAATCAGTTTAACGATGCATATTTTAAAAGCCTTCACGTGATACTATAATGAAATATTTCAAATTTACAAGGCTTCATGTGATATTATTATGAAATATTTTAAATTGATGTAGCTTATTTCGTCAATTTTTCAATTAAAGTAATTTTAGTTGTCATATTTAAAAGTTAAATAATCCTTATGAAATAATTATTTTGATTCAATTACTATTAGAATATAAATTTAATGATCGCAAATATAATTAATCCAGATAATCTCTTTGATTGAATTATTATTAAGATATGATTTTAATAACCATAAATATAATTAATCCCTAAGTTTAGAGGATTTGAGATTCTATTCGAGGATTGGAAACCGATCAACTAAAAAATGTCTTTCATACAAAAGAACAAAAAAAAAAAAAAACACTTCGCATCAACATCGTCACAATCGTAGAATCAAATTGACGAGAGACTTTGACATAGTTCTAATACTAACAGGAAGCATAAATTCTTTTTCTTTGGGATCATTTATAAGTGGTAATACAAAACCACTACTTCGATATTCTGAAATGCCAATTTCAACTTGCATTGTAACAGTTAGAAGAAATGAGGAATAGAAAATGTCGCCAGTGCAACAAACAAATCTTTTTAAGAGCAGTAAGCTCCTAATCATCCAGTTATTGATCCATTGTCAATTAAATCTTTTTCATCAAGTAACTCGGACAATGCAAGACCATCATCGCAAAGCGATATGGATTGATGCTGTAATGCAAGTAATTCCTCTCTCCTATATTTCAATCTCTGATCTGCATCAGAAACCGCACAGAAGAAAATAACTGAAATTGAATACCCTGCGGATGAAGAAAATTGCAGCAATAAATACTATAGCCTAGTATTAAGAAAAAAAAAAAAGCAATTTTTACCTATAAATTGCTGAGACATGGGCGACTTTCTCTGCTTCCGGTTCAATTCTGGAGGTCTCAATAGCATTCGGGATGGTGATGAATGGCGAAAGCTAATTGGATTTGATGAAGACACAACAAGGAGTTCATGCCTCACTTCAATTACAGGATGTTTCATACAAAATGTTGAGACAGCATCTTCGGTCAAGAGCCAACAGCCCCTCAGGTCAAGTATTCTCAGTGATGATGGAGGTCTGAATAAATCTAGCCCACTGTTTGTCAAAACAGCGTCATGAATGCTGAGACTTGTTAACTTTGATTGAGATGACAAATGGTAAAGTGTCTCGTCTGTAAGGGATGCACTTCTAAGAGATAAGTACTTCAACTCATGGAAGCTCGATACAGGGTCTAATGCCGAATCTCTGACTTGAGTATGCTCCAAATTCAATCTCTCCAAACTGCTGAGCCTCTGAAAAGCTGTTAATGAAGGAGTTGAGCCTGTTTCTGCACCTACCTCGTGAATGAAACCTGAAAAGACAATAATAAAACATCTGACAGTCACTACAAGTTCAAGAATACTTGAATTAAGTATACAAAGAATAACCAACAACAAACTAGGTTGTTATTGCTTATAGATAAAATAAACTGAGTTCTTAAGAATGATTAAAAAAATAGCTTTAGAATTCACACCTTTAATATTAGTATTGCTCAAGTCAATAACCTTAAGTGAAGGCATCGTGCTGATATATGAGATGGTCAAATCATCGATTGGAGCATGAGATAGTGATAATGATTCAAGCTTTGGGAGTTGGTGAGCTAAAAGCGCTACTCCAGCAGAAGTAACTCTTGTTTTGCTGAGATTTAAGTATCTCAAGTTGGCTCCCACACATGCAACAGAGTCAATTGAATCATCTCCGATCACAGTTGAGCCGAGATTCAAGTGTTCAAGCATGTTCATACAAGGTAAGAAGTAGAATCCCTGAAGGGAGGAATTGGACACGTCCAAAAAGGTTAGTGAACTCGGATCTATATGTAGAAACACTTCAGCTTCATTTGCGAATGTGGCTTCTGACAACATGAGTTTAGCTAAAGAAGCTTTCTTACCATCACCTTCAAGTAGAGATTCAATGGTACAGTTACTCAAGTTTAGGCATTGAAGGGATGGCAAATTCAGCAATTTTGTAATGCTACTCCAAGCTAGATTGAGAAAACTCAGCTTGGGAAACAATGGGAGAACAGTGATCCCTTTGTTAGATACATTACTTCCCCAAAGGTCAAGGTACTCTAGCTTTTTCAGTACCTAAAAGACACCGAATAATGCTGTCATTTAACTTATGAACATCTAACTAACAAAGAAGCCTCATAAGCAACCTTCCAGATCATAAAAGATTTCAAATGCAGACAGTATGAATTGAATTTGCAAGCAGTAGTGTCGTGCAATGTAGAGTATTTAAATCTAATTATATCTGTACCAATATCACATATATGTATAACTGCAGCAAGGATTATGGTGGAAAAACTTGGACCAAAATTTGATAAAAAGAAAGCCGAGATATCAAGTTTCAGGCTGAGTTGACAAATTTGTAGTTGAACCATAAGAACTATTTCTGCAATTAGTCGAGAATTCTTAAAGTGAATACACATTCCAGACGATGAACATTATGACTCAGACATTTAAGTCTTTAGATATTTTCATTTTACCATCAGCCAGAGAAATGAAAGCAAAGTATCAAGGATTGACAAGTACCTGGAGAGACCTCAATGCTGCATCAGTGACAGGTAATCCACCTAAGTCCAAGATAGACAAATTTCCAAGTGAAGAAAGAAGGCCAACCCCATTTGCAGTTACACCTGTCTCCGAAATGTGCAGTACTTCTATTGTAGAAATTGATAGAAGGTGTCTGATGCCAGCATCAGTAACCTTTGCACATCTAGAAAGGTCCAACTCTCTCAAAGTAGTCATTCCTGAAAAGCAGGGTATTAAGCATTTATCCAGGGAAAATCCATCAAAACAGCTCTCAAACATTTTGGTGAGAACCAACTTGCCCCAAACTTAAATTCTTGAGTCAAATTCGTATGCAAATTCAATTACAGCCATTGTCTCATTTTAACCATAAAAAAAAAAAAAAAACCTAACCTTTTCATTTTCCTCACAAAGTTCTTATCTACCATGATTTTCTATTACAATCCTTCAGCAAATAATACAAAAACAAAGCTAACTGATGAATTCAAGTGGCTTATATAGCATGTGGCAAAAAGGCCATGTATTGATAATTGCATGCTAATTTAGCACAAAACTTGTTTTTCAAACAAATTGATCATCTTCAAAAAGAGGCAAGTGTATGGTTTGATGAGCAATACCAGTTAAGGCCCAAATGGAAGAACTATTGATTCTATGGCAATCAGCAAGATTTAAGGTGCGCAAGTAACGAAATGCTCCCAAATATGCCATCCACTCTGCATCTACTGCATTTTGACCTCTCAGATCAACCTCCTCAACGCTTTGTTTGAAAATTCTAAAATACCAAATCTATAATCATTCAATCTTCAATCAATTATCCTTCAGATTGCTAATCGAAGTTGACTCGAGGATCGAAAAGGCCACAACTTTAGCATTGGAACACAAATAAGGAGATTTTTAATGCTTACTCCAGCAACGATGGGAAAAGGAGGCGGCTGCGAAGAAGTTGGCGGAGCAAAGCCTCGGCCAGAGAAGAAGGAAGACGTTCCAGAGACCGTCGTTGCCGCCTCCATTTTTCGACAGCTTCTGTGCTTTGGCAAGCAGCTTCTATGCACATCTGCACCAATCCGCTCTCTGTTTCCATTTTTGAAGATTTCGATTTACCGATTTCGTTGTTTTTGCTTGCTGATCTTAAGATCTTATGAGCTACGATTTGATGATAATAATGACTATGAAACACGAAAACTCAAGATCCAGGCTAAATCCTTATTTTTGGGGTGTGATTTGGTACGGAAGTATTTAAACGGGCCTATCATCAGAATGCTTGCAATTTGAGGATCTAGGTGAGCGCACGATACCCATATGTACTGTATTATTAACTATTTTACTGTGCCAATTGACTTTTTAATTTTAAATTCTTATTCTTATTTATTTTACCGAATGTTATTTTTTCACGTGGATAGCAACAACTTTACTAGTTAAAGAATAACAAAGTGGACTGCTGTCAAAGACTAAAATTATTTCATTAATATCTCTTATATTTTATCTCCGCACATTTAAAAAAAAATTTAAATTTTTTAAATATTTGACCGTCAAAATATTTTTAACTGTATTCCGGTCGAGTATTATTTTTTCAAGTGAACGAAGAGGTCCACAGCAGCAACTTTACTGGCTAGTTAGAGAACAACATAGTAAGCCGACTGATATCAAATACTTAGGTTTATTTCATTAATGAAAAATTTCAGAAGATAATATATAAATAATCGAAATAAGAGGTTCGTCCCTCTAAACTAGGCTAGTATTTGAATCAGCTATTCTAACTGATAACTTGATTTCAACCTAGCTACATGCCCTTCAATTCGGTGCTCCTGCACTAGAGTTTGGTGCCGTATAGACCGTTGGACAATAAATGCAAAATACGATATAACTGGTACATAAAATGAGTAATAGCTCAGTTATTACGAGGGTCATGGCATATTTAGATGAGTTTAATGAAGTAAACACTATAAAAAGTGTTTTAGGTATTAATTTAAGCTCATTAACTTCGACTTGAAATATTTTATACTTATAATCAGACTGGGCTTTGGATCTAGATCCATACCTGGATTCCTAGCTACTCAGATCATCCAGAATTCGCGTTGAGATGTAACAACGTCATTTCCAATAATTATGTTAGGACATGAATTCTTGCTGAACTTTCTATTTTGACAAAGTTTTCCACTTTGGTAGGATTTTCTATTCTAGCGGGACTTACCTTCCCGTAGAATTCTCATAGCCATCAGAATTATTAACCGGAATATGAGACTTACCTTTATAAATAGTTAAAATCATCACGTATTTATATTTTTTGGCCATTTTTTATTAAAAATTATCATTTTATTATTTATCAACTTAACCGTTAGATAATTTTTTTGTCGAAATTTTATTATTTCAGAAATCTTTTAAGTAGCAGTTAGATCAAATAATTCGATTATCAATACTAATTTGATTGTTGAGTATTTTAA
Source organism: Excoecaria agallocha (assembly GCA_037975025.1). Lineage (NCBI taxonomy): Eukaryota > Viridiplantae > Streptophyta > Magnoliopsida > Malpighiales > Euphorbiaceae > Excoecaria > Excoecaria agallocha. The sequence goes on from CM075816.1 coordinate 21,465,231, forward strand.
ATATGAATTTTTGCTAAGCAGTACAGTCAAAAAGAAAGAAAGCTATTCCAATTATAAAAACATATGGTCGAAATTATTAACTAATGGGTGAGTACCACGATTCACTTTCCACTTAATCCAACAGCAAGAGACATCTTTTTTAAGAAGAAAATCTGTCTTGGAATCTTGGATGAGGATTCCGAAGTCATTCCTTTTGACAAGAAAGCATTAACACCGATTTGAGAGTCCCATTCAATGATACAGCACCTACAAAATTCTCAAACAGCTATGGAAGGGTAGCTGTAAGAGCTAAAGGACCCGAATAAGACGCTCGAAAATGCCTATTTCTGTGCATTAATTAATTTTTACGATAAGAAAATTATTTTTAAATCAAATTATTAACAGCGTGACAACTTTGTTAATTGATTATAATTAAATTTTCATACGCTTTTAATGACATAATTGCGAAAAAAATTATCTACGATTGGTTAATATGCAGAGAAAATGTCAAAACTAAGTAAATATAACAGCAAAATTCCAAAATCTTAATTTCTTGGAAAGTGTATTTGTTTTAGGGCAACTGATTTTGCAAATTGTAAGTATAAATTCTGTCTATATTCTAACGATTGTTTTCAAGGAAAATACCAAAATTGCCTTGCAGGATCTGCACATCCAGAGGTCGGTTCGTCTGAGGAGTAGACATGAATATGAAATGACTAAGGGCCAGTTTGGCAAAACTTATGAAAATAGCTTTTTCAATTGATAAAAGTTATATTCCAAAAAGTTATATCCCAAAAAGTAGATAATTGTTTGGTAAATAAAATTCAAAATGACTTATAAATTTAAAGGCTGTTTGGTAAATTATATGATTAAAAATAAATTTTTACAATAAATATTTAAATTATTATTTTATAATTTTTTTTATTTATCTTGATTCAACAGTAAATATCCTTTATATTATTTCTTTTTTATATTAGGTATAATTGTCATTATAAAATAAAATAAAGGGTATTTTTGTCAAAAATAAATTTTAAAATAGCTACCCTTAAAAGCTAAAATTCAGCTTTTCTGAAAAGCTTCAATTTCTAGCTTTTTCCAATATGAGGTTTTTTCACTTTTTACAAAATTGATTTTTCAAAAATCAGCATTTACCAAACACATATTTTTATCTCATAATCAATTTTTTATCCAATAATCAGCTTTTTATCCTTTCAAAAGCAATGCCAAACACGCTCTAAGCTAGGAAATAGAATATTAAAAAATAGAAAAATATCTAGAAGAACAAATCTTAATTTCAGAGTTCAATGATTATATTAATTCGTAAATAAAGATAAATCATTAATATCAAATGTATTGGCGCTTTTTCTTTTATTTTCTTATTGATAGTTCATAGTGATAGCGACTGAATTTGCCATATCAAATGAATCGGACCATGGGATGTCATATCAAATGAATTTGCATGTGAAGTTGTCAAGTGTTTATGGGGGCAATCAAAGAACAGGAGATTGTCAGAAGACTACAAGGGAAGAAGTGCTGCTGAAGCGGCAGCTGTGCTAGCCGAATTTGCCATCGCTAAAGGCAGTAATGATAATATCAGCGTCATACTCGTTGAGCTCAACACCTTTCAGTAATTCTCTACTCGCCGGCTTTCAGTATATTGAAATCTTGGAATGTCTTATTAGGGATTTTAGTTGCCAATTTTATTCACGTTTTTGTATCTTAATATATTTGGGATTTTTGTGAGGTTTAGATTTGGTGAATTAAAGAATATGCATACGTATATGAGTTTGATATAATCTCTCTGGATTGATCTGATTAATAAATAAATTATTTGATTCTTGTAGAGGATGATGAGACCTGTTTTTGCTTTTTAGTTGATTTGATTATAAGGAATATAATTGATATTGTCGCTTTATAATCAATTGGATTCAGAAACTTCATTCGGATGATTGTATGTCAGTTTAATTGAGCTATTATTAGTAGCTGACAGTTCAGATGATATATTGACAATGGCAGGAAAGAGAGCAGATAAAGAAGCGAATACATTCTGCTTAATGGAAAAAAAAAAGGCTGAGGTATAAAATATAATCACCACAAACTCTATTTATGTGAGAAATTTAAAACTGTTGCAAAGCTTACTACATATTACAAAATCAGAAAAGATCATTCAAAGCTGTTACAAAGAAAGCAAAAGACTTATAATTGAGAAATTAATCTTTTTTTAACTTCTCAATTTTCACTCTGTTCTGCATCTCTCTCAAACATGTCTATATGAACTAACGAAGTGGAGAAGAAAGAGGATGAGCACTTTTCTTTAATTGTCTCTTCACACCTTTCTTCTCCAACTCTCAATCTTATTTTAACCTAATTACCATCACTAATCTCTAATCAACCCCAAATCAACAAGTTGAGAAATTCCAAATGAAGAAGTAAAGGTATAAAAAGAAGACCTTTCTGGACCGCACTTTTTGTGTATCTGCACAATTCTTACATTACAACCCCAGAATCTATGCCATTCGCTTCATTTCCCTTTTTCAGCCTAAAGTGTAGCTTGAAACTGAGACATCCGCGGCGGAGGCTGAGTGTATATAGACAAATTCCAGACTTTTACCGGCAGGTAAAGAGTTAAGCCATGAAGGGAGAGAATAAGAATCTCCAGTCTTTGTTAGACCCCATAAAGGACCATAAAGCTTAGATATTGAGAAGTTTAGATTTGTCAAAGTTTTAGAAGACTTGTTGGTGACAATGGTGGAGTATCTGTAGTACGTTTTCCCTTTGGCATTCCATGAAGTTGTCATCTTTTGCTCTATGGTAACAGAAGCAGAACTTGAAACTGAAAAGGTAACAATCTCTGATTAGGAACTATCCGAATTGAACAGTAGCCTAACTATAAGTTAATGACATGGGCAAATTTTTGGAGCTGAGTTGCCAAAAGATACCTGGGGTTGGAGTTACTGTAGGTGCTGGTTTCCGCTGGATAGGAGCTGGGACTGTCACCACTGAAAATGATTATCACTGTTAGTTTATCTATGTAACAGAAATGGATCCAAAGAATAAAAACAATGGATTGAAAGTGTCCATGTACCTGGAAGAAGCTGATTGTAACCCCCATGGCCACCATTTAGTCTAGCCAATATGCCGAGCAGAGGAGCATTGTTGTAGGTAGCAGGCTCTGTTTGCTCGTAGTTGTCTCTTTCATCAGCAAAGTTATCATAGGCATCAGGTCCACCAACAAGAGCACCAGTAAGGAGATTAGGATCACTAGCTTTCCTGCTATACCAAGTGGCATAACCACCTCTGCAGGTCACAAATGTAGGATTAACCTTAATGGAAACAATTGAAGAACCTCTGTGGTGAACTTGTCTTGGATAGTTGGTTCCATAGCCAACCATATAGCTTGTAGCTCTTGGGTTGTCTCCAAGAATGTAATCAACCTGATATAACAGTTTTTTTGCATTGCAAAACATCAGATTGCATACTCAAATGAAGAACTACGAGCATGTCTAGCCTCTTGTAGTTGGCACGAATCGCCAGGGTGCCGCCATCAGGCAAAACTTGACAACTACAGATTGCATTAAAACCATTTCAGATTCGAGAAATTTACCTGAGATTTTGCAAAGGAGAGAAGCTCTGATGAAGCAACATTGCCGGAAGCACACCTCATGCTTCTACCAGCAGAAGCAAGATAGTCACTGTAAACGGTAGTCAAGAAGGAGGCACCAGTGACAAACTGCATATTGTTCCACCTCTGGCGGAAAATTAGGCCACCTGGAGTTTTCTGAACGTTTCTGGAACCCTTTCCAAGGCATGCGCACATAAAGTACTCAGCTTTCTGCTGGTACCTCTCGAAGACTGATGCATATGGCCCAGCTTTGCGTTGCATCAGGAACTGCACCACCACCAAATTTACAACTCAATCAAAAACACTATTTTGTAATGCAATCCCAGTCAATCTATACTTCAGCATTGTTTCATAACTGTAACGCCTCCAGTTCAAATTAAACTGAACCATTATAACAAAAACAAAAGAAAGTTACAAACTTTATACCTTAGCAACAAGTGTTTGGACCCCAGCATACTTAACATCCCAGCCAAATTCGGTCATTCCCCAACCAGTTCCACCCATGGAGTCAGCATTTTTGCCAAGGTAGCTCAAGTAGTATTGATTGTTAGTTGCCTGATACAACCAAGCAGCTGCCCACAGCAACTCATCCTGTAATTTTCAAAACAAAATCAATTAAAACATTAATTTTGAATAGGATTATGAGTTTAATTGACATTAAATTTCCAATTTCAAAGAAAAAGAACAAAACTTTGATTTCCTTACATTGTAGCCACTAATGGAGTGATAGTACTTTTGGGCAACACTGATGCTGCTGTCGTACTTGCCTCTGTACTTGTCTGCGAAATCGAACAGCTGAAAAAACAAAAATGGAATCAAAATCAGTATAGAGGGCAGTTTTGGAATTGCATGAAATGTGTGGAGGGTATATAAGGAATAAGCGTACTTTTTTCTAACAAACAAAACCCACCGACGGTGTTCTCACGTGAGGAAAGACGAAGAAATAGCGATTTTTAAGGGGCAATCACACGTGGACGGTTTAGATGTGTGAGTACAAACAAATCTGTACGATCAACAGACAATAAGCGTGATACACGGCAAAAAGTTCCCCCATGATCCAATATGGGCGCCGAAAGATCTTATTCTTCAGCAACGGCATCGTTTTGGTTTTTGCAATTAGTGTTGGTGAGAGGATAGAAGTACGAGCTTTGGTTTTCAAATAATTTTTATTAAATACATAATTTTTTTTTAAAGATAATTAAATAAAAGTTGTTTTCTACCGAAATAGGTTACACTGCCTAACTCATTTATATATTATTATAAATGAGATGAAATTTATAGAATTTGTTAGGCATCAAGAAATTTTTTTTTTTACAGAACATTTACCAACAATTCTAAACTCACCATTGTATATGGGCAGTTACCAAATTTTAGATATCCTATTTTTAGCAAGAAAATCTTCACATGATTTGCATATTTAATTTTCTTAAAGAGTAACGGCCGGTTATATAAATTTGTGATTTAAAAGTTTGAAAATTTTATATTTTTTTATGTTTCAAAATTTGATTTTCATTACCAGCCCACAATGTAATTATCAACGAAAATTATTATCAATTTGTCTTCAATTAGTTTATAGATTTATGATTTATCCAAACAAAAAAAAATCCTTTAATTTTAATATTTATTAGCTTGATTTCTGAATTCATCAAATTTATATTTATACGTTATTTTTTTAAGTTTAACATATAGAAGAGTGTGCTAATTTGCGCTATAAATGTGAGCCGTGGAACCATCCTGACAAAAAAGCGAGGTAACGTAACTACCTAATAAGTATGCTAGGGCTTTGCTAACATGCACATTTGCAATTAATACGCTAAAATACGCTGTCCGATCTTTTAGTGAGCAAAGTCACTCCATGCAACTCCGGAATCATAAACCGAATATAACTAACCCGATTGCTCACTCAGTATAACCAAAGCACTGATAGCAGAAAAAACTTTTACAGTTTTACCTGATGGGCGTGAGCGAGAAGCTCATTGGCGTATGCAGGATTGGAGCGGCGGAAAACGATGGAGGCAGCAGCCATTGCAGCTGCAGTTTCACCGGCGAGATCCGACCCGGGATTGCTCGGATCAATCTTGTAAGCTCGGCGGTCGGTGGTCATTTCCTCCGGTCTTTGCCAGCAATAGTGATCACTGTTCCCGTCTCCCACCTAATCCACAAACAAACACAAATCTTCTTAACGACATGACGTTAAAGTTTCGCTTCTTTTTTTTTTTTCCTTTAATTATGCGAAAGAAATAACATTTCATGAAAACAACAATCAAGGTATAATCTTTTTCCCATTCTCTAAAATGGGTTGAGCTTGAAATTGTTAAAGATCTAAGCTTCAAAATTGGGGAGAGTACCTCTCCATAAAGAACATAAGGTTGAGGATGAGCTTTAATGAAGTAATCAGTTCCCCACTTGACAGCATCCATGGCATGGCCAAGTTCACCACTAGCAGCCATTTGTTTACCATACTCTATAATGCTCCAAGACATCATTGTAACTGTGAAAGCCATTGGCAGACCAAATTTAACATTGTCCCCTGCATCATAGTATCCACCTACTAGATCCACCTGCAAATTTTAAACAATTTTAGTGGCTTCACTAAGAGAAAGTTCAGCAAAAGCTCGGAAACCCAGTTGGATTTTGAACTTACCCCACTGGCTTTTCCATCATTAAGGCCAGAATGACCTCTCCAATTGACTCTCTGGTTATGAGGAAGATAACCAGATCTTTGAGCTTCAAAGAACAAAATGCTCTTACTAAGAGCTTGACCATAGTCATGACCAGCAAAAACCAGAGGAAAACAGAGGAACAGAAACAGAGGACCCATTGAAATAAGCCTAAAAGGAGTCATTATAGATCTGCTCTGTGACTAATTACAAAATGGCGATAATTATTGCCACTAATTAAAAGGAAAATGGCAATGTCGGTGTGATTTATCAGCTAAAACTTCTGATAAATCAATCAGAGAAAGAGAGCAGAGGCGTAAGGAGTAAGGACTGGAGGATGCAGAGGGGCTAAAGGCTCTATATATTGAGGAAAGGAAAGTACCCGGAGGTAGGAAATGGGCAGAGCTCAATTAATGATAATTATTTTATATTATATTTCAAAATTTACTTATTTCCTTTTATTTTTTCTTATTATTTTTCTATTTTAGAAAACTGGGAATACAGTTGCGAAAAAGAACAGAGTCATGTGGGTGTCCTTTGGCTCTTCACTGGATCGGTCGGTGTGGATTGAATGTACTTTGGAGAAAATCATTTTTACTATTGCATTAAACTGGCTAAATTTACTTGTGCATATTTATTACTAAATCTAGAAATTCTTGAGTTGTCGGAATGGATAATTGAATTCGAAACCTACTGTATTTTTAATTTAATAATGATTATCGATTAAATTTTGATAGTTCGATCTATAAATTTTCTTGTAAATTATATCAAGTTATAGTGTAAAGAAGTAATTTTTTACATAATAAGTGGAGATTAACGTATGATTAACTTAAATATAGGTGAAAATTAGGAGGAGAGCCATTGCAGAATGAGAATCCAGCTTAAAGGTTAAGAGTTGAGATTAATTGCCAAAAGTAGAAAGGAAAAGGGCGCAGTGCAGGCTTAGAAGAGTCAAAAAGCTCAGGAAACTGCCCCTTCTAAGCCTCTATTTTGGTTTCTCTTTAATGCCCCTGGCACTTTTTCATAATACTCTACCCGATTTGTTCACTTAATTTATTTAATCTAGTCATCAAGTTCATCTTCTTTTTAACTGGTTTGTTTTTACAGTCAACCAACCAATAGAGTTGTGAAAAAACTTTTCAACCGATTGGATTGAACATTTAGGTCATGTTTGGTTCACTGTATTGCACATGGGATAGTATAAAATAGTACAAGCTAATACAAGTACGATGTTTGGAAGAATTTTTGAAAAATTAATGTGGGGATAATATAATACAGTATATGTCTCATTATCCCATATACACCGTATAAAATAATACACCACAAACCCTTGGGTTTATATAATACGGTAAACATCGTATTAATACTAAATGCTATCCCACCATCATTATTGTTGCTGCCACCACCACCACCACACCCTGTCTTCGTCACCAATACCACCACCCCTGTTGCCGCCACCACCACCATCACACTGTCGCCACCACCATTGCCCCGACCACCATATTGTCGCCACCACCACTGCCACGCTACTGCCGACACCACCACCATCACTATCGCCACCGCCACCCCTGCCGTCGCCGTCACAGTCGATAACACCACCACCACTGCCGACATCACCATCGCCACCACCCCCACCACCATATCACCTGACACCACCGCCATGCCGTTGCCGATACCACAACCACTACAACCATCACCATCACTACCACCTCCGCTACCGCCACCACCATCACTACCACCATCACCGTCGCAGCCACCACCGCTCCCTACCACCACACCATCGCCACCCCTGCCACCACCACCACACTCTCGCTACCATCACCACACTCCCTCCACCTCCACCACCACCAGCACACCTTCACTACCGACACCACTACTGCTGGTTACACCATCACACTGCAAATGCTGCCATTGCCACCACTATCGTCCCGCTGCCACCACACCCCCACACTACCTCCGCTAATTATTTCTAATAATATATAGTCATTTTATATTAAATTTTTATATTTTTTAATAAAAAATTGATGTATTAAAATTTATATTTTATAATTATAAATTTTTATCTAAATTAGTTATAATAAAAATAATTTAATTGTATCTATTTTTAATTTTTTATAATAATATATTACGATATTATATATCAAATACAGTATATAATAGTACAGGATAATATAATTTTATACCAAATATTGTATAATATAATACAGACTAATACTGTACAGGCTAATACTATACAAGCTAATACTATACAGATTAATACTATACATGCTAATACAATACAGTGAACCAAACGTGCCCTTAGCCTTACAAATCAATACTATTAAATTAGGAGCATCGCAATGAAAGTTATTAGTGTCATCGGAGTAATTAATTAGTGGTATTAACCAGCTAATTTACATTCTGCTTTTATTTGTTTAGGTTTATCTTATACTAGTAAAAATTCTCATTTTCTCTGGGTTAAACTGGGTCAGTAACTAATTGACCCATCAATTGTTGGTATGTGGAAATTTTCTTGGAATTTACTGCAATTTCTCTTAAGATTATTTGCATTCACATTACCTTTTTTCCATTATTCAACAATTTTCCGATGCTCCTAAATCACTTGTAGTGGAGCATAAGCTGTATTCCCTGCGACCAAGTTGATCGGAGAAAAGGTAAATAAAAGGAAACAGTGGGAAAAAACTAAAAAGTTCCTCTTCACGGATTGCAGCCATGTCCTCAATCAACACTTTTCAAGCCTTCGAATTATAGTGTTGAATTGATGGATAGTAGGAATTAAAAAATTTCTATATAATTAAATTAAAATAAGATGCTAATATTAATTAGAACACTTGAATTATTATTTATAATAGTAAATTTAATTAACCATACACATAATCATTTATTATTTATAGTACGGAAAGGCATGTGATTTGCATCAGAACATGTGAATAAGGTGTTCATAATGCATTTACTCAATAATTGACCGAACAATTACACTTGGAGATGAATAATTTATTTTCAGTTAATTTTTCTTGCAGCAAAAAAAATATGTCTAATTAAAAAAAAAGAAGTAATTATTTATTTTAGTTTCTACCAATTTATGGAAGATATATAAATCTTATAATTTTTCAAGGAAAAAAAAAAGGTAAAATTACCGAGAAATATCAACAAACTGGGAACTTTTATATAAAAAATGTAAATAGAAAAATTATTTATAAAACTGGTGTGTTTTTAGGAGTAATTGTAAAATTCAGATTGTTACAAAACCGTAGAAGTACACTACGGGATCAGCAAAGTGAAGCCCCGCCATTGGAGGAGTTTCTCTTCATTGAACCCGTAGGTCTCTTCTACGGGATTAGTAAGTGGGTCCCCGCCAATGGTGGATCAACAAATATAACCAACAATACGTCACCATGCAGACATAAAAAAGGGCAAACAAAAAATTCAAAGTAATTAGGATCTATTTGTAAAGTTAATTAATATTAAAATGATGTAAAAATTATATGTGATGTACTTTACTATCACTCCGATGACATATAAAATTGATTTTTAAGTTATTTTTATTTTAATTAAAACAAAATAAAATAGTTTTAATATTACAAACTATTTTTATTATAAGCATAGATTTAGCTATAAATTCTAAAATTCGATGATTACAGATGTAATTAACTATTTTATTATAAGCATAAACATAAAAAATTACGTCCGTAATCATCGAATTTTAGAGTTTATAGCTAAATCTATGCTTATAATAAAAAAGTTTGTAACACTAAAATTATTTTATTTTGTTTTAATTAAAATAAAAATAATTTAAAAATTAATTTTATATGTCATCAGAGTGATAGTAAAATACGCTATATATAATTTTTTCATTATTTTAATACCAATCAACTTTACAAATAGATCATAATTACTTTGAATTTTTTTATCATTTTTTTTATATATGTATGATGATGTATTGTTGATTACATCTGTTGATCCACTGTCAGTAGGGCTCACTTACTACGGATTTAATGAAGAGGAACTCCTCCTATGGCAGGCTCCATTTTGCTGATCCCGTAATATATTTCTACGATTTTACAACAACTCTAATTCCACAATTACTCCTAAAAATATGCCAATTTTATAAATAATTTTTTTATTTGTATTTTTTATATAAAAGTCCCAATAAACTGAAACTAGGTTATCATAAATCCGAATCAAATCAAAAAAATAAAAATGAAAAATTTGAAATTACAGGAGGCCACTTGGCAGTACCAGAGGGTTTTGACCTATAACCGGGAATGGAAAACCCGACAACCGGACAAACGACACGCACTCCTCAATTAATTTTCCTTACCTGGACTGGAATTGCTAATATTTTAAGTCACCGACAGTGCCCGGCTAAAATCATTTTGCTATTTACAGGTCAATCCCCGTGGCGTTTTTGTAATTCTTTATATATTAATGGACTGCTTTGTCTTATTGTTTATTTTCTTTTATATATTTATGTGATTTTTAATTTTATTATTATAAAGGGCAAAAAAGAAAATGACAGACGAAGATGTGGTCAAAAAAGAGGGTCCCCATGTCAGAGCGCTTTATTCCAACCGCAATCAACGGTCTTCTGCGCCGAAAAAGAGATAAAATATTGTTTTTTATTTTTTATTTTTAAAAGAAAGTAAATTTTTTAAGGGAATATTTTAAAAACCAGTGAGAACAGTAGCTTGGCACGTAATAAGTCAAACAAGGAAAGCTCCGCAATAACCGGTTGTCGCCGGTTCAATCACGGCCATGGCTACACTTCCCAGATCCCGCTCATGAACTTCACCGGTTGTCGTCGGCTGTCCCCACTTCCACCCGCCACCGGTAAAAAACAAAAATGACTGTGGGCCCCTCACGGTGTGCGCTTGTTTTGTTTTTGGCATTTTGCGAAGGATTTGTTGGGCATTGCGAGCGGATGTGCAATTTTTGTTGGAAAGGATCTTATTATTTATCCTTTGGATAATTTATTTTTTAATTATTAGAGTTAAACAAATTAATGAATGAACTAATCCGGATTTATGGATATTTCATATAACTTTTAATGCTATACGAAAGGTATTTTGTTAAATGATTATAATGCAAGAGAAAATTTATATGCTGTACTTTTTTTGTCGATGTATATTTATTATTTTGCCAGTCTAGATGCTTCGTCATTTATATTTTTAATTAAAATATTAAAACTGAGTCTTGCAAATAAAAAAATAAAAGATGAATGAATTTTATTAGTTTTTATATATAGACTTTTAAATACCAACCAATATATATATATACTGTACTGCATTAATATTTTTAGTCAAAATTTCTACCTAATTAATGTGCGAAATAACTTTAATTATACTCAATGGTTCACACGGGCTTAAATTTCAAGATTAGATTTAAAATTTATAAGAATCTTTGAATAACAATAATAATAATAATAATCTTAAGAAATTAAAAGTTGATTTAATTATTTTGAAATGAATTGACTTCATGTATGTAACGCGTAAACATTTTTCCTTGGCAGCCACCATTCGAAATTGGGGGTGCTCACTGATTGTCAAATATAACAAGTCAATATGTCAAAAATGTTTAAATACGGTAATACATTAAATGTTTATGAATAATTAACTAATAATTAGTGAAGGTTTACTAACACTTAAGTTAATGATATCAGTGCTAACAAAGTTAGATTATCTTTCACTCAATTTCTTTTTCTTAGGCAGGTTTATTTATGTCTGCCCAGCACTGCAGAATGAGTTGGAATTTTTCAACAATTGATTTTTTTTTTTGTTAATTAATTTGACATTCTTTACTCTTAAGATATCTCATTAATCAACTTCAATTCAGTAACTGCAACCTTTTTTTTTTTTTGTGCGATAATAAATTATTGAATGAATCTGACAGTGGCATATAAATACCGTATGCCCGGTGAAAATGTACTGTTGGATTTTTTTTTTTTAATTTTCTATCTATACATTTGATATCTATCTCAACACATCAAATCATCTTTCATTTTAACTTGCGAATATTTAAACAGTGAAATTAAATTTATAATTGAGAAATTAACGAGTTTGTGATTGTAATTAATGTGTTGATGATGATAAAAGGAAAAATATAAAAGCAGTTGAAGTCTGATAGAGAAATAAGGGAAATCGAAGGCTGAGCATAAGTTTTCTGGATAATATATGTTTGATATCTTCAAGCCAATGTCTCAATCTTGTATCTTAAAAGGGTCCAGAAATCTCCACTGCGTTTTTTTTTTTTAAATTAATATGCTATATATTTTTTAACAATAATATGAAATAATATATAATTAACATATATATATAAATAAATGATATCTTTAATAAAAAAAATTTAATATATAAATAAGTGCTAATAAATTTTTAACCAAATATTTATAATTTTTATTTTATTCGCAATCAATAATTGTTACAAACTATTATATATGATAAATCGTTAAATTAACTGGATTTTAAAATGTATATTTAATAATTACTTTATAACAAATATATTTAGACGATCCATTGAAAATCTGAAACGGGTCCACATAAAATTTTCTGAATTATTAATTGGCTTGGGAATCCTCTGCATGGTACTAAATTGAGTAAAGAATCATAAATTTCCATGTCCATTCGACCAACTATTCAGTATGTGTGAACGTGGTACTTTATTTTTTTAAATATATATATATATCCCCAAATTAATAAAATAGATACTATCGGATGTGCAAATAAACTTTATGCATTAATGTGAATCATTTAATTAAAATATAAAAATATTATTTTTAGTTCGAGAGTGCATATTAATCAACATCATCTACCATATTAATGCTTCGAAATTAAGAAAAAAGGATTGCTGTGGTAAATAAAAAAAAGTCAGCTATATCTAGTTATATATTTTATTATTCGAAAGTTAACATTTAACAATAAATTAAACACGATTCAAGTGAGAAATTGATTATTATAAATAATTATATTATTTTATTTTCTGAGATAAAATATATTCGAATGTGATAATTATGAGTTGTAAATTAACTAATAAATATCGATAGGTCGGAGCCCCCAAACCATCCAATCCCGGATGCAATGGGACCCAAATCGTTCTACCTTTAAAGCGCGTTATTGTGCCTACAGCATAAAGTGCAAAAAGAAAATAAATAATGTTTAAATAAATTAAACAAAATAATTAAAAGAGGAAAAGCGTAGCAAGCATGCGTAGTGTACGAAGTAGAACTTTTGGCCCGCGTTCACACGTGCAAGCAAAACCGCAAGAAAGGGCAGATGGCCCTTAGGAGAGACACATGGCCCTATGTTGATCTTTTATGATATGGGTATTTCTACAGTTGAGAATGATAGAATGTGAAAGCTTTTATGGTGCTTTAAACCCCTAGGGGACCCTTATCGCCTCCCGCTTCCCCTTTTTTTTAGGACAAATTATGAACTTCTAAGCCAGCAGTAATTTGTTCTGCCGTACAAATTTTTTTATAAACAAAAAAAATAAATAAATATTTTTTATTTAATTAGGCAGCACATATCGTGAAATACGCATCAAATTTTTATTCATTTTAAAATATGTTTATATATATATATATATATATATATATATATATATATATATATATATATATATGAGAAAAAGGAAAAACTTGTCATAATCAATTTTTATAGCGTTAAAAGTAATTAATAATTCTAGTTAATTATCATGTGGGAAGTTAATTGTCAATTAAATTCAACAATGACATTTAATTTGTTATGATGCTTAATTGCTCATAGCATGTCTGTGAATTTGCAATATGCTACCCTTAAAATTCCCATGTCGGTGCAGATATTAATTTTTTTAAATAAATTCTCAATAATATATTTATGAATAGACATTTTGATAGTTCATAAAGCATTTCGCTTTTGTGTCGGGTCTACATTGTCAAAGCAATGCACTTGAATTTCAATTCTTATTTTGATATTATAAAGTCTTGGAAAAAAATAATAAAATAACTCATTAGTTCCACGATTAAATGTTCAGAGTAGTATGTAAATACTAAATATTCATATTTTCTAAATAAAAAAGTCTCAATTTGACTTTTTTCTTCATCAATTTAGCAATAAAATTTTATTGACAAAAAAAAAAAAGATTAAGTTGAAGAAAATAGGAATAAATAGTAGGTTGAAACTTGAAAGCGCAAATCAAGGTAGAATTTACAAATAGTGCCACTAGAAATGAGTCAATCACGGAGAAATCAGAGAAAGTGCGCTTAGTGATGTTTGCTTTATTTATTTATTTTGGTTATGAAATATTGGGATTTGATTTCATGATTTTTATTTTATGATAACGTGATTAAAATTATTCATTTGAGCTTCAATTATTTGTCACAAAACTCACAATTAATGTCGATGGGCTCGCAACTTTACATTTATTTTCCATTTTTTTTAAAATTATGATCACAATTGTGCATGTGATTTATATATTTTAAAGTGAAATTTTACGATTGATTTTTAATTTATATATTGAATATATGCTGTTTAAAAAGATATTTTTAATTATTAATTTAACATTAACCGATTGTGAAATAATCGATTTCATTGCGTTCATAAATGTCGGTTGGATATTGTTGCCGTGTAACGAATTTTAGTTGAATTTTGTTTTTATTAGGGCTATATTTTTACTGTCATTTGTTGTTGAATCTGTACATATGGATAATATTGTTCTCAAATTGACTATAAAATGTTGCCCACGTGGTTGACCTCATGTTATCTTGGACTTAGTAATTACCAAACTAACTTTTGTTTTAAATAATATAAATCCTTGTCCGTAACTCTTCTTGTAAGGAATTAACAAATAAAATGCTGAGTTTTGCACTTTTGCTCATAATCAATCAATCTCAATTTAATTCCACCGTTTAAGTTGTCCATAATTAGCACTTTTTGTTGAATTGACGAGTATTGATTTAATTAACGATTATTCAATTAATATAGCTAAATTGCAAGCTGACTAGATTATATGTTTTATTTGTTATGGGAATATTCACTTCTTACCAGTTCCAAAAACAAAAAAATAGGCTCCATTTTGTATTGTTATTTGTCATTTTAAGGGATATTTACCATTTCTTTAATATAAATTAACATTAACAATTTTTCTATATATAATTGCAAAATGGACCACTAATATCGCCCACAATGCAAGAAGATTTTCCATGATGGGATTTTGTTGTCTTCAACTTTAAAGCACCCACTCTTTATTTTATTTTTTCAATTAGGTCTGTGAAATCCACCAGTCAGATATATTTAAGGAATAGATGCAAAAAAAAAACATACAGTAAGTTAGTTGATATATGTAAATTTTTTTCATAATTGTGCGTAGTATTAATCATGCTTTATGCTGGACCATCCCCGACAATTATAAATTAGAAAAAATCAAGTTTATATTTTTTTCTCACCATGATTAAAGTTATCGCTTTATACCGAATATCATAGAGATAAATGATTCTATTAATCAAATTATATAATGTTTATCTATAAATAAAATTATGAAAGTAAAATCCTCAATATATTGGAAACAAAAGTTAGGGGAAGAAGGCAAGTGAAGGAAGGAACTTGCGCATAAAGCCCCACAATGTGAGTGGGAGCACATTGTTCCAAGTTTCTTTGGAGTCTTCTTTGCAGGATTCAAGTGCAGTGGTTGGCCAACAACGTCATTATGTATATTTTTTATGCGACGCATTAAATTAATAAATCCAATTTATAAAAAATTTATAAATTAAATTAATATAAAAAAATTAGATGTACCAAATAGGCGAATTGGACGAATTTAAATTTGATCATTAATGGATGAGTCACTAATAAATTGAATCATAAATGGATAAAAAAATATGGATCATAAATGAATCAATATCGAAATGAATTTGATTGATTTTGATCGATCCATGAATTTAATATAAATCAGTATAAAATTTTTTATTAATTAATTTTGGACAATACATTATTTGAAATTAATAGTTCAATTATTTTTTGTAAAAATGATTTAAAATTATGGATTGAGGTACGTTGGATGGAATTCAACCTTTTCACATATCCATTTGATTGAATTTGTATTGAATAATTAAATAATAAAAGCAAGTGAAAAAAAAACATTGAAGTTGGTAAAAGGGACATTTTTTTAAATAATGTTTTTTGAAAAAAATATTAGAAAAATGTGGTGTATCAGAAATTAATTAAAAAGGATGGAGTTTTTTTTCTGAACACGCAGCAAAATGCTGCGTTATAAGCTTGGAGTGCGAGTCCAACATGTGGGGCCAACTCGCCTGACAACGCGACACGTGATTGCGTCATCAGGAGTGTCCCGTTCTGTCCACCAAATGTCGACTCGTGATTGAAGATGCAGCAGTTGACTGTATCTTCAGCCACAAGTCGACACGTGGCATTCTTTTTAATTTTTTAAAATCTATGTAATTTGCTTCATGCCCAACAAGCTCTTACAAACCTTATGTCATTCTCTCTACTTTTTGTATTTCAGCTTTGTGAACTTGGTTAATTTTTATTTTCCTAAAACGATTTTGTATATTATTTAAATTTGTCCATATTTCAGAAAAATTTTATATAGTGTATAGTTATATTGTATTAAATGGATTAAGTCATTATAATGAAAAATTATTTATAATAGAAGGATTTTTAATGAAAGTACAGTTCGTGTAACAATTTTAATCAAATATAAAGTTTTAAAAGTATAAATTATATTGTTGGGTTATTGTAAGGACAAAAAAATTGCATCTTTAATTATCTAAACTCTTTAAACTCATTTCCCAAAAACAAAATTATCTGAGGTTTGTAAACATACCATTAAAGTGCTCAAAATTTTAAATTTATTCAATGCAAACATTTTAACACTCAAAATCATCAAAATTAATACATCCAACTTTTTATTTTGTGCAATTGCATTCTCTGTTTCATTTGAGAAGATGCACTAGTACAAAAATTTGAAAATTGAGGGGCTAATATCCTTGCAATGGTGCTTTCGCTGTGTTTAAGCCAGAAATGGGAACTTACCTTCTCCTCTCCTTCACCATCATTGCTCTCACTTCTAAATTCTCACCAATTCTCTCACTTTAGGTCCTTCGCCTTCCATTCCCACCACCTGGGTGGAAGCAATTTCGGGTCCACTTTCTCAAGTTTTCTTTCAATTTGATTGTTTATGGAGAGAAAAAATTTTACTTAACAATTAAATTCGTGTATTAGTTAAAAATTTTATCTCTTTTTCCTATTATAGTTTTCTGATTTGTGATTATTCATTATTTTAGTATTCGATGTAATTCTTTTAAATTTATAAAATTAATTTAATTAAAATCGAGTACTATTAGATATGTAATTAAAGTCGATACTTTCAATAATATATACTTTATGCAGCAAATAATAATTGAATGTTTAAAATTCGAATTATTTGGCTTCAACTAATAACAGTTGGTTATTATATTTTTATAACACCTTAATGTTAAAAGTGACTATATTTTCTTTAGACCATTTTTAATTTGAATCCATATTTGCTGCATAGATACCATTTTATTAGAGATTAAAAGAGGGACTTTTCACTCTAATTAATTACCTTTTTTTAGTCTTCCATAAAGGTCCACATACTACATAAATTAATTAATTAATTAATATTATATAATAATTAACATTAATAAAATAAAAAAATAATTAAGAAAATATAATATAAAATATGAAAAATATTTAAATTAATGAATAATAATAAAAAATAAATTGCAGATGGCTAAATTTTAAGTGTTGTTATTGTATCCGTGAACATATATATAACTGTATATTTTTATATTTATTTTGTAATTATGTGATACGTAAGAGACTGATTCTATCTATAAGGAGAGAGAGGGGGTTTTTCATTCATTTATTGCAGGAATAGAAGAAAATAAAAGAAAACTTGAGGGACGGGTGAAGAAAGATTGCTGGAGATGGTCTTGGAGAAATTTTTTTTAAAAAAAAAGTAGATTGCATATCATTTTCGTAATTAATTGGACTTACTATTTGTTGGTCTTCTTTGACTGACACGTGTCGATTTGTGGCTGAAGATACAGTCAATTGCTGCGTCTTCAGCCATGAGTCGACATGTGGCGGACAGAATGGGACGCTCCTGATGATGCAGTCACGTGTTGCGTCGTCAGGCGAGTGGGCCCCACATGTCGGACCGCACTCCAAGCCTATAACGCAGCGTTTTGCTGCATGTTCAGAAAAAAATCCCACCCTTTCTAATTAGTTTTTGACACATCCCACTTTTCTAATATTTGTTTCAAAAAACATTATTTAAAAAAATGTCCCTTGATAAAATGGGTGACACAAATAATAAATAAATAAATACTATAAGAAAAGGAAATGAATAGCTCTGCCAAACCTATGATCTGATAGTAAGCATTTCATGATCCTTTCATTTTGCTATATCTTACCAATAACAAAATGCATTTTCACTATTTATTGTCCTATTTTTGATCTTTGAGCATAATATTTAATTCTTGCAAAGGCAGCAAGTAAACATCGAGCAAAATAAAAGGAGAAGCTCAACTTACTTGGGCTACAGAGCTAGATAAGAAACAGCCGTTTCCACATAGACAAATCATAAGCTGCTACCGCACTATAATTGTTTCCAAGAACATCAGTGATAGCCACGAGCAGTCGATTCCTCGATCGGTCTATTGCGATGCCGAGAGAGGAGTTCCTGGCCAAGTCAACATCTTTGACCACAGGAACTTCTTGTAAAGCTCTATCGGCAAGATTAGCGGTGGAGATTATGTAGGTGAGGAGGATGGCTGATAAGAGGAAGAGGAGGAGGAGGGATCTGGCACAGCAAACAGAGAGCCATTGTTTAGAGATTTGAAGCAGATAAAGGAGGAGGAGATTCTAATAGAAAGGCTACTACGTAATGATCCAATAGGTTGAAAAATATAATAGATTAATTTTTAGTTGATTCAATGGATATTTGATTGGGTTGGGTTGAAAAATAAAATGGATCAGTTTTGGATTGATTCAGTAGGTATTTATTTAGATTGGATTGGATTTGAATCAATTTTTTTTTATGAATTTAGATCGATACATGAATTTGAATCAATTTTGTTTGATCTTAAAAAAAATATATATATAATTATTTGAAGGAAAAACGAATATTGACTAACGTAAGGGGATAATTTATCATCCATTTTGTCTTAAAAAAAATTGACCTGATTTAGACACCAAAATTTTTGCACCCGGCAGTGTTTGCGTTTCATTTATGCGTGAATACAGGATCATGATTTTTAAGAAATCCACTAAATAAATAAATGAATAAAAGGGTAAAAATGGAAATAAAGAAAAAGCCGACCTCGGGATCCAAGTTTCGGCTTCCTTTTGTCCCCACTAACGCAACAGCACTGGATTTTTGGGCCCATTCTCTAACCGTCTGATATCCACATTAATTTTAGAGGAAATTACCCCAATTGCCAACTTTTTCCCCCTTTTTTCAAAAAATACAACCCCATCTCCTTCTTTTTAATAAATCCCACTTTTTAAATTCTTGTTTTCGTAAATATAATTTTTTTTTTGTTACATTGGACTCTGGACTGGCCAGAATTTTATTACCTTGAATCCTAATTTTCTGCAGCAGGTGGAGTCCTCTGTTCCTGACAAGGACGCCAAGCTGCTTGTGGCTTGTGGTGAAGGGCTGAGGTGAAAAATCTAATTTTGAAATGATTTTCAGTCTAGCTTTCCAATATTAACTAATTTGATTTCTTTCTGAAACAACTGCTCAGATCTCTCATGGCTGCATCAAAGTTGTACGAGGGAGGATACAAGAACCTCGGATGGCTGGCCGGAGGATTCAACCGATCTGCAGATGACGATTTCCCAGCAACCGAAGGACTCGTAAAATTGATTCAACGCCAATTATTTATCTGAGATTGATATTGAATTTATATTAAAATTTACCTCTTTTCTTCTGATATTCAAATTTCCTGCATTTTCAACAACTTGATGTGATGATGATGAAATTTTTCTTGCTTATCGCAGCTGAGCATGGAAGAAAGAAAATAAATATTGTAAAAAAGAAATGGATATTAGTTTTTCCAGTATTATCCAGTGGTCTTACAATAGTATTTCTCATTTTCATACTTACCCATGTGACGCTAAAAAAGAAGAAAACACAAGGTAAACAATTGCACTTGAGCTCATTGATTATGCATAAAGTCTAAGCAAGCCACTAAAGTGTGCATTTTGTTCTGTGCGTTGAAGTCCAGCGAAGAAAGGTAGCAAAGAAATATTTTCTAAATTGTTAGCAAACAAGCTTGTGGAAAGTGAGAGGATGTATATAAATAAACAATATTATAAGATTGAATGACTAAATTCCATTTCACTATATACACAGTGTGTACTTGCTCAATACACCTTGTGTACATGATGTATACATATACAGTGTGTACTAGTTATATACACCGTGTGTATTAACTGTATACACAATGTGTACTAGCTGTATACACCCTGTATGTATGTTGTATACATCGTTTGTACATGCTGTATATATAGTATATTCTAGCTATATACATTATATGCACTAGCTGTATACATCGTGTGTACTAATTGTATATACCTTATGTATATGTTGTATATACCGTGTGTACATGCTGTATATACTGTATGTACTAACTGTATACACGGTGTGTACATCATGTATACACCCTGTGTACATCATGTATACACAATGTGTACTAGCTATATATACTGTGTGTACTAGTTGTATATGCCGTGTATATTTGGTATATACAATGTGTACTAGTTGTATATATTGTGTGTACTAGCTTTATACACAGTGTGTACATGCTATATATACCGTGTGTATATGCTGTATACGCCTTGTGTATTTGATGTCTACATTGTGTTTAATTTGTATATACAGTGTGTAATTTCTAGAGCAAATTTTTTTCTCCGGGAGTAAACCTACTTGAAGAGGATGTTAACCACACGTAATCATAATGTCTTTGATTTTCTTTCTATTCCGTAACTATATTTATAAACAATAATAATAATAATAATTCAAAATCTATAGTTGAATCAGGTGGTAATTTACAATGGTATTGTGGAAGTTACTTTGAGTAGTTTTGTTACTGGGATTAAATATAATGGGGTTGAGAATGTACTCGACACCAAAATGTAAAAATTAGGAAAGTGAGAATAGGAAAATTAATAAGAATGTAAAAAGTTATATTTTTTGAAAATAAAAGTTGTATAATTGATATTGAAAATTTAAAGTGTTGTATTAATGAAGAAATTAGAAAAGAGTTGTTTTTTTGTTATTTTTATTTTTTTTTGTATATTTTTGTAAAAACCCCAAAAATTAAAGTATTAAATTTAATTCGTTGGTTTCTTTTTGGTTCAAAGGAATAAAATTACCATGTGCTCTAATAAAAACAATTTGATTTATCAGTGTGCCAATCACAAAACTTATGTCAGAAGGCACTTTCAAAGCTAATGTTTGATTTTATAAAACACATACCGTAATATTTTACTTCCAAGTAAAATATCAAGAAAAAATATATATTTATTCAGTAATCTTCATCATTTTCTAACATTAGTCCAAGTATTTTCCCAAGAAAGCACAAGAGTCCATGGTTTGGACACCTTTACTAGTACTTTTCGATTAACAAGGCAACTAAATTGTGGATTTGTTTCACACGTTAGGACGATCCTCACACATAAATGAGCAGTGAAAAGAAAGAGTAGACTGTTACTCTTTCGATGTTGAAATGATCGGGAAAGCATATGATTTCTGGTTTGTCAAGCTACAGAATCTGGTGAAAAGACAAGTGCACCGTTAACAAGTATGGTTTGCATGGGTAAAGAGACGGATCATTGGAAACCAACTACAAGAAGCAAGAGGAACAATCATGAACAAATTCTTCAGGGTAAGGTTGGATAATGGATTCTATTTAGCCCATACCCCGCCCAATCAAAAACTTCTGATAAGGAAAATTTCTTTGCAGGAACCACATCTTTTCCGAGGCATCTTTAGTTTCACGATTACTATGTAATGATTCTGTGTTGATTGCTCCCATCCCATAGTGATTAGAGGAATATTTAAAAGCTCTAATTATTAGAAATGAGGAATATATGGCTGAGCTGCTTGCATTTTCATGAAATGGAATTAACAAAAACTCCATGATACTTGAATGAAAATCCAAATATGACGGCCATAAATGAGGAATATCCTGTTTTTAAGAAGAATATAAAAAAGTTGTATTTTTTGAAAACTATAAGTTGTATTTTTGTTATTGAAAATTTAAAAAGTTGTATTTTTGAAAAAATTATAAAGTGTTGTGTTTTTTGTTATTTTTATTTTTTTTCTGTATATTTTTGTAAAAACCCCTTAATTTTAGTACCCTAACACTCTTCTTATGTGCTTTTATTTTTAAATTCATCGTTACTATAAAATTAAATAATACTATTTTCTTTATTATAGAAAAAAAAATGAGAACAAAAGCTCGAAAATGAAACATTTTGAGTTCATATAAATCAGTTTTACTGCTGAAATATTTTTAAAAATAAATAATAAATTATTTTAAATGAAAAGAGCTCATAAAATTTATTTATCTAAAATGCAAATTTATTTATAAAATATTTTTTATAGAAAAAAAAAGGAAGAGAGGGTGTTTGAACTTAAAACTTTTTAGCACATTAAAATTAATATTTACCGTTAATACAAAATAAAATTTAACATTCTCTTAAATGGCTTCGTTAAATAGACATTTTAACCTATTTGATTGGCGTGTGAACTTTTTTTTTCCTTTAAATTGTAATTCAATTATTGTTATAAATCTTCGTATTTTGATGTTTGACACGTCAATGTAGAAATAATTATTTTTAACCTCATTTTTCTTATTAGTTTTATTTTTTGAGTATGCACACAAATATAAAGGTAAAGTTCATGAAGTCTTCCTACTCACTAGCAGACGAATTAAACCATAAATACGATGGGAAATCCATGTAGATTGAATCTCAGCCGTCAATTACACCGCCTATCACGCTGATCATTCGAACTGCCACGCCTCTGATCGTAATCAACGGTAATTTTCGGGCCCTACAAATCCGGGGATACCGGGACACGTGTTAACTGAAGAGGTGCCAAACGAACTTGCTCATGTGACCACACGTGCCAACCTGACAAATTAATGGGACCCACCACGTGAGTATTGCTATGGACATCTCGAGGTGCATGCAAAACGTAACAAGTAATAACGTAGCAGGATTGCGACTGCATGTGCTGGCTCTACGTTGTCCAATTAACAAATGCCACATAATGATATGTTTCACATGCTGCAAACCACCTGTGTGTCGGTTTCCGATTTTCTTTTCTTTTGCGTAATACATAAAAACAATACTCTGATTTACCGACCGTTGTCCAGTGGATCCTTAAACCTAGACTCAGCAAATTTACATGCTAAACTTCCGTTTAACAAACATAAGGTTGTCCTTACGTAGTAACAACCAGGCTTCTTAAATTCGATTAGAGCTTAAATTTGTATTTAAATAATACCGTTTTCGTTACTAATAATTTGTATTTACTAGATGTTACGTGATATTAATGGCCCAACATATCTCATACTTGTAAATATTTTCCTATTTCTCTCTTATTTATTATACTATCTGGGTCTCCAATGCTTGATTGTTATTTTGAGGCAATCAAAGTGGCTGACAGGGCATGTAAAACGAGAGTTTATGGAGCGTGAATGTGAGAAAAAGAGAGATAGGAGGAAAGCGAGACATGAGGAATAATGCAAATTGCCTGGTTGTGTGCCTGCATATGTAATTATGATATCAAAATAATTTATTTTGTGGAGAGGATAATGTTGCAATTTCGAACACAGAATCATTGCTTAAGCATTAATTATTGACAAATGTTCAATGCAGTGCTTGTAAGTTGTCACACTCAATTTTTCTTAATTCACAACAACCAACATTTATCATTTATAAAATTTAATTTTTAGTCGCTCTTAAACAAAGATCCTCTTCTGTAGGATTTCCTTTTATTTTAGCTGTACATTTTTTTTATAAAGAGAGCTGAAATTCGAAAATTTTTTAATACATACTTAAGCTGAAAAAATTTAGTACATAACTATCTTGAAGACTTGAAATGTTATTTCAATAATAATAATAAAAGTCATTAAATGCATGTATAATATAAGCGACTTTTGGGATAAAATTCTTACCTAATTCAGTTTCACAATTTTATAATGAACCAACCCAATAATGAAATGTTAGCAAATAGCAATAAAAAGTAATCACCATTCTACTAATTTTTTTCAACTACTTTATCGTACTTCTTTTTCATACAGACTTGATCCATGAAAATTTCGTGGACTTAGTTTAGACAAATATTTTCCAACTTGTAATTATCAGTTAAAATTAGGCAAGAAAAATATATTACTCGAATTGCATTTTAATTTTACTGTCAATCCAATCCAATTTATAACGAAGTGGGAGAAAAGACTAATATGGGTTAATAAGTTTCCGGGCCAGCCCAAGAAGTAAATCCATTAGGTTTAGACTTTCTTCTATTGAATCTCTCAATTTTCATCGTGTAATTATAAATGTTGATCAGAATACCAAATCAAACTTGGACGGGCTGATGACTCCAGAATGACTAAAGTCCACTTTGATTCAATACTGAACTCATAACTATGTAGACCCACTCTCCATCTCCACCACAATCTAAAGTTACTTTAAAGAAAATTCATGTAATGCAGCTATGCGAAATGTGCTATGCGATTTCTAGTTTAGATATAATGAAAAAACTGCTGCACAAAAACAAGAGCCTGACCAAGAAAAAGAATCAGCTCGAGATGACCATGGGGCAAAAAATCTCCATTCCTAGTGAGAAACCTCTCTGAATGGAGTGAAAAATCTCCAAAAATTTTTCCCGTGAGAATGAAGATAAAAGAAAAATATTCTTCAATTTAGAATTCGAAATAAGAATAAAAATTGTAATTTTTATTCTGAAATTTAATAATTATATTTATATAATTTAATTTTAAATTATATTTAATTTTAATTTTATCAATTGTTAAAATTTATAATAATTTAATTTGTGATTAGATTTAAATTTCTTAATTATTAAATATTAAGTTTCAATTACAATTAATTTATTAAATATTATATTTTTAAAATTGAGTTTTTTAAAAGAAAAATTATTTTTGACTAAAGATTGAAATTCCGGTCGGTGATGGAGGGAATTTTCACCCCCCGTAATCTTACAGGGGATGGGACGGGAAATCTCCACTCTTGAGCAAGGCAGTAGATGGGGAGCCATTTTTCACCCCGCCCCGTGATCATTCCTAGGATCAGCACAAGACACAGATCCAAACGATTGGCCATCTTCTTCAAAATCCATTGCGTTTCAATCTAATATATCAGAAAAATATTGATGGGAATAAATCTATTCATGTGGTAGCTTCAAGGGTAATCAAGACTCCATCAAACTGATTGATCATCATCTACTTCAATCATTCTTCGCAATAAAGTTCTATTTCTCATTTAATTTTGCTTCAAATCTAATAGCCATATCCATATATCCAAGCACAAGACCAAAAAGACTTTCTTCCTAAGTTTCTATGTTCAATGAGGAAAAGTAAATAAAAAACCCATTGAAGATAAGAAAAACAATTAGAAAGGCGGAAACCTGTATAAGCTACTATCTTTCTTTTCCATTTGTTCTGTAGGCTAATCTTTCCACCCTTATTTGCTCAACCGTCGAGAGGCAAGGCCTTTAGATGAGAGGTTTGGAGTAACCGGTATTGACGGCGTTGTAGGGGCCTCCTCGTCGTCCCAATCGTCACCCCAACTGTTATCCCATCCTTCATTAATCTGTTCAGATTCTGCTTTTTCTACACCCGTAACTGGCAGATCCATGTCTAACCTTTGATATTTAGAGCTGCTGGCTGAGATTTGCTTCTTCCGGAAGCTTATACATGTCCAACCAGCAGCCAGTATTAGGAATGCCACAAAGGATAAGAAAA
This sequence comes from Excoecaria agallocha, assembly GCA_037975025.1. Lineage (NCBI taxonomy): Eukaryota > Viridiplantae > Streptophyta > Magnoliopsida > Malpighiales > Euphorbiaceae > Excoecaria > Excoecaria agallocha. The sequence continues at coordinate 21,491,509 of CM075816.1, forward strand.
CAATTGTACGTGTTCGTGACACGAAGTTCATGTAAGTGTACTTCTGAGAGTTAGCAAGCTCTTCGTCAAAATTTTCAGGAATCAAATGCTTTATATCCAGGTCGCAGTGACCATTCCCGGCTCTTAGAACAATTAAGCCGTTGCTCTCTCCTTTTGTGATAGAAACCTCAACCTGAACAATTTATATAAAATCATAATGTGTTGTGTGGGTAAATAACTATTTTAACTGCAAAAATGCTAACAGATTCACAATTTACATTTATGCTTATAATTTAAAAGGTTAATGCAAAGGAAAAAAGGGGCTATAAATTCACAGCTGCATTAGCGTCTACATGTTCTGAAGCACTGCAGTTGATGTAAAATTTCAAGAATCTCAAATGTGTAGTGTAGCAAAAAATGTAAGGATGAACCTTCAGTTGGTCCAGCAAGAAGATATAAGCCAGCTTAATAGTGTTAACAAAGTAATGGTCAAAGCCAGTTTGAACATTTACATAGCTGTTGCAAGAAGACAGAAGAGAAAACTGATGCTCGATAAAGCTTCAAAATGTAGTTCCATCTATCAGCCTATATAAGAGCATATTTTGATGATAGCATACATTCATATTGGGATCATTTTCATACTAAAATTATCAGAGGTTATACTGACTTGAAACAGATTATCAGCACTTTCAAACCTTCTGGTAATGAAATTACTAATATCTTTTCCCTATTACTAAAATGATCAACAGTCAGCTGCTAATTTTTGCATGAAGCCACATGTTACATTTGAAATTCTTAACCTTATTTATATTGTTCTGAAAAAGGCAACAGTCTCCATGTTTCTATTTCTACCAAAACAATAGGAAAGTTATTCAAAAGAACACAATATTTCTATGGATTCACCACAAAAACGAAAGAACTATCAAACAGAGCTCAATGTCAATGTTTTCAGAAACTATAATGCTGTTGTGCATAAGTACCATTTGTTTCCCTTCTGCTTGAAGTTGAATTTCTTTTTTCTCCAGCTGAACAAAATCCGGAGCAGAAATGTTAACTTTAAGGGGTATTTTCCTTTTGTTTTGAATTAAAAGCGAATACTGCAGATCTGGGAGGAAAAAAAAAAGTTCACTATGTAGTTCAGTGCAAAATCCATAAACTAAAATGATAATATAAGGTGATGCAATTAACATATGACAACATAATGCAGCTGATAAACTCTTCTTTATTTCCATATTTCCCATAAACACAATACATAAATACAAATTTCCAACCTTCCAAAAGAAACTGAGTCAGGTCCTCAACATATTTGCAGATAAATTGACAACATGATAGAGTAAACAAGCCAAACGTTAGCGCAGTTAACATTAGAAAATTGCCGATCAACTTATATAAAATCTTGAAAAATGCACACATACCATTTCCAGAAACCCTTAAACAAGCAACTAACTTGTTCTCAGCATCAATGCATTTATTGGATGGATCACATTCTTCGACATAAGAATCCTTCGATGCAAACCCTGAATCCCCTTGATTGCCATTCCCTTTTGGCATGGTCTTCTTTTTTGCATTATCATCACCCCCTTCTATTGATTTCTTCTTCAAACTACTCGTCAACTTTACTGGATTATCTGTTTTTTGGGATCCAGATTGACCAATTCCACTATTATTGCTGTCGTTGTTATTGTCATTAGCACTATTATTGTCATCACTAAGTTTCCCACCATTATCTATGTTGTCCTTTGAGTTATCTACTTCACCTCCTTTGTTTTTCTTTCCCTTATCAGCTGTATTAGAATCTGAAACTGAGTTTGACACACCACCTTGCTCAATTGAACCATCTTTCTTAGTTGATTCTGAATCTTCGGAATTTGCGATCACAGTAACCTATTTAAATAATCCCTAGTCAATTAAACTAAACAATAATTAAATCTAGCATTACAAACAACTTACTAAGGCTAATTCTCCATTACTTACCTTCCAATTAAGGAGAGAACAGTCAATGGCAAGTATCAGAAAAACAATACCCAGATAAAAAGCTCGATTCATTTCCATGTTTTGAGATAAATCCAGTTCTTTATTATACTAAAGGACTCTGCTTTCACAAATAAGAACACAAAAGTTTCAAACATTGCAAGAGTTGGAAGAAACAGAGCAGATTATGAATGAAAACTGACCCAGAAAAAGACACCGTTGCAGTCCCTCTGACAAGTATGATCTTGCTCGGATTCTTGGCTTCAGGAACTCTGCCTCTCATCAAGCTGAACTACATCGATAAATTGGAATTAATTAGGGTTTTAATAATCGAAAAACGAGCTGAGAGACAAAGATAGAGCAAGGTTGACCAAGTTGTTGTCGTCTTCAATTGATTTCTTCGCCTTTATTACGCTGGTTTGCAGTTGCCGCTGCTCGAAACGCACCGTATTAACAGTCCCTCAGACTTTGGGAGCTCGGGACGGTTGCCATGAATATACAAAGACTGAAATGAAATTATTTATCTAAATCAGATTAAATAGATGTATTTATCTATCGAATTATAAAAATTGAATTTACAACAGATAATTTTGTAAACTGAGTGAAAAATATAATTCATATAAGAATATTTCATTTATTTGTATAATGTTCTTTTTCGAGCATGCAACATTCATAATTTATGAGTATGACAATTCTTTTAATTAATTAAAATTTAAAATTTCCTCCTATATATATATATATATATATATATAATAAAATAATTAATTTCTTATCTTTTACCTTTTTCTATTCCTTAAATTGACAGTTTTTTTTTAATATATTTTTTTTTTACCTTCAAGGCCCAAGTACGGAATATGCTTAACCTCCCTCAAAAACTTAGAATAAAGCAATTATGCTATGCTAAAAGCAGCGCACTCACTCTATAATAATATCAACCACCATTCCAGATTTCTCTCTTAAATTATAATATAATCAGAATTCGAGGCTATTTGCTTCAATTATAAATATAAAAATGAACAAAAGAAATATTAGTTTTAAAGAAATAATTAAAAATTAATATTTTTTACACATTCTATTGATCTATGTAAGTAATTAGGTTGCATAGATGCTTCACAAGAAATGGCAATTACAAGTGAAAATTATATCATTGGGCTCTTTTAGCCACCACTTTAAATTTTTGGATCATATGTAATTTAATGAGTGATCCAAACCACCTTATTGATTAGCCCAAAGCCACCTATCAAAATGGAACATTTCAACATCAATCTATCAAATGGGCTACAATTTTGGGCTGCAAGCCCACCCCATGACTCCATTATGAACAGTTCTGGTCCAATTAGGTTTGTAAAAATAAAATAATTTAAAGTGTTTTTGTAATGTTATATATATATATATATATATTAGCTTTTAACAAAAAAAAGGTAATATTTATATTTTGCATATCATAATATGTTTCCGAGCACTTAATTTAATAATATTATTCAATCATGTTTTGTCCTTGCTGTACATCAATGTTAAATTATATATTTATATTATCTTACCGATAACCTGTTTCATATATACTCCATTTGAATAGAGCCTGAAAAGCATGGCGATTGATTTAATTTTTTCTTGCATAACTTAACTCTATTAAGTTGAAATTATAACGAAATGGATAAAATTTTCACTTAAATTGAATTATCTATGGATTGAATTTAATTTTACAAATATATAACTAATAATAATTTTTGTATATGATTTATTTCATAAACGAAAACACAAGCTATTTATTATGAACTAGTAAAATTCACAGAACAAAAACTATCAAAATTTTATCTTATCTGATTCATTTAACGAAAACGAAAATTACTAAAAATATTGCCATTTTCTTGTAACCAAAAAGAATTCAACAAACAAATCATGATAATCACCATGATTTGTCACTTAAGAGTTGTCTAAGTATGGATGAGCATTATTAATGGGCTATCCTTATTACAAAGCAATTAGTCATTGCCCATTACTAAAAATATTGCCATTTTCTTGTAACCAAAAAGAATTCAACAAACAAATCATGATAATCACCATGATTTGTCACTTAAGAGTTGTGTCTAAGTATGGATGAGCATTATTAATGGGCTATCCTTATTACAAAGCAATTAGTCATTGCCCATTAAATTAATTAGTCAATCTCCCAAACTAATTGTATGAGCTAATTAAAACCCTCATAATTAAAACCCTCAAGTCAACTAAGGTTGCCGGTGGTGCACGTAGGTCATACTGCAGAATAAGTCAACTTAATTACCCTAATTTGAGGGGTTTCATAATCTTTACCCATCTGTTAACTCCTATCATAACTTGTTAAAATAGCAATATAATATGCTTGATTAGGTGCAAAAAGTCTCCAAGTTCTTTATGGAAGAGATAATTTTCTTTTTCAAGTCCAAATATAATCAAATTGACGAAGCTAATTAAAAATATAAATTATTATAAAATTCTCGTAATTAATATTCCCAGATGAAGAAGACAGGTGAGTGTGGGAGTGGGGACTGGTGGTTAGACAAAGGTCGCAACCCAAAATTCTTCGTTTCTTCTACCTCTGTCCACCGCTATCTTTGACTCTCTTGCTCCTTTCATGGATTTGTGGGTAATAATGCATCTTCTGCTATTTGGTATTAGGTTTAGGGAGCCTTCAATCCAATAATTGTTCTCATAGTTTTTTTTACCTTTTTTAACATAATTTATTTTATTTGAATAAAAAGACCAAATAATAAGTTTTATTTTAGTAACGCCTATCGATCTAGCCATTCGAGTTTTTTTTATTTCTGAATATGAACTTCCATAGCTGCTTGATAATTACTATTTAATTTTTTATACCCTTTTTAATTAGAAAAATATTGGGTAATCGAAATAAATATATATCTTAAAATGGTATCCAAAATCACTTTGAATATGAAATTAAAAAACATAAGCCAAATATTAATGTCTACTAGCAATTTTGGTTATATAAAATAAGAATGTTTATAAATTTTTTTCATGAAAAACTTTTACAGTCAAATTAGTAATACTTACAAATAAAGTTTATAAGAAACAACTACACTATATATAAATTTAAAACATGTATTTAATGATGATTTTTATTATCCAATATAACCATGCTGTAAATGAGTTAAACTATTAATGTCAAATAATAATTGTTCATTAATAACAATTATTATACCGTTTTTAAACAGGAGTATCGCTCAACCAACTGAGATAATATCCGAACTTTTTGAAACTTTGGTTAGATTTATCAAAATTTTAAGTTGAGCAAATTTCCTCCAACTTTCAACACTGAGAATTTGAAATTTAGTCTGTTTTAAACTATTTCCTCCATTTTTTTATCAATCATTTTTATTATTTTTATTAAAATTAAAAAATAATAAATAAATTTAAATTTAGTATTAAATTACGTGATTAAAATTAAATTATTAAATTTAATTGATTTTGAATTTATTAAAAAAAATAAATTAAATTATATTAAAAATTTAAAAATAATAAATAAATAAAATTTAAATTTTATTAAAAAAAAACAGATAAAAAAAATGATAGAAATAATAATTTTGAACAAAGTACACCATAATCATTTCCTAAAATAAACTAAAGTCTAACAAATACGACATCCATTCAATCTATTTTCACATATTAAGACAAAGACATATGATAGAATGGGTGGGTCCAATTGCCACCCCATAGCCCAAGAATGTGAAGATAAGGTTGAAAAGATAATAATTTTTATTCCATTTCATCTATCTAAATCTTCAAGCAGAAATACGTCTCATCAATATGATATATAGAACTTGTGATATAAGCCAAACCAATCATTTTCCTAAAGGCAAAAGCCAGTGCTCGTCAATGAAGTCGGTGGGTTTACACCTAAACTTCAAGCCACATAGTACTACTGAGTTATTGCAATCTGGAGAATTTACAACTCAAATTATAATTTAAATTACAATTTTATTGTAAATTCGAATTATAATTCGATTCGAAAAACTCGCAATTTAAATTTGTTGCATTATTATGCATTTTTAAGGCCCTATATAGAAAAATTTTCCTCTTGTACTGTTGAGCTAGCTATCTTCAATGGATGAGTTGTCAAAACAAGGCCAATAATAATTGAGGAAAAAGTAACCAATCACATGTCAGCATAAAGTATATTAGAAATTTGTCTCCAATCAAATGGTGGGGACCACTGCTAGCAAATTCACCTGCTGAGGACTCCATTGGGCCCAGGGCCATGTGAGCCAATTAACTGGTGGCCCACACTGAAAATGACAATATGACATCATCGCGAATCATAGTTAGTCGACGTGGCATAGGGGTCATTCTGGTGCTCTTTTTAAGTTCCGTGGAGGAGCAAATCTCTGGCCGAAAAATTCAAAAAAGGGTAACGAGAATTTGGGAAATTCTCGTTATCCGATAGGATAAATTGACATGTGGACCCCAATGTGATGACGTGTTTGGCTGAGGACACAGGCGCAGCTATCAGTCGGCGTTGCTGGGCTGGGTGACTTGTGACCCAGTCCGGATAAAGACAAAACACAACTTTTCGTAAGTCAATGAAAAAAGTTGTGTCTTAATTGCCAGTTCATGACTCGGTCCGCCGTGTCCAACATCCACTCCTCTTAATTTCCATAATTTAATTAAGTCCAAATCAATATAAAGAAAAAGGCATTTTCAAAAAGGATTAGGATGCTTATGTCGGACCAATAGAGGTTATACATTCAATAAGAGATAAATTTATTACTAAAAATGTCATAAATTTATTTATTGAAGTTTTTTTAAATCTCATTAAATATTAAAAATGATATGTATTTACTCTTATAATGGCAAATATGAATAATTTTTAATATTTTAAAAATAAATATAAATCTTTTTATGATAATATATATATAGTTTATATTTACTGTTAAGATATTAAAAATAATCAATATTTTGCTCCTTAAAATATTGAATAATAATAAATTTATACAATTTTTAATATTTTATGAGTGTTTTTAAAAAACTAACAATTAATAATAAATTTTTACTATTTTCAATAATTTAGGGATAAATTTGACTCATATCGTTTATAAATTTATTATAAAGAATTTTCATTCAAGAAATAGTACAAAAAGCAAATGCATTTAAATCTAATTAAATCTTGAAAGTTAACTGGTGAATAAGAATTATTCAATTCATTGTATGAAGATATGATATCAAATCCGAACACGCAAGAAAAATTTAGAGTATAAAATTCATAGAACCAAATATTTACAAATAGTTTAATATCACAAAACAAAACCGATGACTATAACACCGTGTCAAATGATTTATTAAACAAAATAAAAGATCATATTTATGAAAAAGGAAAAAAAATGAAGCAAACAGCAAGGAGAAAAAAAAAATCGGATAGGAGAAGAAAATAAATTAAGAGGAGGAAGGAGTGGGGAAAATAGTTAGGTTTGCTCACATGATGAAAATAGAAGAAATTGATGAGCTTTTTCTGAGTAGGGTGAGGGCCATGGGCAGGTTTAAAAAGCCTTTTTAATTTCCACCTTTACGTCTTTAATGCGAAGCATAGTGAGTTAGGTCCCATCTTTTATTTTTATACAATCAATTTAACAGGCAGATATTACAAACAGTAACTATAGATCCAATTATTTCTATTAATGACTTAATTCATTTAGTGGTACAACATAACGTGACGTTATATGAGCTCTCTCGATTTTATTAGGTAAATTTTTTTTAATTTAAATCAAGCTATTTAATTGTTTTATCTTGATTTTTTAAATTACGAATTTAGCCATTAGAATATTTTATTATGTAGCTTTTAGTCCTTTTCATATCCACATATCAAACAATCATGGAATTGTATATATGTTTTTGTAAAATAGTACAGTATGTCAGTATAGCTTGAATTGTCTGAGTTGAATATTGATATACAAATAATGTCGAAGGATTTTGGACATCCATCGTGTTTGAATATCGAATGCAAATTATATTTATTTCATAATCATTAATTTTGGACCTCTGGACATTAAAATTCCGATGGATTGCTCTGTAAAGGTTTTCCCGTTGCGATGAGCTTCTCAATTCCAATCACAATCTCCTTCTATGTTTTGCCTTCCCCATTTCAATGTAGAGTTTTTTTTATTTTTGTTTCTTATTTCATTTTCAGAATTTGTGACAATTTTAAAATTATCACTATAATTCAAAACAATGAGATTTTAAGCTACAAATATACTTAAGTACGCAAAACCCAAACACATGTGACATTTTTGGTAGGTAATTAATGCATTAAATATCTGCCCAGCTCCACAAACCTTTCCTTAAATTATTAAAAACAGCATTAAAATAATTAATTTAATTAACAACTAAAATGACATCGTTTGAATAATTTTATGGATATCAATGATAGTTAAAGCAGCCACTACTTGTATATTTCGACAAAATAATATAATCTTATTATATGTCTCTAGTGGAACATTTGATTGTTTAATTAATAATTCTTTATTCATAAAATGAGTTAAATTAATAATCAATAAATTTGATCTTTTTTTTTTCTTCTATCACATCTGATGTGCGTTTTCAATTCAATCACTGGGCATAGTTAAGGTCACAACATTAAATTAATCACAGTATTAATTACTAGTTTAAGTATTTTTGCACTGCAATTGACTTTCATAATTGATTGGAGTAATGTACTGTTGATTGTGATTAAGGTGTTAGAAGGTCTAATTTCAAATAAATTATTCTTTTCGTTCTTTTTTATCTGTCACTTTTGAATAAAATTTAAATTCTATTCATCCGTCACTTTAAAATTTTCAATATAATTTAATTTATTTTTTCAATTTATTTTTCTTTTCCGATAAAATCAGAACTAATAAGATTTGATAATTTAATTTTAATCACGTAATTTAATACTAAATTTAAATATATTTATTATTTTTTAATTTTAATAAAAATAAAAAAAAAATGATCGATAAAAAAAATGAGAAAGTAATAAATAAAGTGCACAAATAGAGGTCGAGATTTTTCCCAAGGAACAATGGCCAACTGGTCCGAATGGGATGCTACATTTTATAGCAGGACAATCTCATCTTAATCTAAGCTTAACATACATCTTCATCACATACAAAATCTAACCTTTCTTTGCATTAATTACATATAATCCGATTACGATCATCTTTATCGGATGTTATCATTTAGCTCTTTTACAAATATAAAAAATAAAAATCGACTTTTATTAGAATTTTATAAAAAAATATTTTAAAAACTAAAATATTACTCCATATTTTACATTTAATGAATGATAAATATAGTTGAAAAGTTTGATAGCATATCCAAATTTGCACTCAAACCTGGATTCGCAAAAAAAAAAATGACAATCTAATTTCAGATAATAGGAATATAAACATTGCATTAAAATTAAATAAAGTTTATAATTGGAATATTTCGGCAAGTGGAAAGGAAAAATATAAAAAGGCCAGCTAAGGTTAGAATTCAGATGGAAAATTAGGAAGACGAGATGAGAAGAAAGAAGAGAGAGAGAACGCGTGGCAGAGAGAGTAATAAATGAAACTGAAGACTTTAAAAGGCTTCTGACTCTCTGCAACTAATTGAAAAAGTAGCTTTTTAGCTGCAGATAAAGAGTTAGGGTCGCCTTTGCCCCTGCTGCTGGGGACCACACGGAGTCAATTTTTTTTAACACTGCCTTTTTTTACGCAAATTTTTTCTATTGATTAGGACACAAATTCATAATTACCTTAGATATATCATTAAAATATTATATTAAAATTTTTATACATTTTAAATATAGCATTTTATTTTATTTTATGAATTTACCAAACTTTGAATTTAAATTATTTAGATTGATAAATCTTGAATACAAAATTATTGCAAAATAAGATCGATGATAATGGGCTTTTTTTATTTTTTATTTTTATTTTGGATTTGCCATTTGTTTACGGCAATTTTGGGTTGACATTCAGCCATTACTTAAGTTCCCACTTCCCATCAACAATTTAAAATTGCAAAACCAAGTTGCAACAATTACGTGGTGAAATAGTCTTAAAATCAACCTTGCAGCTATAAATATATCAGACTTGTCCCCGACATCGCCATTCTCCCCTTAAAAAATTTCTCTGTTTTTTTTTTGCCAATTTGATTGCTTTTCTCAGACCCCATTTTTGTTCTTGAAGGAAAAGGGACAGTTTTTTGGTTCCCTACTTCTTTCACATTCAATTTCTTTACATTAACCTCTGTTTTTTTTGAAATCTCATCCATGGAAAGAATGCAAGAAAACACCCTTCCTTTTGGATGCGATTTTGGGCCTTCACTATCCCAACTCATATTAGCAGGAGGCAACAACGCCATAGATTCGATTTTCTCTAATTGTCCTCCTACGACTTCCATTACTAGCACTGTTTTGGAGCCTCTGGGCTCTTCAGTCTATCTTCGCCAGAGAGATCTCTTACAAAAATTCAGCGAAGAAAACAGAGCAAGTAGTGTCACTCCAATTTCTCACAATTTGCTTAGGAACCCACTTCAAAATTCTCCGCAGACAAGCAGCTGTTTAGGTCCAAATAAGAAGAAATTATACAGGGGAGTGAGGCAGAGACACTGGGGCAAATGGGTAGCTGAGATTAGATTGCCTCAAAACAGAATCAGAGTTTGGTTAGGCACTTATGAAACTGCAGAAGCTGCGGCCTTCGCTTATGATCGTGCAGCTTATAAGCTTCGAGGCGAATATGCAAGACTGAATTTCCCCAATTTGAAAGATCCGACAATTTTAGGACTCGGAGATTGCAATAAATTGAATGCTTTGAAGAACTCCGTAGACGCCAAGATTCAATCTATTTGCCAGAAGGTGAGAAGAGAGAGGGCCAAAAAGAAGGCAGCAAAGCAGAGCAATGAAGATAAAACTAGAAAAACAGAGAAGGTGAATTCCAATTTCAATTCAAATTCAAATTCATCATCTCCGTCATCAATATGTGCTTTTGGTGATAATTTGGGTAGTGAATTGGTTACACCAACTGGGTCAGAGGATGGATTCTTGAAATATGAGAATTCTTCATCTCCCTCTGTTTCAATTGAGTATCCAATGGAAATGGGATTTGAATTTGAAGGTTGCTCGCTTGCAAGAATGCCTTCTTTTGATCCGGAGTTGATCTGGGAGGTTCTTGCTAATTAGAGTTTCGTTTCTGATCGGTGTAGATACCCATTTTGTCGGAGCAATGTGGCAATTAGAATCATATGTTGTTTTAATTATGGTTGTTTTGTTAGTTCTAAAGTGTACATGGTAGTTACCTGCAATAGGTTCTAGGTATGGGTTTTGTTCTAGTTATCGGTCGGTTGGGAGTTCTGTTTTAGGTAAAAGGTTACTATGGTTAGTATTGTGTTGACTTGCCTTTATTTTTGTATGGAGGCATTCAAAGATGTTCTTAATCATACTCCACTTTGCTTTGTGGTTTATTATGATAAGTCTACTTACTTGAGTTATTGATACCTTTTGAGTAATGGGCCTAATTAAGTAAAATTGGCTCTAAACAAGCTTATAAATAAAACCAATCACTTTATCTTAAGTAATTGGAGAAAATTACATCGAATTTATAACGAAAATAAAAGAATCAAGAATGTTAAAAAATCTTCAAATAAAACGCTTTAAACCATGCCTCTTGATTATCATAATAACTATACACCATTCTAGCTTCAAGTACTCAATTGTTTTATTTTTTCTAGTTATTCTTAATTAGGTTAACTAAAATAATTCTCCAGCAAGGTTCAAATCTTATTGATAAGACCAAGAATGCCTTATCTTGCAAGAGGAGCAGCTGACAGTTTGGAGACTAGAAGGAGGTAAGGATCTGAAAAAGTGGAGTGCTCGGTCAGACCCAGACGTTAGCACTCCAAAGCTTAAGTCAATAACTTAGGAGTAAGAGCTAAAAGAAGAGATAGGGTTTTCAAAGTTCAATACCCGTTATTATCGTATTTTTTGCTATTTATAGAAGATGTTTTGGGGAAAGGGTACTTGAGTGTCTTGGGGAGATGATAACCGTCAGTCAGAGTAGGTGAGTGGCGATGTGACTGGAAGTAGGTGGAGAGTGTAGGCGTTGGCTTATGCCAGTGGGCTGGCAGGACAGGACGTCCCATCAGTCCGATCGAACGTCACGCTTCCTTGTGTTATCGTCCAACTCACGCTACTCTTTCTTGTTAGCAGATTTGGGCCGTCTCAAATACTTACTGGGCCGAAATAACAGGGCCTTTTGAGATGTAATTTCTGTAGTTATCATTTGTCCCCCCCCAAAACAAGTCCGATCGGGCGAAATGCCTACTTGGTTATATTGGAGAGACTTTCGAGTTCTTTTGGAAATGCCCAATTCGAGAAGCCGTACGCACCAATTTTGGGCAACCGTTACGCATTTAATGCTTACACATGTATCAAAGGTGGCGCTTCGTTCTTCGCTATGCGTTCTCATTAATTGGAGATGTGTGGCGACTGCTCAAAGGAACGTTTGGAGGATTCTAGAAACTTGGAGTCTATATAAAAAGATGGCTTTAGGATGTTTCGTCTTATTCTTTAATCATCCTTGGCAGGGATGCGAAGCTCTCGTTATGTTTCTTTGGTGAGATTGAGCGAGTCGAATTGCTATACAAAGTATTTTTCGCTTCTTCTTCTTTTTTATCGAAGATGGTATCAGATTATACAGAGCCTGTAGATTGGCGTCTTCTGAAAGCCTACGGAGGTCATGGGCTCATAGCTTGCTCTTCGAGACTCAAGGAAGGGAAAGTGATTGAAATCCCTTTAAAATACGATCTTCCCACAAAGGTACCTACAACAGTTCAACCAAGTTCTGTGGCGAAGAATAGGAGAACATCTGGAGATGAGAATAGCAGACCATTTATTCGGTGCTTGAAGGCATTGAAGGCGTGGTTGCAGCAGTCGAATATCATGAAGTTCACTTTCCTCATGGGGAGCCAAAATAATTTTCTAGACCATGCCTCTTTCAGTGTGCTTCAATTTTATACTGTGATCTTGGTCAGATTTTGTGCACATCTCGCTATTTCATAGCCTATTGGCCAATCGAGGTCGATGTAAGGTTAACCAGCATCATCAAGATTGTCGTCATGTCCAGTGTGGTCGGGGTCGGACTTTGCTGCCTTTTGATTAATCGGGCCTGGCGATGTTGTTGAAACATAGTCAGCCGGCTTAGTTTTGTTTTCCCCCTTTTTTCTTCTTTCTCTCTTTTTTTTGTTGAATGCTTCATATCTATCTTCCGAGTATGTCTTTGTGTTGTAATTTTCATCCTGGGCGACATTTGTCACCAATATAACTAATATGAAGAAATATTGTTGTCGATGTACGATGATTCCATACGGAGTGCACAAATTCAAATATTAAGTGATAATACTTCCTGAATTAAGATGCATTTGTTAAGTATTTTAGCGCCCAGCCACCTTTGGTTGGTGACCACTTATTCCAACCGGATGTTAGAAGTAGGTCATTCGTTTGAGTGGAAGTCGCATTTTATAACTGCCACTCATGCGCAATGGATAATTTTTTGACATTTTGATTTGACCAGAATGTCATGTAATCCATCATGCGCGGGAGAATTACGCATAGCGAATGACCTTTCAGTCTTTACACCATTCCATCGTTGATGTAAGGGTTTGGTGACTTGAGTCTTTAACCCAGTATGAATCGTCGATTTTGATAGGATGACCGATATTCACAAGCAATGAGCTTTGGTTATCCATAGCTTTGAGTGCATTAATTCTAGTCGATGTGGTAGCTGTTTTCGATCAAGCAAAGCTCACAACTCTTTATGGAGTTCATTTTTCCCTGAGACATTTTGATTGATTGGAGAGGCGAACCACTATTTATCCGATCGGTGTGACATTCAGCTTCGTACTTTTCGTTACTAGCAGTCTTAATCGTTCCGATCAGGCGAAGCTCACAACTCTTTATAGAGTCCATATTTTTCGGAGACATTTTGATTGATTGGAGAGGCGAACCACTATTTATCTGATCAGCGTGACATTTGACTTCGTACTTTTCGTTACTAGCAGTCTCGATCGGCATTGGATTATTCACTGGTAGAAAATTTCAGTTGGCTAAGGCAGAATAAAACAACTGTCCTGCACATGAGAACAAAGTCTAAAAACAAATAAAGAAACGTACCTTGTCCTAGGGATGAGGAAAGATGGAAAATATTCTTTTCGTTAGGTGTAAACGGCTGCGCTTGATGGCTCTTGGTCGTTTCGGTATTCCTGTTGCTTGGGACGCCAAGGATTTCGATTTTATAGGTATTCTGGAGACTTCGTAAGGGGTTTTCCTAACTTGATGGCGAGCTTGCCAATTTTGTCACTTTATGATCAATCCATTGGCTGGGGACTTTTTGGCGGAGATTTTCAAATTGGTCTGCATCCGATGGGTCACGTCTTTTCACATCTACTATTATGCATTTATTGCTAGCACGCATGTCAAAGGTGACGCCTCTTTTCCCGAAACCATCATGATGATTTAAAGGCATATGGCGACTATAAAACTTTCTGAGGCGCTTGGATATTTTCAAAAGTTGTGTGGCTATAAATAGGAAATTTTTACACCCCTCTTCCATAATTCCTATTAGGAGTCTGCTGGATTTTCTTCGTAGATCCATTTTTCATTCTTTCCCGCATAAAAAATTGCTTTATATTTTGAAGATTCAAAAATCAGATTGTCCAAGTAAGTGAGCAACTTTTGTTGTTTAATTTTCTTCACCTTTTGCGACATTATCGTGTCACCTTATTTAGCATTTTGTCTCTAACATTAAAGGCAATTTCGAACTATGATCATTCCTCGAACGAGGAATCGCATTATGTCCCATGGAATTCACCTAGGGGGAACACCGGAGATAGCAAATCCCTTAATGTTTTCGAACTTGTAATTCATTACATGTTCTGGGATTGCCCTTGGTTTTGATTTGATTTGATTTTTTTTTACTGTCTTGTCTTATCATAAGGCGCGATTGGAGGTATTTACTATTTCTGACGAACCAATATCCCGATTGATATTAGCAAAGATTGATGTGGGAGACATAGAATACTATATGACTTTTCTCTCTTCTTGGTATTTTGGTCTGATATGCAAAATGTGGCGTATATATTAACATGGGTTGGATGTGCTGGAACTAAATGCATTTTAACAGTCGTGATTTGCAAGTTTATGATGGAGTACTTATCTTTTTGTCTTTACCATGCAGTTGTAGGTGCAATGACTGAGGGAGACGATTTTGTTAGATGACTGGCCAATCGGACTAAAGCAAATATGGAGGCCAACCGTGTAGCCAGAGAAGAGAAGAAATCCAGAAAGAGAAAGCTTGCAGTTCGCTCAGAAGCGCAGGCATCTGTTCCTTTCGCCAACCTTTCAAACTCCTTCCTGACAAATCTGTTGCGATGCCTGATACAATGTTGGTTGAAGTCAGTGTGCCCTTAAAGGGTAAAGCTACCAAGAGGGGCAAAATTGCCAGGAAGAAGACCGAGGATAGGGCTAAAGGAGAAACTATGGAGTTAGCAGCTGTAGCAAGTGTTGGGATTATTGCTAAGGACAAGGAGCCTCTTCGAGATGAGTCTCAAAAGAGTGCTACCGCGAGAACTTCTGGCGGTCGTGCTGCGTCGTTAGGAGAAGTTTTAAAAAGTCAGTTCGACAAAGGTTGGTCCATTAACGACAGGGCGGTCGCCAATTATCTGTGCCAAGGGCTGCTTCAAGAGGATAATTTTAGGACAATAGGAAATGTTGACTGGTTATCCAAAAAATGTAGCTTCTTTTAAAGACAAAGCCTGGAGGTATTTTTCAAAACATTCATTCTTGAACATAAATTCGCCTTGTGATACCCTATCCTCTTGATTCCTCAACCTTTTATTCGTCTAACTTTTAGTTGAAACAAAAGGGCTTTGGTTTACATGGTGTGGCCAACCTCTGCAAAAAGAAATGGCAAGATTCCGACCGAGCTAGGAAGGAGGAAGAGGCCAAATATGATTCAGTAAGGGAGGAGTTTCTGTTGGCTCAATCGGAGATTGGAAGGCTGAAAGAAGAGTCCGCCCGTCTTTCTCAGAGTCTAAAAGCTCGTCAAGAGGAGGTGTGCCATCTCCAAAGTAATGTAACTTATTTTTCTGTTGAATGTTCCCAAATTAGGTCCGAGCGGGATTCGTTACGTGCTGTTTTGGAGAAGGAGCTAGCATAGAGGAAGTAATTCAGAGGGGGACTTTCTGCCTAGAGGGAAGATACGAAGTCAGCAGGCGCTTTTCCCAAGCCAAATGCTTCGCCCATTTCTCCTTCTATCAGTAGCTATGAGATTTTTTAGAGCTTTTCTCTGACTGGTCGCTGATGCAAAAGTCAACCTTATTACTTGTAATCAAGGAAACAACGGAGGCTCGTCCGTGCCTCGTTAAAGTCATTGCAGGGTTCTCCTCTAAAGTATAGAAATGTAGCTTTTGCTGTAAATAATTTTTTCTACATTTTGTAAAAATTAACCATATATAATATTGAAGTTTCCTCTCAGCCGCGTCTATGAACTGCAATTCTCAATTCAGTAATCAATCATTATAAAGTCCGCCGAAGGAATATTAAGTTGAATAGGGGGAGTCGTGTACATCATTCATGACAAATGTACAAAATTGTTACGAAAAAATACTCCCTGAACTTCAACGTGACTGTGTTCAACATTGAAACGTGTGATTTGGCCAACAACCATTTCATTGTGTCGATCATACATTATGATTCTGTCAACAAAATGATGGATCGCTCGCTGACTGATCGATAGGAGATCTTGTCTCACATTTTCGATGGTGGGAGGATCTGATTGGGGAGGAGGATTCGATCGGGCTCTGCATATATTGTTCGCTTTGGGCCGAAGCCCTCACGGTTTTGTTTCTGGGGACCTGCCCCAAAACGCGTATACGGGGAGAGCTTTCTTGTTTCATGCTCGGGATGGACATCGAGGTTTAGCTACGGAGCTTTGGTGTCATGGCCTGCTTCTCCAATCTCCTTAAGACTTCCTTGCAGGCTTTTAACAAGCCGGCCTTAAGGTTCATTGGGTGTTATCATTATTTAGCTTCCTTTCACGTAATTTGATCTTCTAAGTCGAAGGCTGGTAAATATCGAGAAAATTACCAATTGATTTATTTATATAGCTGATCACGCCATCCTGACGATGGTACTAATAACCACCCGATCCTCCTGAGGAGGGTGCTCATTTTATCCGTTCTTGGCGGTGGCGCTCTAGGCGATGGCGTTAATAATCATTTGATTTGCTCCCGGGGATGGGTGTTCGTCTTATCCACTCTTGGCGGTGGCGCTCTTGGCGGTGGCATTAACAATCATCCAATCCGCTCCTGGGGATGGATGTTCGTCTTATCCGCTCTTGGCGGTGGCGCTCTTGGAGATGGCGTTAACAATCATCCGATCCGCTCCTGGGGATAGATGTTCATCTTATCCGCTCTTGGCGATGGCGCTCTTAGCGATGGCGTTAACAATTATCTGATTCGCTCCTAGGGATGGATGTTCATCTTATCCGCTCTCGGCGGTGGCGCTTTTAGCGATGGCGTATGCTAGAAAATAGATAAGCTTTTTCGAATAATAATTATTAAACTTACGGAATTTAAATGCATACCTTTTATTCTTAATTTGTTCTCACTTTATAGAGACATTTATTTTGTGTATGTCACAGCATTGGGGTTTTTAATAGCTTTTGCACATTGCAATTTTCTTCGCTCTCTTCTTTTCTTTTTTTTGCTGTTACTTCAAGAATATATCTTTAGACAACAAAACAAATGATATTAAGATAGGCCAATATTTCAGTATTTGTTACATGAAGGTGAGAAAATATTCGCATTTAGTACAAATTGTAACGATTGCACCTGATTTATTACGGCTTTTGTTGACCTTTTTGTGAAATATTCACGATTTTTGTCGCAGCCTCCACTGCTTTTCCCCCTCCCTGACCACTTTGGGTCGATCGGCTTTTTTATGCTTCCTCTTAGCGATCGATGATATTCGCGGAGAATCAATGCTGATAGGGATAGAAGTTCCAACCGACCGATTGTTGCGACGGTTGGGTTTATCCCTTTCATCCTCGTTTCTCTTCTTTGAGATCCTTGAGAAGATCGACTGTTTTGGCTTCTCCTCGGCTCGATCGGATACAAGGGTTCTCTTGAATAGTCGACCATCTATGTATCGTAACCTATCCATCACGCTGGCCCTCCCGATGCCACCGGTTCTAAGAGCATCAATTAATTGTACGCGTCACCTAACTCTGTCCATTAAGTCGAGAAAACTACTTGGTGGGCTCGTAGTTAGCAATTCGGCAAATGGACGATCTGCAATTCCTTTTGCTAAGGCCCTGGATGCCAATCCCGCGCTTACGTCCCCCGTTTCTAGCATTGCATCTTGGAAGTGAACAATGTAATTTTTGAGACTTTCGTTAGTTCTCTGGTAGAGGTTGCACAGGTCATTGGCTGACTTTAATGTGTGCGTTCGCTCATGGAATTGTGCTCCGAACAATTCGTAGAGCTATTGGTAGGAGGAAATTGATGCAGGGGGAAGTCTAAGGAACCATTTCAAGGCGGACCCTCTTAAAGTGGTCGGAAAGACTCTACAGGCAATCCTCTCATCAAAAGTATAGACCTACACTTTAGTCAAAAATTTCGCAAGGTGAGTGGTATGGTCCATTTTACTTGTATATTTGTCCATCACCACGTCTCTCCATTTAGGAGGCAGCTCGAACTCTAGAATTTCTATGCAGAAAAAGGAGGTCACATTGTAGGCGTTCTTCCCCAGCATCTCTTTCTTTGGCTTTGCCGAGCCAAACCTTTTTGGTCTTTGCTCGAAGCACTCATCCTCACTGCTTGTCACCGCATGAGTGAACTCTCCTTTTGTCCTTTGGAAGCAAGCATGACTAGGCGCACATTTTTCCTGCTCATTGAAAAATGGAGCATATAATCTACTAGAGGTGTGAGAAACATCTCTGCTTGAAAACATAATTTCTTTGCCCTTATCATGTCTGTTCGCAGTTTTGACACTCGCCTTTTTCCCATCATGAACGCTGGGCTCTTTTAGGGAGAGCCCCTTATTTTTTCTTCTTTCAAAACTTTCTGCCATCAGGTCCCTTTCTTGACCATCTTTAAGAGCTCCGTGCATGTTTTTGATTTCCAAAGCTTGCACCACGCCCTCAATGAGGCGATTAAGTATAGCACGCATGTTACCTACAGTAATAGGGGCGTTATCCTGCTATTGTGCCATTATATCACCGAGATCTAGGAGGGGACTCCCTCCAGGTGACATTCTGAAGGATCTTTTCCTTTGCCTCGGAGTTTCATATCTGTCCTGGTTATCGCCACTACGATCTCGGCGAATCACATTTTCGTAAGATCTTGAGTCTGCCATGCCTCTTAACGAAAGCACCAAATAATAAGACCATGAATGCCTTATCTTACAAGAGGAGCAGCTGGCAGTTTGGAGACTAGAAGGAGGTAAGGACCTACAAAAGCGGAGAGGCCGGTTGGACCCCGGCGTTAGCACTCCGAAGCATAAGTCAGTGACTATAAGTAAGAGCTAAAAGGAGAGATAGGATTTTCAAAGTTCAATACCTGCTGCCATCGTGTTTCTAACTATTTATAGGAGATGTTTTGGGGAAGGGGTACTTGAGTGCCTTGGGGAGATGATAACCGTCAGTCAGAGTAGATGAGCGGCAATGTGACTTGAAGTCGGTGGAGAGTGTAGGCGTTGGCTTATGCCAGTGGGCTGGCAGGATAGGATGTCCCATCAGTCTAATCGGACGTCACGCTTCCCTGTGTTATCTTCCAGTTTACGCTACTTTTTCTTGTTAGCAAATTTGGACCATCTCAAATACTTACTGGGCTGAAATAACTGGGCATTTTAAGATGTAATTTCTGTAGTTATCACTTCTAATTCAAATAAAATATATATATCTTTTAAATTTATCTCAAATAATGCTATAGTAACTTCACTATAGGTAAATTCTCAAAAATTCCGGCTCATTGAATTTTCAGCAAAAGCAGCTATTCCCGATAGAAGCTACTATTATTTAATAGTACAGATTCTCAATAAAAAACTATTATTTTTCAACAATACATATTTTCTGACAGAAACTATTATTTTTCAACAGTATAGATTTCTCGACAGAAACCACTATTCAATAGTGTTAATTTGGTGCTGCTATGTGCAGCATTGCTATATAATACGCACGATTCAATTTTTTTCTTGATTAATTATTATACATTTTAGCTACCATACAATGCACTAAATCATCACTCATTACCAAAAAAAAGTTATAAATAACTAAAAAAGAGTAGGAATTCTTTGCAATGACAGAAAGACAGTTTGCTGATATCACTACAAGAAAATCATTAAATAGTAATGAAAATTGTTGATTTTTCGTTGCTAATCAAAATTAGCAACAAAAAGTTCGGTTGCAAATTTGTTAGTTGCTATTTTTTAGCAACGAAATACAAAAGCCGTTAGAAGCAAAAAGAAGAAGAATACAAGCATAAGATCACAAAGTAAATCTTATCTAATTCAAAATACCGATCTAATCATCTTTGTATAGAAATTGAATAAAAAGTTATGATATTTCCATTTTAACCCATCTTTATATCATTATATCAAATAATTAAATTGTCTATCTTAATTATAACAATGATTTTACATTTTCCAGCTCAATTATGTTATTAAGCCAATGTTAGTGGACCATTATTTTGAGACATAACAAAAACAACAGATTTGAAGAAATTAAAAAGTAAACACTAAATAGTGACTTTTAAAATGAATTAAAGAAAAATGAGTTCACACCATAATTGAAAGGAGATATATTGATCACAGTAATACCATTACAATTCAACTTTCCATTTTAAAGCAGACAAATATTGCAGAAACCAGACTCCTTTAACATGAGCAAAGGCAGTAATGGATATTAATAAAGAGCCACCAAAAGGTGAAATCCTATGGCCTTTTTCTTCTTCATCTTATTTACAGCAAGCAAGCACTATATATTAATAAAAATAACCAGACTTTTTGGATTTATTAAAAACCAACATAATTAGCTACTTTGTTGGTGCCATTGATATTACTGGTTCTTCATTTGAAGGTGCATGGATTGCAGGTGCAATTTGATCCACACTTGCACCCATTCTCAGTACCAAGGCTCATCTCTGTCCTCTCATAGAATTTGCATCACAAACCCCTAATTCATTTTCATTCTATAAATAAACCCCCAAATTAAAGAACTTCAGATTCATATTTTTTGTTTGTGAGAAAAATTAGAGTAATGTTTTGCTTCATACTTCTTAGCAGGAGCAACTTCGACAATCAAAGTCTCAGTTGTGGTGCTGCTCTCTGAGAATCCCAAGTTAGGATACATCCCGCATCTGCAAGAATTATCAGAAACAGTTTTAATTCAAAATAAAACCCTTTCCAAAAGGAGCCATATTGAGGTTATTTTCATGATTTAAGCCCACGATCTTCATTCTTTATCAAATGATGACAATTTGCAAACTGAAATTTCTCAGTTTCGTTTCAATTCAGGGGTCGATAAAGGATAATAACAGCTTGTTTGTTTTGAGGGAATTTGGGAAAAATTATCATGAATTAGAGAAAACCATAAACATATAAAATTAAGTTCTTGAAAAAAAGATTTACAAAATTTGCACAAAGCCTTACTACCAAAAGATGTGAATAATACCTGGAGTAATGGACTTAACTAATCAAATCCACCTCAGATCTTCACCATCTTTTTGTTGAAAATCCATCAAAATTTGCACAAATTGAAGCAGTTGAAGCTCAAATCTGGTAAAAGTCTCTGATTTTTCTCCCAAAAATAGTTATTCTTCAAAAACACCAACCTGCAAAAATAAAATGGAAAGGAATGCCAAGGAAAGAAAAAAAAGAATATGATACCTGTTGGAGTTTTTTAGTATATACGAGAAATTAAATCCTAAATTTTAGTAAAACTGGCGAAGATCGGAGGGAAAGGGGAGAAAATAAGGTAAAGAGAGAGAGAGAGGGGGGAGGCGAGAGGCGTAAAAAGACATAAAACGAAGAAAGAGCAACATTTATACCTAGGGCTAAGTAAAAATACCAACGGAATGTTGATTTGGTTGCTAAATAGCAACAAAATTAAGTTTTCGTTGCTTTCCGCCATCTCATGCTGCTATATTTAGCAACGGTCATAGATTTCCATTGCTATATTTTGGAACTAAAATTTTCCTCTTTTTTTAGCAACAGAATATCACCATTTTTATTCCGTTGCTAAACATAAAAAATTCAACCAAATTTAGCAACGAAAATCAAATTTCGTTGCTAAATTGATTTCCGTTGCTAAATTAGCAACGTAATCAATTTCATTGCTATTTTTCCGTTGTTATTTCTAAATTTTCTTGTAGTATATGGATTTATAATTGAAATGAATGCTACCATATTGTGACAACTTATCTTCAAACCTCCATACTTCTTAATGAGAATGGGAAATTTGAGCAACAGAACAAGTGGTCCTTTTCTTCTATACTCCATGTATTTATCTGCATACATAGAGAAAAAGCCTCCACATATTAGCACAATCCTCGGGTAAGCAGGACATTGCAATCAATGTTGTTAAATACTTACAAACTCACAATAATGGACCAATAGGATTAGAATTGAGTTAGTTGAAATCTGTGGCTAGAAAAAGAAAAATCATGTAAGGGACTCGTCCCAAGGAAAATCCAGCAAATTTTAGGTGAATGGACCAGGCATCCAAGCTACAGAAGAACTCAGGCCCATAAATTGTGGTCCTGTCCATCCTAATCTATTTTCAGCCCACATGGACTGCAAAGCTAACGTGGCCACACTGGCAGGCCCAGGCCGAGGAACAGGCTTAGCGTCTTTGGACCCAATCGAACAGCTTTTATTATTTAATTTCATTATTTTTTTTTCTATTGAAAATTTAACATATAAAAATTTTAAAGTTTACCATTACGAAATAAATATTCAAAAATTTAATATTAAAAATTCAAAAAAAAAATCATTAACTAACTAAGTTTATTTTGGATATTTAAATGCAGAACAAAACGACGTCGTTGGCATTGAGGTTGTAATCTTGGCTGTATCAATTTACGAGAAGCGGATTGATATGTCCACTCCATCTTCTATTAAAAATCTCTATCAGGAGCAGAGACCAGCCCCTAGAAAGTACGGATAAACAAGCTTGCATTAATAAATAAAATAAAAAATTTGCAATTTGCTATTTATTACCAATTTTTTAAATGAATTTTTAAATCAACAAAACGATGAGATGGGAAGCTCTGGACCTTTCGCTATTGGAGGAGCTGCCAATGGTGGCGGTGCATTTTGGACGCTTCTGTTGAGACCTCCTCCTCCTCCTTTTACTCCTCCACTTCCCTCTCTCCGTTTCTTCCGTAACGCCTTTCTCCGCTCTCTCCGGCGATACTTTTGACGTCCTTTCCGGTCACGATTTGCTTTGGTTACCTCCATGGTGACCGGTGTTTATTTGACCCTCAATGGCAATGCGTTTAGCAAGATGGAAGACGATTATATCAGGAGACACCATAAGCACGACGTTAAAGAGAATCAGTGCAGTTCTTCTCTTGTTAAACACATCAAAGCTCCAGTTCATCTTGTGAGCCTTTTCTTATTTTTTACTTTTTAATTCGAGCCATATGTAGGTTAATTGATTTGTTTTTTGCTAGATCCGAGTGCGTTTGAAGCTTTAATCGACTGTATTTCGCAATTAGGGCTTGTTTGGATAATCGTATTTTATAACGGCGAGTTTCTGTGCTATGTTTGTGGAATTTGAAACACAGGTGTGGTCTCTGGTAAGGAGATTCGATCAACCTCAAAGGTATAAGCCGTTCGTTAGTAGGTGCAATGTGCAAGGGGATCTTCAGATTGGAAGTGTTAGAGAGGTGAATGTTAAATCAGGACTTCCAGCTACGACTAGCACTGAACGCTTGGAGGTGCTAGATGATGAGGAGCATATATTTAGGATGACAATTGTTGGTGGAGATCATCGACTTAAGGTATAAATATTTTGATCTTATTGTGTTTTTATGTGTTAATGCTCTGGTGACTCTTATGAATTTAATTGGCATTAATTCTTGATGAATTTGGCAGGCGTACAAATATTTATGTGATGTTAATTTAGTCTTGTTTCTTGGCTATCGGAATTTGTAGCATTGCATTGTTACTTTAACTTTGATATGGGTATTGTGCCGTAGAAAGCTTGTTCGCTGGTCTAGTAAGACTGTAGTGCAGTTTTGATCTAAATTGTAGTGTCGTATTTGCTTGTAGTCCTTTTCCATATACGGCATATACAATGTAAAAAGTCTCGAGTTAAAAAGTTGGTGAGATGAGTCATTGTTGAGAGATA
Organism: Excoecaria agallocha; assembly: GCA_037975025.1. Lineage (NCBI taxonomy): Eukaryota > Viridiplantae > Streptophyta > Magnoliopsida > Malpighiales > Euphorbiaceae > Excoecaria > Excoecaria agallocha. Next base: position 21,515,877 of record CM075816.1, read on the forward strand.
AGCTGCCATAATTGTTGGAGAAATAAAATAAAGGTGAAAAATTGTAGCTTCTCTCTTGCTAATTACTTCGAAGTTGGCTAGGTGAGCACTTCTGTTTTGATTAAGAATTTACTAGTGGCTCTGCTGGATGATGTTTCTGCTTATTAAGCAATTATTGGAGCTTGAAATGGGATTCTGAATTTTGAGAGCTTCCTAGAGAAACATTATCAGAAACGTTGATTCTATATTGCATTACAGACTTAGATATTGTTTATTAACTTGTTCAGAATGGGTTCTTATAACTTGCTAGTGTACTTACATTCAAAATCAGGAGTGATTTTCAAGAGTGATAGAAGTATCCTATTGCATCTTCATGACTTGGAGTACCTGCCTCGCTGGGTGTCCAATCTCTATATTTGGAAATATTACGAGTTGATTGTTCTTGCAATATCTTATGTATAGTACTTCCATCAACTAAGGCTCTTTATCTTTTGTTAATGTCCTCAAATTCGCAGAACTACTCATCTGTTATTACAGTTCATCCAGAGATCATTGATGAGAGACCAGGGACAATGGTTATTGAATCTTTCGTAGTTGATGTTCCAGATGGGAACACCAAAGATGAAACGTGTTACTTTGTTGAGGCCCTGATTAAATGCAACCTGAAGTCGCTGGCTAATGTGTCTGAGTGTTTGGCTGTTCAAGACCGGACTGAACCCATTGAGCAAATCTAGATACGGGCAGTTTTCTGGTGCAGTGGTTTTGTTTACGCCTGTGCAAAATGTAAGGCTTTTGTTCTCAGAAGCTGATTTGAGACTCTGGCATCTTAGAATCAAATTCTACTTTTCCTAGTACTTTATGCTCATTCCCTTTTCACTGTTTGTCTATAGTAGCTGACCACTCACGTTCATCTATGGCCACACGATCTTTAAATGAAACAATTAAGTAGATTCTTTCTTTTTGGATTTTTTTGTGCTTTAATAATGGGGTATCTATTTACCTCTGATTGTAAATATGTATGCACAGGAGAATTGTTTTAATTATTTATTTTGCATGTTCAGCTATGAAATGCATTCGACTTGGCTTGGTCAATGCACATTTGTAGGAAATGTAATTGCCCATCTTGTTGTAAGAGAGGGCAATAGAACATCTGGACCTGTAATTTTATGCCTTTTGGAGGCGTTTTAAACATATGATGTGTTCTGTGATTGCTTGTTGATGATATTTCATCTTAGGGTCTATACTTTAATAAAACACAGAGGTAGTTGCGAGTTTACCTGATTTTGCTAGATGTGACAGTATAGGTGCGAGTCCGTTTCTGTAGGTTGGGCATTTTAACCTCATGTTATCATCTAACTGAGCTATGTGAAACTGGTGAACCCAAAATACTGGTTTTAGACTAGGAGCTGTTCGATTTTTTCCACGTCTGTCCATCGTGACCTACAGCAGATCCCATCTTCATGATTGATATCCCGATCCTAATTTAGAAGCGATCCTAATTTAGAGTCACATATAGATCGTGATACAGACTGAAAGTGGATATTGAGATTTTCTACCGTTGATTGCTTTTGATGTATTGAATGAGATTGGACATTGGGATCCACAGGCTGCTCTCGTGGCGTGTACTGCCTTTAAAGATATCACAGGATCGGCAAGGTGTGTACCAGTTGTGTCACAGTTTCAGTGTTGGAGTCGCAGAACTTCGTGGTTCCTTTTCCATCTATCCTAGTACATATTAATCTTCTGATATAGGACGGGAAGCACTATGATTGATTTAGCAAATCTTACTTCATCATTTCTCAGAGATTGCAAGCTTTGGTTTTGATGATGCGTTTTCTTTCTCTTAACGTTTTTCTTTGACGTTGGCTTAGACTGTTCCTATGGTCAAAATGTTTTTGTTTTTTTTTTTATATGTATATATTCAAAATGTTGTGACTGTTGTTAACAACTATGTTAAAGTTGATGAAATGTGGATGTGGGCGACTAACCCACTGGCATATGCGCCATCTATCGCACCCGACTAAAGGAACTTAGAGAAATAGGAACATATGAAGTGGGGTAGGATAAAAGAATATCCAAAAACCGAAAAATTGGCATGAACTCTGCAGTTTGTAGCCCATTAGCTTGATTTTGTCGCATTATTTTGGTGGAGTTGGTTTCTTTTTTCCTCTCGTTTTTTGAGTACGGGACTTTTCCTTTTATTTATTTATTTATTTTTTCGCTCTAACTGATTTTGAGAATGGCTTTTGGTTGCTAGCAAAGCTGCAAAAGTGAAGAAAACGAGAAAGTGGAACCCTTAGAAAATTTTGCACCCAAAAAAAAAAAGCAAAAAGGAAAAATACAAAATTTGCAAGCATCACTTCACCATTGAAAGTGTCGCTTCATATTAATGTCATTATAATGTGCAGAAAACCATATGAGTTTTTATTATTTGCTTATTTTCATGTACGAAAAGAGATTTTACTTTTATTGTGAACATA